>OY992878.1:121126618-121726618 GCA_963921405.1 Cepaea hortensis
TGGAGGAGGGAGAGGGATGAGGGGAAGAGGAAGAGGGGTAGGAGGAGGAGGGAGAGGAGGAGGAGGGAGGAGGAGGGAGGAGGTAGTAGGATGATTGATTGCCATCCCACCAGGTTAATATGTTATCGCGGACCTCAGAGAGAAGTGTCTATGTAGAAGACCATTTGCTGGACGTACATATTTTGGGAGGGGGGAGGAGGAGGAGGAGGAAGAAGAAAAAAAAACTATGACAGTTGTCAGCGCTGGATTGAAAGGAAGGCGTGTAGAAAATTTCATCTCAATCGGATGGGCCGTTCGCGAACGCATAAAGGACATACATACATACAGACATACATACAGACGCACATCCTAATTTATATATAAGACTAGCTGACCCTGCCCGGCTTCGCCCAGACCCTGGTGGGGAGCATCTCATTTAATTCATATAAGTAGTCATATAAGTTCTCGTTCCCGTTACCGACTATCTGTCTGTCTGACTGTCTGTCTGTCTGTCTGTCTGACCCAGCCCGTCTTCGCCCAGACCCTGATGGGGAGCATGTCATTTAATTCATATAAGTAGTCATATAAGTTCCCGTTCCCACTGTCTGTCTGTCTGTCTATCTATCTATCTGTCTGTCTGTCTGACCCAGTCCAGCCCATGGTGGAGAGCATCTCATTTAAATCATATAAGTAGTCATATAAGATCCCGTTCCCGACTATCTGTCTGACTGTCTGTCTGTCTTGGGTAAATGGAGGAGGGAGGAGGAAGAGGGAGGTGGAGGAGGGCGGAGACAGGAGGAGGAGGGAGGAATAGGAGGGAGGAGGAGGGATTAGGAGGAGGAGGGGGAGGAGGAGGGAGGAGGAGGAGGGAGGAGAAGGAGGGAGGAGGAGGGAGCAGGAGGGAGGAGAAGGAGGGAGGAGGAGAAAGAGGGAGGAGGAGGTAGAGGGAGGAGGAGGGAGGAGGAGGGGGAGGAGGAGGAGAGGGAGGAGGAGGAATGTGAAGGAGGAGGAGGTAGAGGGGAGGAGGAGGGAGGAGGAGGGGGAGGAGGAGGAGGGAAGAGGAGGTAGAGGGAGGAGGAGGAGGGAGAAGGAGGGAGGAGGAGAGAAGAAGAGGAGGGAGGAGGAGGAGGAGGGAGGAGGAGGGAGAGAGGAGAAGGGAGGCAGAGGGAGAAGGAGGAAGAGGGAGGAGGAGGAGGAAGAGGAGGAGGAAGAGGAGGGAGAGGAGGAGGGGAAGAGGAAGAGGGTAGGAGGAGGAAGAGGGGAGAGGAGGAGAAGAATGGAGAAGGAGGGAGGAGGAGAAGGAGAGTGAGGAGGAGGCAGAGGGAGAAGAAGGAAGGAGAAGGAGGGAGAGGAAGGAGGGAGAATGAGGAGGGGAGGAAGGAAAGGGAGGTGGAGGAGGAGGAGGTAGAGGGAGGAGGAGGGAGGAAAAGGGAGGAGGAGGGAGGAGAAGGAAGAAGGAGGAAGAGGGAGGAGGAGGATGGAAGAAGGAGGAGGAAGAGGGAGGAGGAGGAGGTAGAGGGAGGAGGAGGGAAGAGGGAGGAGGAGGAAGGAGGAGGAAGAGGGAGGAGGAGTGAGGAGTGAGGGGAGGGGGAAAGGGAGGAGGAGGGAGGAGAAGGAAGAAGGAGGAGGAGGGAGGAGGAGGAGGAGGGAGGAGGAGGAGTGAGGAGGTGGAGGAGGAGGAGGGAGGAAAAGGGAGGGAGGAGGGAGGATGAAGGAAGAAGGAGGAGGAAGAGGGAGGAGGAGGATGGAAGAAGGAGGAGGAAGAGGGAGGAGGAGGATGGAGGAGGGAGAGGGAGGGAGGAGGAGGAAGGAGGAGGAAGAGGGAGGATGAGGATGGAGGAGGGAGAGGGAGGAGGGGAAGAGGAAGAGGGTAGGAGGAGGAGGAGGGGAGAGGAGGAGAAGAATGGAGAAGGAGGGAGGAGGAGGGAGGAAGAGGAAGGAGGAGGAAGGAGGAGGGGGAGGGAAGAGGAGGAGGGAGAGGGAGGAGGAGGGAGGAGGAAGAAGGAGGAGGAGGGAGGATGAGAACGCAGGAGGAGGAGGAGGAGGGAGGAAGAGGGAGGAGGAGGGAAGGAGGAGGGGGAGGGAAGAGGAGGAGAGAGGAGGAGGGAGGGGGAGGAGGAGGGAGGAGGAAGAAGGAGGAGGAGGAGGGAGGATGAGAACGCAGGAGGAGGGAGAGGGAGGAGGATGAGGAGGAGAGAGGAGGTGGAGAGAGGAAGAGGTAGAAGGAGGAGGGAGAAGGAGGAAGGAGGGGGAGGAGGAGGAGGAGATGATGAGGAGGGAGGAAGAGGAAGAGGGAAAGAGGAGGGATGTGGAGGACGGAGGAGGAGGGAGGAGGTAGAGGGAGGAGTAGGAGAAGGAAAAGGGAGGAGGAGAGAGGAGGAGAAGTGAGGAGGTAGGAGGAGGAGGAAGAGGGAGGAAGAGGAAGAGGGAGGAGGAGGAAAAAGGGAGGAGGAGGATGGAAGGAAGGAGGAGGAGGGAGAGAGGAAGAGGGTAGGAGGAGGAGGAAGAGGGAGGAGGATGGAGGGGGAAGAGGAGGGAGAGGGAGGAGGGGAAGAGGAAGAGGGTAGGAGGAGGAGGGGAGAGGAGGAGGAGGAGGGAGGAGGTAGTAGGATGATTGATTGCCATCCCACCAGGTTAATATGTTATCGCGGACCTCAGAGAGAAGTGTCTATATAGAAGACCATTTCCTGGACGTATGTATTTTGGGAGGGGGAGGAGGGAGGAGGGAGGAGGAGGAAGAAGAAAAAAAAAATATGACAGTTGGCTGCTCTGGAATGAAAGGAAGACGTGTAGAAAATTTCATCTCAATCGGATGGGCCGTTCGCGAGCGCATAAAGGACAGACGGACATACAGACATACGGACAGACAGACAGACAGACGGACGGAGATCCTTTTTTATATATAAGATTACAGCTTTTCACTAAGTGACTGAAATAATTTTTTTAATGGTATTGAAAAATGGTGGTGACTGCTTCTAGAACTGACTGCATCCCATTCTGTGCTTTTTGTGCACCTTGATATAGCATTAGGCCACTCCTTCAATGAGAGGGGCATTATCCTCTTTATGACCTGAGGACAGCACTATCTCATCTGTGTTTAAAATAATTTTGACTGCTCCCTTCCATCTAATAAGTATGATCTGAAAATGCTAATCTGATACAAATTTCATTTCCCCTACCACTTGTGCTGTCATATTTCTAACATACCAGTTGCTCGTTCTGGAGATTTTCCTTGGTGAAATAAGCCAAACTGGCAACCCAGACTCATTATGGCTTTCTCTGCCTTGCATCATATTTTCTAGGAGATGAACCTTTCATATTAGTTAGCTGAGATGTTTTTCTTCTGTTGTCTTTAGATGTGCTCATGGTTCTGTCATATTAGACCACACAAACAAATGTGTTCCTGCTCATGTAAGATATCTTGATTTCACTGGGAAGTTTCACCACTTTCACTGTCTTGTGTTTTGTTACAAATGTAGTTTAGTCCAACTTTAACTTGATTCTTAGTTCCTCCTGGGGTCTCTGTGGTGAAGTGGTCAAGTTGCCTGCCTCTCGCTCTGAAGGTCACAAGTCCATTTTCAGACTGTCATTTTGGTTCAGGAGTTCAATTTCTCTGAGTTCATGCATCATGTGACACTTTGGCAGACTGCTCTGCAGAAAGAAATTTAGCTGCTTGGGAAAAAACCCAGTGCGATGAAGTAAATCCTCTTGCTTTTAAACGCCTTTTCTCAGTTGCTCTAAGTTTTTGACAAAGTTCTGCATGCTCTACACAGACATGCAGAATTTTTCAATATAGATCAATGTGACATTAAGATGAGCAAATGAGGACAGACCCCATTTAAAAAGACTTGCTAGAAATCTGATAATTAGCCAAAAGGCTGATCATGTTGAATTAAATATTTATGTTCAATTTAATAATTTAATTTGCTTCCTCATATAATAGGCAACATCAAAATTACTTGTCAACTACCCACAAGAACAGCGCAACCAAATACTTGATTTTTTGTTCAAGGTATCACTTTATCTACTGTAGCTGTACATCATTTCTTGTAAACAATGTGTTTTTAAAATTTTAATTTTTATTATATGCTCACATGTCCAAAACAATATATAAACTTTTAAAGATACTTTTACTCCCCCGATGTGTCTCCACCTTGACGTGGTGGGGGAGCTTGCGTGTCCCATAGACCCCATTTGCTTGCCGATGGGTGAAAAATTACATATTGGACAGCTTATGGGATAGGGACCAGACTAAGAGAGACACAACCTGCTGCTCTGCAGGCATAGACTGAGGATAGCAGTCAAAATTTAAATGAGGTGCACAAAGGCAGAATTTCTTGGTCCGGACAAAACTCTTAAGGCTCCCTGTCGAGGGCTGTGGCTGAACGCCTCTAAGCCACAAACCCTCGGATCTTAGAGCCAGGCTGATACCCGTCTACCGGAAAATAGAAACATGATACTGAGCAAGCTACATGCTCAGGTCTGATACATGTTCGAAGGCTCCCAGCTGGGGGATATGAGAGTTTCCCGGATGAAGGGGCCTGGCCGTTTCCCGTTCACTGCTGCACGAAGGTAAGGTGCTGAGCCGGCAGCACATGTAGCCTACCTCGTGAGCGAGTACAAAAAAGTCAGAAAAGTGCCCCAGTCGAAGGGTTACGGAAACTGTCTGTATCTAACTCATAGAGAGTGTAGACAAAAGTGGAATAATGTCTCATCAACGCAAGATGGAACGCACGGCGAGCGAACCTATTGCGTGGTCTGAAGTCACAAGCAAAAGCTTACCGAGTGGATGTCACTCGCAGTCTGACCGCTCCTGGTGTGTGATTGAGCGATCAGTGGCAAGTGGGATGCCCAACACATGGAAGTGAGGAACTAAAGCAGCCATGAGCAGGACGTGGAAACTCCTTGGGTGAGCCCAGTCTCAGAGCAATATGTGCCGGCTCTGCAATTATGGAAACCTCCTTGGATAGCGAGATAATGCCCATGGTCTGCCCCTGCCTTCCCTTGAGGGCAGACCACGATATCGTTGATCGTTCTATCTTGACCAGCTGAGATGTGGGTGACATTACAACAGTCTAACGTGTCTCGAAACCAGAGGAAGGCTAACCTCACTAAAAAATGCCCGCCGGAAGTCGGAAGTGTCGTCCTACGGGTGGCAAACTAAAAATTGACACTACGCATTTACGTCCGAGTGAAATGTCTCGTCCGAATGTCTCCCGTGCTAGGAACAGCTCTGACTACCTAGTTTCCGAATGCCGCTCTTGTTCGGAACAGCTCTGACTAGGTAGTTTTCCGAATGTCCGCCGTGCCTGGAACAGCTCTGATGGGTACAGGGACAAGCACATGTCCGAAAACTCGCTTAGTGGAAACCAACCGCAGAGCTGACTGGTTTGTGCAGGAACGGCCCAGGGCGAGCGAAATGCCCAATATATTGAAGTGAGGAATTAAAACAGCCATGAGCAGGACGTGACGATTCCCTCGGTAAACCTAGCACCAGAGCGATATGTGCCGGCTCTGCAATTATGGAAGCCACCCAGGATGGCGGAAAATGCTATGGACTGTCCTTGCCTTCACTTGAGGGATGACCGTGTAGTCTTCGACTGTTCCAACTAGACCAGCTGAGATGTGGACGGTACCACAAAAGTGAGAGTCTCCCAGGATTGCTAACCTGGTCAAAAATGCACGCTAAAAGTCGGATGTGTTGGCCTGAGGGTTTCGACCCGAGGGTGCCTAACCAGACACACCGCAATCACATCTGAAAAAATCACTCTGGATGAACGCAAAGAAGGAGAAGAAGAAGATACTTTTAAAAACAATGCTAAATTTATTAATTTATTTATTGTGTCTTATCCTTAAGAGGAGTTGTGGTAGTATAGCAGTTAATGCTGCCCATGTGTTGCCAGAGCTCTAAGAGAAGCAAGGAAATCTTGCACATCTTAAGCTTAATTATTTGTTTTTTCAACTCAATCAATCAATCATGTGCCATGCCGGAAAGCATGGGCAGTCATGACTCGCCATTTCACTCAATCACCAGAGTCGTGGATAAGCTCAGTGTTCCTGTCTTGACCATGCCACGTGGCCAAGCCACTTCTCGGTCTTCCCCTTGGTCTGTTCCCTTTGATCTTGCCAGTTGTCACCAAGTTCTCCAATTCCAAGGGGGCTGCGTGGTCTCGAGGTATGGTGTCTGCCTCAAGTGCTGGAGGTCCCGGGTTCAAGCCCCAGTGATGACCAGGATTTTTTCTTGTGGACTTCTAGTAATAAAATTTCCCATGGTCTCTGGGTAGTGAGATCGGACACCCGTGTGTATTGTTGCACACGTAAAACATCTCTTGGCAGTTGGAAATCGAAAAAAAGTAGCCTAACGGCGCTGCCCGGGCAAAATTTCGAGTTAAAAATCTACCCAAAGTATTTAAGGATCCTCGCCGGTGCTACGGAGTTCATGCACTGAGCTGAGTTTCTCCAGACTCAGGTTTGAGTTAGGAGGAGAACGGAGCACTTATGGGTTGCACCCGTGTGCCGTGATGTTGATCCATCGACTAAACTAAGTTCTCCAATTCATTTCTTCTCATAACATTTCCAAAAAATGTTGACTCTACGTCTAATTTCTCTAATCAATTTACAATTTTTATTTGTCTCCTGTAGTACTTGGTCATTGGTTTTTCTGTCTGTCCATGGTATTCTTTGCATTCTCCTCAGAAACCACATTTCTGCAGCTATCAGATGTTTTTCAGCTTGACTGCTCATTGTCCAGGTTTCACATCCATACAAAAGAACAGGCTCTATGTAGCACCTCAACACTCTTTTTCTCGTTTTAATTGACATCTTTTTATTAGTCAGTATGTTTTTCATCTTGCTAAAGGCTACCTTCGCTATGGCGATTCTTGTTCTAATCTCTACAAGGCATCTCCCATCAGATGTTATGACTGTTCCAAGATAATTGTACAGATTCACTTGTTAAAGAATATTCCCATTTACTTGTATATTACATTGTGGTATTTCATTTTTCCTAGTGACGACCTTTGCTTTATTGACTATACAAAGGCTTTTGATAGAGTTAGACATGTCAACATGGTGGATATGCTTGCAGATCTACAAATTGATGGGAAAGACATTAGACTTATAAAAAACATATATTGGAAACAACAAGCTGCAATAAGGATTGATAATGAAGTGGGACAGTATCAGCCAATTTTAGAGAGGTGTTAGGCAGGGATGTGTGATGTCTCCAGATCTTTTTTCCCTATACAGTGAAAATATTTTCATAAATGTAGAGGATATAAATGGAATCAGCATTGGAGGACGAAACATCAATAACATTAGATATGCAGATAATACAGTATTAATTGCAGACAATGCGCAGGACCTGCAACAATTAGTAGATGCAATTGTTGTACACAGTGAACAACTGGGGTTAGAATTAAATTGTAAAAAGACTCAGGTTATGGTCGTCACTAGGAAGAAAGAAGTGCCACAATGTAATATACAAGTAAATGAAAATATTCTTCAACAAGTGAATCGGTACAATTATCTTGGAACAGTCATAACATCTGATGGGAGATGCCTTGAAGAGATTAGAACAAGAATCGCCATGGCGAAAGTAGCCTTTAGCAAGATGAAAAACATTCTGACCAATAAAAAGATGTCAATTGAAACGAGAAAAAGAGTGTTGAGGGGATACATAGAGCCTGTTCTTTTGTATGGATGTGAAACTTGGACAATGAGCAGTCAAGCTGAAAAACATCTGATGGCTGCAGAAATGTGGTTTCTGAGGAAAATACAAAGAATACCATGGACAGACAGAAAAACCAATGACCAAGTACTACAGGAGACAAATGAACATCGTAAACTGATTAGAGAAATTAGACATAGACAGTCAAGATTTTTTGGACATGTTATAAGAAGAAATGGATTGGAGAACTTGGTGGCAACTGGCAAGATCGAAGGGAACAGACCAAGAGGAAGACCGAGAGGAAAATACCTGGATTGCTTGGCCACATGGCATGGACGAGACAGGAACACTGAGCTGATCCACGACACTGGTGATCGAGTGAAATGGTGAGTCATGACCGCCCACGCTTTCCGGCATGGCACATGATTGATTGCTTGATTGAGTGACGACCATAATCTGTGTCTTTTTACAATTTAATTCTAACCCCAGTTGTTCACTGTGTGCAACAACCACATCTACTAATTGTTTCAGATCCTGCTGATTGTCTGCAATCAATACTGTATCATCTGCATATCTAATGTTATTGCTGTTTCATCCTCCAATGCTGATTCCATGTTTATCTTCTACATTTCTGAAAATATTTTCACTGTATTGGGAAAAAAAATGTGGAAACATTACACATCCCTGCCTCACACCTCTCTTAACCCTTTACAAGGCATAGCGTCCGATTCCGGCCGATGCCATAAAACGCGCATAGCGTCCGATCCCGGCCGATACTATTATGCATTGTAAAATCGCGATCTCTCGGCTTTCCGACACTTCCGACGACTACTTTCGCTTTTGCCGACAGCTTGACAACGTGGCCGCCATTTGTAAACGCGATAGTATGAATGTGAACGGACTTTTAAGGACAATTTTTGATAGTTTTCGGGATTTTTACGCTGTTTTTCAAAATGGATTTCGGCGATTCTTCAAGTGATAGCCGAGATTTCGCTAGGTTCATTTTAAATGACATTAAAGGGCACGAAGTTGACTATTAATCGGAGCTAGATATCAGTGCAAAGCGTTACTTTGCATTAGCAGTCTGAGTTGGACTTTAAAGAAAGTGATTATGATTCTGAAAATGTGTTTGTAAATTGCCGTATAGATGACGGAAAATCACAAGCAACATGCCGTATTTCATAAATATTTGTGTTCATATATGGATTACCGACAACAATCACGTGAGTAACATATTCTACATGCTTTTCCCTTCCTTGTGTTGTTTATTTAACTAAAATCGGTTGACTAACACCTTATTTGGGATGTTTTTACTACCGCGACCCGAAATTTTACCGAACCTGAAAAAATCTTGCCCGTTCAGGGCTAGAAAATGGACAAGCGTCTGCCCTGTAAAGGGTTAATAGGCTGATATTGTCCCACTTCATTATCAAACCTTATGGCAGCTTGTTGTTTCCAATATATGTTTTTTATGTCTAATGTCTTTCCCATCAATTTGTAGATCTGCAAGCATATCTACCATGTTGACATGTCTTACTCTATCCAAAGCCTTTGTGAAGTCAATAAAGCAAAGATGTATATCTTTGTTTACTTCTATAGAACATTCAATAACTGTTCACAGCATATACACAGCATTTACTGTACCCTTTCCTTCTACAAACCCACATTGTTCTTCCCCTATTTCAGGTTGTAGTTTCTTCCTCACTCTTTGCATGATAATTCGTAGCAAAATCTTCGTGATGTGACTCATTATACTAATTGTTCTATGTTGATCACATTCCAAGGCTCCTGATTTCTTTGGGGATTGCAATAAATACAGAATTACATAATTCAGAAGGTATATCTCCGATATCATATAATGTGTTCAGCAGTCTGGTGACTTGATCTATTCCATATTCTTCTAAAGCTTTAATCATTTCCGTTGTGATGTTATCTGAACCGGGGGCTTTGCCAGCTTTCATATGTTTAAGAAAATGTCGAACCTCCATCTTCAAAATTGACGGTCCTTCATTATTAAATCGAATATCATACTGTTCCTCTCAGTTATCATCATAAAGGTTTTTCACGTAATCTGACCATACATGTAGAATGTGATCTCTTTCTATTATGATTTTGCAGTCTTTAGTTTTTAGACAGCCTGCTGATGTACTAGTTCTTTCATTAGTAAGTTCCTGAATTCTTTTGTGCACTAATTTGGTATTTTGATTGTTGTGTTGTTTTTCAATTTATAAGCAACTTTTCTCAAGCCTTGCTTCTTTTTCCTCCTTACATAATATTCTGACTTGTCTGTGAATTTCCTCATATTTGGCAGGATTATTTTTGTTGAGTCTTCTTGTTCCCATTAGTTGTAAAATTTCTTCAGTCATCCATTTCTTATGACCCACTTTCTTTAATTTTGGAACAGTTGTTTCTGCAGCCAAACTGATTAAATTCTTCAACATTTCCCATTGATCATCCACATCTTGGAATAGGATCTCTAGATCAGACAATATATAAAATCTGTTCTGTACTTCTATGTTGAATTTGTTTGGTATTTCCTTGTGATTACTCAATGTACACAAATCATATTTAGTGTTTCCTGTTATATACTTGACTTTCTTTAACTTTACCCTCAATGTACCCTTAAGTAATCTATGGTCACTATAACAATCAGCAACTACATCCCTTCTTATTTTGCCCGTTATCCCCCATTGGAGTATAGGACCTATCTCCTGCAGCTCCCTCCATGTCTTCCCAATATTATTCATTTCTGTCTGTAATTCTCTTCTCTGTGTGTTTTTAGATATCCTTCTATTTTGTTTACCTTATGGGTTCAAGACAAGAGTGTCTAGTTCTCACGTTTTCTCAGTGTGTACCCTATCCAGCGTCAGCATATTTTCCTCACTTCTTGGTTCACTGGAATTTGTTTAGTTCTCTCCATGAGTTCTATATTGGAGATTCTGTCATTTTTGTTTTTTTGGCGCTCGCTCACTTTGAACTCAAGTGTAGCCCATACACACTATTTATAGTGGTGATGGACTGAATTTTACATGTGGATTAGCTTTTCCCCATTAACAGTGTCCCTTGCCATCAGGCGAACCCACTCCGACTTCAGAGGTACTTGTAATTTACGTCCCCAAGTCAAGAACGACAGGTCAACATTTTAGTCTAGCTGTCTGGTGTAGGGGTTGAACTAGGTACTTCAGTTCACGTTTACCTAACTTTATATGAATTCGTTTTGCGTTGATCTACGTTTATCTGTTCTTGTGTCTCCGATATGGGGATTGTAAGCGTGCTCATGGTATGATGAAGGCTAATAGACTACAAATTCCACGATTATTTCAAGATTGAGTTAAAACAGACACTGATTACTTTATATAGTTTTTCCCACCCCGTTTTGCATTCTGCATTTCTGGCTAATCGGGAATCCTAGTTATACTGGAGAACCAGGCTGTCTATTCTAAGTGGTAAGTAAACCCGTAAATACCGTTTTATAAGACATATTACATTGTTATCTTCTTCTTCTTCTTCTTCTTCTTCTTCTTCTTCTTCTTCTTCTTCTTCTTCTTCTTCTTCTTCTTCTTCTTCAGCGTTCCGAGCCATTGAGGTTCTTTGCTGCAAATACAATCCGTCTCCATTCGTCTCTCTGGTGGACCTTCTCTTGCCAGTCGTTGATTCCAAGTGCTTGTAGGTCTGTACATGTATTATCTCTCCACCGCCTTCTTGGTCTACCTCGGGGTCTACGGTCATTTATTTCCTGAGTGTAAGCGAGTTTTGTTTCCCTATTATCTTCCATTCTTTCTATATGCCCCAGCCATTGTAGTCTATTAGCCTTCATCATACCAGTGATTAGCGGGGACTTAAACAGATCATAAATGTCTTTGTTACTTCTTCTTTTCCACTCTCCACTTTGTGTATCCCTAATGGGTCCAAAGATGCGTCTTAAAATTTTGTTCTCAAAGGTTTGTAACAAGGCTTTGTCTCCTTTCGTTGTACTCCAGGTTTCAGAGCCATACAGCACAACTGGTCTGATCAGTGTTTTGTATATTGTGATTTTGGTGTTACGAGATAGCGCCTTTGATTTTAGTAGATGTTGTAGTGCATAGTATATCTTATTTCCAGAGTTGATTCTAGTTTGTATTTCTTCCCTTATGATGTTGGAGCAGTTGAAGATTGTACCCAGGTATTTGTATGTTTCCGTTCTTTTAATGGTCATATTATCTATTTGTATGTGGCCAGAGTTTCTAGCCATTCCGTCTCTTGAAATTACCATATATTCTGTCTTATCTTGGTTGATAACCAACCCCATCTGTTGGGCTTTTCCCTTTAAGTGAGTCAATATTTCCAATGTCTTTTGTTCACTTTGCCCTATAATATCTATATCATCTGCATAACCAAGCAGCTTGGATGTTCCTCCAATATCACATTCCTCCTTTACCTTCCTTACAACTTTCTCTAGAGCCAGATTGAAGAGTAGCGGCGATAGTGCATCACCCTGTTTCAAGCCAGATGTTATTTGGAAGGGGTCTGATTTCCTGCCTTTATATGTTACTATATTATAAGTATCTTCCATGCATAGTCTGGTCATGTTGATTAACTTCCTTGGTATTCCAAATTCCTGCATAGCATTCCATAGACTATTCCTATGGACACTATCATAAGCCTTTTTAAAATCCACAAAAATGTTATGGAGATCTCTTTTATATTCCCAATGTTTCTCGGCTATTTGTCGTAAGATAAATATCTGATCTATTGTTGATCTGTTTTGTCTAAAACCTGCCTGGTAGTCACCTAATATGTCTTCTGAATATGGTTTTAGTCTATTTAGTAATACTGCATACTATTTAGTAATATTACATTGTTATGCTATGTATTATTAAATGTAGCATCCTTTTTTACGTGTATGTTGTAATTTTTGACTATTTAAGTTGGCATTCAGTCTCACACTAAAATTATGAAGATTGCATGCTGTAATGTGGCATTTCAATGGTGGGGGATGGCAGTTGTTGTTGTCATACTCCATTTAATTATTGTTATGGCGTATTCAGAGCGATTAATATGATAATGAATGCATGTGTACATTCAACACCCATTATTGTATGTATGTTTAATTTTTCATCACTTTTCAAGGATAAGATCATTGATAATTTTGCATCTTTCCAATGGGACTTCTTTTGTCAAAATGAATCTATCTACACCGGCTGACAAGACTCCCGACAGTCCACGAGCGGTCTGACGTCACACAGTGATGTGAAAATGTATATATCTGTGTGCGTGTGTGTATATTTAAACCGGCAGAGTTATTTTTCCTTGAGTTAGGCCGCATGTTAATCTCCCTTGGTGACAGTGTAAACCGATAGTTGTGTGAGTGTGTAGGTAGGGTCACAAAAAGTGAAAGGTCAAAATCGTTTTTCTTCTATATTTTCCTTTTAAAGGATAAACTTACACACAAACATTAATATCTCTGCTTAAAATTGACCTACAGACTTGAATAAGGTACCATTGGATTTGTTTTTTTCAAGTGCTATCCAACTATGCAGGTTATATAATTAAAAAGCAATTTAGAAAAAGTGGCTAGGTTGAACCGCTTACCTCGGCATCAGCACAATGGATGTTTAAGAACAAGCGCTCTTAACCATTCAGCCATGCTGACCTGCGATTCTGTCATACCATTTTATTCACACTATTCTGTGCATGCACCTTTTTGTGAATGTTTGTAGTTTATTGGTAATTCTTTTAGTTGTTTTCCGTGTCTATGATAGTAGTATTGATTTACCATTGAAGTTAAAAGTTCTCAGTTTGATGCTAAGTTTAACTTCTTTAACTTTAGTACATATTTTATTATCAGTCTGGAGACCAAAGGGAAAACAATAACAGTAACTTTCCAAGAATAAGCTTATGAGTAATTCATGAATGAAGATATGGCATGATAAAAAAAAAAAACTATACCTAAAACAGTGGTTCTCAACCTTTTTTGGCCCATGAACCCCTTCACCATATGTTCACAATGTCATTCCACCCCCCCCCCCCCTGTATTTCCTCCCTATAAATTCCCCCCCCCCCTTTACACAGTATACGTAAACTTGGAAGCTAAATTTAATAACACATACTAGAACAAGTCTCTGGGAAGGTTAACCCGGTCAACAAATGCCCGCAGAAGTCGGATGTGTCGGCCTAACGGCGCAAGAACGCAGCTCTGCTGTAAACAGGCACAACGCAATCACATCCGGAAAAAAAAATCCGGATGAACGCAGAAGAAGAAGAACAAGTCTAGATGTCTACATGAAACGTGATCTACTTACGTTATGAAATAAATTTCAGAAGGGCGAGAAGTACAGAACCGTAAAGTATGGAGGGATAAACAATATCAAGTAATCGTTTCTTGTATTAACGCGATCTTGATATAATCTTAATTCCCCCAGGATTTCCCCACTGGTTGAGAACCACTGATCTAAAATAACATGATTATATTTTTAAAAAACTGTCATTTAAAATTATATAGCCTATGTTCACATTTTCTTTCACAAGCCAAATTTCGGAGCTTCACTTCAAATACTGAAAGTTGAAATTGGTGGAGATGCTCAAAGTACAGGTAACATATTGCATTATTGTTAACATTTGTTTTTCATTGCCTCCTATAGACAACAATCCCTTTCAAATTCATATCTGAAATGTGGCTGATTCAGTCATGGGACTATTAATCTGATGCTAGAATGGGGCCCAATTATAACCTCTTTTCTGAGGTTGAACGGGGTTGAAGTAATGGGGAAAAAAATTAAATCTTTTAAAAAATTTTTGATTTATTCTTAGATTTGAAGCACTTCACTTTAAAATAAAAATAAAAATATAAACTGAGGTGTAAAGGATAAAGATATTAAAAGGTGTTATATCATTGTTTTTGTTTTAACTATTTACTAACGGACAATAGGGTAACCCCAGTGTTTGGTGCATTTTCAATAAGTCAATGCTGAAACACTGTTAAATATTACTACAATATGAGGTAATTTAGCTTATTTCTGTCACAGTTCGCTTTCATTATGATTACATGAAATCTCAAGATAATGGTTTGTATGTTAGATAGTATATCAAAATTACGGTTACTTGCATTACAGATTTGAACTGTGCATGTCGTAAAAGGTGGCTAAAAAGGGTTAGTCTGAGACTGGCTATCTCATACTATAGAAAATATTAGCCAACATCCAATCAACCATGATTGGCATACAGAATGTTTGACATGTATGGTTGTGAACCTATTCTCCATGAGAAGTCTTAAAAACAGCAGAAAAATAAAGATGTAAACATAACATTTTATTCTTTTGAAACTACACTTACTTTTAAAGGATGTAGGATTTAGTGCAGGTTTCTTTTCTCTGAGTTGAAATTTATTGATAAAGATGGAGAGTCAATTATTTATTTGGTACACATCTCTGAGTTGAAATTTCCTCCTCTTCTTCTTTTGCCCTTTATTCCTCATTTGGGCATGAGTCCTCAAACAACTCACACCAAGCTGTCCCATCCTTTACTAATTCCTGCAACACCCCATGTCCTCCCCATATAGTTCATCCTTGTTGTTTAATTCTCTTCTCCATTTGTTTTAGGTCTCCAACTATGTCAGTTGAATTGACATTTAATGGTAAATAATAGTTTTATATGGTAAACAAAAAATCTAGGTAATAGTCAACAAGTATACAAATCTCTTGACGATTCAGAGATGTGGTTTTAAAGAATGCTGAAAATTCCTTAGCCAAAGTGAGTAATCTAAAATGTTTTGAAAGAGACTAAAACACAAACACAACTTATCACAAACATCAGAAAAAGGCAGTTGTCATGAGAAGAGAAAAACTGGAACATCTTGTGACAACTAGAAAGCTTTGTGGAAAGAGATAGAGGAAGACAGCAAGAGAAGATTCTTAACAGCCTATCTTCATGGCATAGAAAGGTTTCAGCATGCGAATTGATACATGCTGTTGGAGATAACAAGATGTGGAGAAGAATAATATCCCACGCAAATTGCCAAGGCATGTGATGGTGATGACTTATATAGTTTTCAAAACTGTATTGACGTTATAAATCATAGATGAAAGGGATGAGTATTTATACCCAAATGAAAATGAAACGGAAGGTTCTGTAGTTCTCCCATCATGAATATTTGGAAATCTATTATCTGTTTTCTGTTGGGTATCATCCTTGCACTTCAGACAAGTCTCCCCAACATGTGCATCAGGATAGATTGCACACAATATGGTGTTTTTTTGGCAGTGATTAGCTGGATCATGAACTGACATCACAGCATTTGGACATTCCCATATGTGCTCCATCCTCATCATCAACAACCAGCAAAGAGTCCCAGTACTAATAGTTGTTGCATATCCTTTACAGGACATAGCAGTCAACCCCAGCATTTTTTTGGCTGTTCATGATTCCTGGGCAAGTTTACATTCAGTAGTTTGCCATTACTTTCTGAATGACCGGCACCCATACCATTTCATAAAAAACCAACGTAAGGTGGTCTGCTGCCAAATCACACACAGCTGTGTTTTGAACACAGGTATGCAGGATTACAAACTCCATCCGTAACCCCCTTCGCCACGTAGCTAATAGTACCGATTGCAATCTGATTATGTGTCCCTCTGACCTTTCCTCATAGTACTGAGTGTCGGCCTGATCCTCTAGTCCAGTGTTTCCCAACCTTTTTGGTACCGTGCCCCACTTAAGCCTTTCTAAAATTCATATTGCCCCCCTCCACCGCCCCATGCCCCCCCCCCCCCTCAACATATACATTATTTTTAATATTCAAAAATTTAAATGTTCACTAAAGAAACTTGAATGATAGGTTTTAGGAAGAAATCACTAGGTAATTATTGAGCAAACACAGTAAGTAAATTTTCAAAACATATAATGGAGAACTGAAATTCAAGTACAAAATAATTTTAATGAAAGATTTTTCTATATTATTTTAATTATTAGTAATTATTTATTATTTAAATTTAGTGAGATCCTTGCGCTTGGTGCTTGCTGTAAAGAGATCTTATGTCAGGTTCCAATTTAGTTAACTTCAGTCTCAAGTCTCTCTGTTTTGTTATATTCAGCCGATTTCTTCCATTTTCGAATTGCCGAACAGTCAAATTGCCCCCCTGTGGGGCGTGGGCCCCACGTTGGGAAACACTGCTCTAGTCACTCCCTGCTGCAAATTATCTATTCCACACTATACACACATCTCAGAGAGCCCTAACCACATCTATCTTAGCATGAACCAATACCCCACCCAGCAGTGCAGATCCAGCCAACTTGTCCACCTGCTCTTTCCCAACACACCAGCTTGCCAAACGGAAAAGATCCAATGGATACTCTATCTTTAATGTTTTTAATTGAAGCATGCCACTCTGCATGAAGCATACCTGTCTTTATCCTTCTCAGCATGCTCTTTGAGTCCATTATAATCACAGCGTGTGTGTGTGTCGTTTGTCCTCCAGCCAGCAGCATGCCGCTGTGAGTGCTTCCACCTCCATACTCAGACTAGATATGACATCATATGCCAGGCTGTCCTGCACTAAACACCATAGGGAGTCTCTGTGGTGAAGTGGTCAAGCCGTTTGACTCGTGCTCCGAAGGTTGTGGGTTTGATTCCGGGCCGCACCCTTCGGTTTACAAGTTAAATGTTTCAGAGACTCCTGTGGGTCGTCGCTAAAAGCTACGGAGTTCGTGCTTTGTGCGACGCTTTCCGTGCTGCGGAAAGAGACGAGCAATATGGGATAAAACCCGGTGCAATGAAGTCGACCCTGTCGACTTTTAAGCGACTTTATTTTAAACACTATCCATTAATCTTTGCTATGAACCCACAGGCACTTCTTCTGCCTCTTATGACAGAGCCATCCATGTAGATATTTATATCACTTGGACCAAATTGTTGTCTATCAGGTTTTGTCCCACATATTCAGTGCTATCCGCTGTCCAATTTTTGGCAGTGATGACAAGCTAATGTCTGATAAATAATATAAAAGGCCATTTTCCAATGAATGTGTATTTACCAATATCTGCATGGAATTTTATATGCTGAATTGATTGTTTCTGGTATTTTGTTTATTAGATGGAACTGAGGCATCACATATGCATAATAGTTGGGAAGAAAACTATTCAAGAGGTTACGAATGGTGGTTAATGGTTGAAGCAAAAAAGGTAATATATATATATATATGTTTACAAAGTTGCAACAAAACATTAATTATTCTCTCTATCGCAGTATGGATGATGGTTTGTGGTCAACATTTGGTGTTAAATGTTTGAGTGAGTTGCAGTTTTTGGTCCTGAGCTAAATGTTTTGTAAAGGATCACGTTTATTACACCGGCATATTGCCACAGCCGGCTCTGTGGCAAAGGTGTTAGGGATGCTGTTCGTAATCCACATAGCGCATTCAAAACACAGCTACGGGTGATTTGGCAGCAGACTGTCTTGCATTGGTTTTTTTATGAAATGGTACGGGTGCCAGCCGTTCAGAAAGCAATGGCAAACTACTGAACGAAAACTTGCCCAGGAATCATGAACAGCCAAGAAATGCTGGGGTGTCTGCTACGTCCTATGAAGTCAACAACTTTTTTTAGATTGCCATAAGTGCTCCAGTCTCCTTCCATAGGTCACCCAAGGAGAACCTCAGCACAGTGCTTGAACTCTGTAGCACCAGCGAGGATCCAAATATGTCTATAGTAGAATCAAACATGCTATCAAGTTTTTGCAGATAGCTTTTTCTAATTTATAAATGTTGCCTGGGCCTATGCGGTCTGCTAATTTAAAATTCCAACTGCTGATGGATTTTTAATATGTGCAACATGGGTCCTTCAAGTTTTATATCCTTGTCCGAGAAGGCTAGATGTCCGAACCATTACCCCAGGATCAGTCGGGAGTTTACCTTCCTTTTTTCTAATTTTGTAAAATTCCAAACAGTTGAAGTGAGAGCAACCTGGTTTGCTTGAGCCAGAAGCGGACGCAGTAACCTTTTATCTACTCGGAGGGTGCCCCTTCCCCAAGCTAACTGTTTTGCTTGACTGGTTTGAGAATTTTATGTGTGTTGTATACCTTTGATAGAATCTATCCATCTGAACTGTGGCCTTTCTCTAGCTCTATAGGAAGAGCTTTTTTTATAGTAGGCGCGGAGCAATAATTGACCTTACAAGAAATCCAAAATACTTTATTTGTTGTGTCTCTATAATTCAATGCAGGAAGTGGTACCTAGGACATTTCTAATGTCATAATTTATATTCTGTCTCATCTAGTGAAGCTGGCAGCTTATCTCAAACATGTCATATTAGATGTGATGAGTTGCCTCTCTTGGGATTTAGATAGTGTCCATGTTTGGCACAGGTAGCAGCATGTAGAGACATGAATGCCTATGCCACTGTAAAGGGTATGTGATGATGGTGAGCAGAAATATGTTGTTTATCACTTGTTACATAACTTCTATACTGAAGTACCACTGCTTGTGAAATGGTGACAGATGGTAAGTCTAAATCTAGGTATGTTGAAGATGTAGATTGTTTTCATGTGTTGCCATTTACAGGACTTTGAAATTGGGACTTCAGAACAATTAATTATCAAGTAAGGCTTATCATACAAAACATTTAGTTTCTTTTTATTAATTTTTTTAAAAACCTTTCTAATGTCATTACATGTTGTACCTTTGCTGACTACTGTCAAGAGGAATTTGTTGACAACTAACCTGCATCGGCAGTCATGCAGTGGCTAGCATGCTTGCCTGCTTACCCGGTAGTCATTGGTTCAAATTTGCATTAAGTTAGATTTTTAAAATTGACCTGATCTCCCAGTTTGACCATGCATAAAATGTGTACCAGGAATTGTCTTGGGAAGTAAATGCAGCAGGTGTGATATTGACCACATCACCCCTCAAGTGCCTATTGGTTTATAACAATGGGGCTAGCACCATATGTCCAATACACCGCAGGGATTGTGAAAAGGATCCTCTGTTTACTTGATGCTTTCAATATAATGTGAACAAAACTGAATAAAATAGTCCAAAATATGAAGTCAGAAAAATATGAAGGATAAATGTCATCTTTTCAAGAACATGATTACAGTTGGAAAATGTAATGTTGAACAGGATCATGGTTGGAAAAGTTAGTGTTGATGAGGCAAGGTTTTAATAAACAAATATAATTAAACCACTTGGTTGTTACCGAGGCCCAAATGGGGAAGTAAAGAACAGTAACATTGTAGGCCTTCTGTGCATGTCGTAAAAGGTGACTAAAGAAGGTTGATCTGAGGCTGGCAGTCTCACACCGCATGAAAAAAGTCAATCAATATCCAACTAACCATAAACTGGCCTACAAAGGGCTTGGCATGCATGGTTGTGGGCCTAAACTTTACTAGGAGTCTTAAGAGCAGAAGAAGAAGAATAAAATTAAACAAAGAGAAATAGATACTAATTTAACTATTCTGATCAACCTCAGGTTGACCACAACGTCCTGCAAAGGACATAGTATATCTGATTACAACATTGTAATCCTGCAAAGGACATTCAGCATCTGTTTACAATATTGTGTAACCCAGTTACGTTGTCACTCCCACACCGATGAGTATTTTTTAGCAACCTAATCCTTTCTGTCATACTACCACTTACTTGCTATGTGTTATATTTCAGAGAAACCCAAACATCAAACTGTATGGTTTACCCTGGGGCTTCCCAGGTTGGATTGGTCAAGGGACAAGATCTCCCTATGCAAATCCAGGAGTCCTTGCTGATTACATTGTGAGATGGATTAATGCTGCTAGGGTTCATTATAATCTCACAATTGATTATGTAGGGGTACGTGTGTATATAAGAAATAAAACATTAAACATGTTATTGTTTTTACATGTATTATGGAAGTTAATATTTCAGAATATTGTGACTTACAGCACTTAAATACACAAATTGTTTTTGTTATTTTAAGGTTTTAGCAATTTGTATATTTTTGATTTGTTTTAGTTTAAATGTTGACATGTATTAACTTGGCATGTATTATCATTTAAATAATTGAAAAGCATGCCAGTGGGCAATAATATGAAACTGAGGCTAGTTTAGCAAGCTGTAGGTGGATATGAAATAATAATGGGTATCAAGGATCATATAAATGGCTACACTTGCTTTAACCTAAAATTATACTGTATTCTTCAACAATTAACTTTTGGTGTGTGTATATCCCAGCATGTATCGAGAACAAGGAACCATAGTTGTTAGTCCATCGCATGCCAAGACAGTGGCCTGGATTCAATCCCCAGCAGAGGCAGGATTATTTTTTCTGACCAGCCTCATAAACTAGGGTCCCAGATAATTTTCTGAAAATTGTCTGGGAAGGAAAAGTAATGAGGAAGGGCGCTGGCCATCTCACCTCAAATATCATGGCCTAGAATATGTTAAGGTCTATTGCTTCACACCCCAGTATCAGTACCTGTTATGGAACCTTTTACATGAATGAACCACTTGCCTGAGATCTTCATCAGTCTTCCATAGTTTATATTCTAGGGTTGCTCCTTTTGACCAGATTTTCATTCTCTCTGTGGTGACATCTGGCAGTTCTTGTAGAATAAGCTCCCTGTTTTCCTTCAGTGTTCTACAGTTGCAGGTAGCAGTCTCTAAAACTCATTTGGTGAAGGTGTGCTCTGAATCCACAGCGCTTCTGAGTCCGAATGTCTTAGTCTGCTTATTTCTACCGAACTTGTTTGTTATCTTACTGTGGTCTGATGAGAAGAGAGGCATTGGAGAATAGTGTGACAACCGGAAAGATCAGTGGGAAAAGAGGCAGAGACAGACCAAGAGAAATTGTTCTGGATGGACTGAAATGGTGTCACAGAGGAATATCAACCAACAGAGTTGATCCAGAGCTCAGAGGACCGAGGTCTGTGGAAAAACGCCAGCTGGCAAGGCAAATGATGATGATTGTGGTCTTTAATAATCATTTTGTTTTCTCCAAATCATTGTTGTGGGTTGTTTTAAATGTGTATTTGTCTATATAAAACATGGATGATGCTGCATAACATTTCCTCTGACTTTTGTGAACTGACCATTTTCATATAAAAGATCATATTATTATAATCATCATGATTTTTAAGAGAAACGTTCATTGTTATAACTAAGGGGGAAAAAAATGAAATACATGCATTCTTTTTAGATATTGATTACCATTATATCTCAAACGACTCCTTAAAACATATTGCATTTTATTTACTTCCAGATCTGGAATGAGAAGCCATATGACATAACATACATTAAGGTAAAATATTCATCATTCATGTGATTATAAACACTGAAATATTATTTATTGAACAATTCTTTGCCAATTATAGCTCTGGGATCATATGAGCCTCATAAAATAGGTACCAGAGATTTCTTTTGGAAAGTAAAAGTGACCAGATTGATACAGACCATGTCATCCTATTTTGCTGATAGGATAATATGGGTGTCAGTGTGCTACTGTTGTTTTAATGTCACTTGTTTGTGCTGGAGCAGTTCTGACAACAATTCTTGTATTTCCAAAGTCAAGGAACAACACCATCATTCAGCCATTTATAAACACTACCTAGAAGCATCAAATGTGTCAGTATTAAGAACAAACAGATCCTGTAACAAATATTAACACATCATAGAACACATTCTTAACTCCAGCATTCAGGTATCCCAGTTTCAATACCTGTGGAGTATATTATGAATATATTCAGACTCTCTCTCTCTCTCTCTCTCTCTCTCTCTCTCTCTCTCTCTCTCTCTCTCTCTCTCTCTCTCTCTCTCTCTCTCTCTCTCTCTCAAATGTGTCAGTATTAAGAACAAACAGATCCTGTAACAAATATTAACACATCATAGAACACATTCTTAACTCCGGCATTCAGGTATCCCGGTTTCAATACCTGTGGAGTATATTATGAATATATTCAGACCCCCCCCCCTCTCTCTCTCTCTCTCTCTCTCTCTCTCTCTCTCTCTCTCTCAAATGTGTCAGTATTAAGAACAAACAGATCCTGTAACAAATATTAACACATCATAGAACACATTCTTAACTCCGGCATTCAGGTATCCTGGTTTCAATACCTGTTGGAGTATATTATGTATATATTCAGACTACTCTCTCTCTCTCTCTCTCTCTCTCTCTCTCTCTCTCTCTCTCTCTCTCTCTCTCTCTCTCTCTCTCTCTCTCTCTCTCTCTCTCTCTCTCTCCCTCTCTCTCTCTCTCTCTCAAATGTGTCAGTATTAAGAACAAACAGATCCTGTAACAAACATTAACACATCATAGAACACATTCTTAACTCCGGCATTCTGGTATCCCGGTTTCAATACCTGTTGGAGTATATTATGAATATATTCAGACCTCTCTCTCTCTCTCTCTGTCTGTCTGTCTGTCTCTCTCTCTCTCTCTCTCTTTCTTTCTTTCTTTCTTTCTTTTTCTCTTTTTGTGTGTGTGTGTGTGTGTGTGAGAGAGAGAGAGAGAGAGAGAGAGAGAGAGAGAGAGAGAGAGAGAGAGAACTGAAAAGTGTCTTCAGCAAATCCCAGTCTTCTTCTTCTTCTGTGTTCATCCGGATTTATTTTTTTTTGGATTTGACTGCGTTGTGCCTGTTTACAGCAGAGCTGTGTTCTTGCGCCGTTAGGCCAACACATCCGACTTCTGTGGGCATTTGTTGACTGGGTTAACCTTCCCGGGGGAATCCCAGTCTTTGAATGAGTCTATTGCTCAGTCACTGCTCTGTTGTGTCCACTATTTTTTAAAATCATGATCATTCACTGCATTCATGTCTCATCAGGAATTCACGCTTTCATTTGATTCATGCAGACTCGATCAAATACATGGAGCATTGTTTAGTTTTTAGTTTTAGTTTTAGTCAATGGATCAACATCACGGCACACGGGTGCAACCCATAAGTGCTCCGTTCTCCTCCTAACTCAAACCTGAGTCTGGAGAAACTCAGCTCAGTGCAAGAACTCCGTAGTGGAGAAACTCAGCTCAGTGCACGAACTTCGTAGCACCGACGAGGATCCTGAAATACTTGATTTTTGACTGCATTGATTAGTAAACTCAGTGATTCTCTAAAACTCAACCACACAAATGCCCCTTCCCAGTCATGCATATCATACTCTAAGATGTTCTCTAACTCAACTAGAATTATGATAATGGTCCTAACCATATATATCCAGTATGTTATAGGCATTTAAATTATGGTTTTCTGTTGAACTAAATAATGTCATTTAATCTAAGACTAACATTGTTATGTCAGATTATTTAGTCTGAAGACTGGTTTGAAGTTTCTGAACAAGTCATTCCTCCATTACTGATTAGTAACATAGTCATAAAGTTATTCTTGGGAAGATAATGTGGTGGTTTCCACTTGACTTCCATGTTTACATGGGTGACTTGTGGCATCTGTCATTGGCAGCAATTTCTGGCTCTCAGGATATGCAGGTGCAAAGTTGTCCACTGATGTTGGTTGGATATCAGTTCCCTGAACATTTTGTCACACAATAGTGTGTTGCCCATCTTTAACCCCATTGAGGTGCAGTTGAAAGTTTCCTTTCATTGAGCTGAGATCATGATAGCATTTCTCATACTTTCCAGTACTTTAAAAGACAGTATTCATCTCATCCCATCATGTCATCTCATCTTGTTTTTCTTGTACCTTGTTGAGTCGAGGTGAAGCATAAACAGCAAGAGTATATCAGTTTATGGGCTTCATATATCAAAATTCTCATGGATTCTGTTATTCTCTCTGTTCATCGCATACATGGTCAGCCTCTTCTTCTGGTTCCATTTGGTCTGTACATCATTATATAATTGTAATAATTTTTATTCCATTATTTTGTCTTAGCTTAGAGTCAGCATTGTGTTATTTGAAAAAATGCTGAATAACCATGAAATGATATACAAGTGATTAGCTTTATTTCTTTAGATTCTAAGATCTGTATAACTTAATCCAAGAAAATAACTATGCATTTGAACTTTTAGTATTTTCCTCCAAGAAACAAATTTGTGCATGGTCAGTTTGTGGAGCATATTTGAGCAAGAGCAATTTGAGATGCACACTTAAGGTTGTAACTGGTGTTGCTGGTAATTTTGCTTCTTGAATTTTTTAATGATTTATTTAGACAAATAAAAACATTGGATTGGTTAAAAAAGAATGGCATCGATTTATGCCTAATTTTAAGCATAACATATAGAAGTTGTGTGAAATTTTAGGATCAAACTATATACACTTTCATCTCTTCTACTTCTGCCTTACATCTCCCTCAACCAACTCACACCAAGCTCTTTATAGACTTTCCAAATTCCCTGACAGAGTTGAGAGTTAGTGAATGGAGTGTCCCAATTTCCTGACAGACCAGATTGATTGATTGATTGATTTAGGAACCGACATCACAACATTCGGGGCATTCCCATAAGCGCTCCATCCCCATCCTCAGCAGCCAGCGAAGAGTTCCAACACTAATAGTTCCAGTAGCAATCTGATTATATATCCGTCTGCCTTTCCTCTGAGCGTCGAGTGTCGGCCAGATCCCCTCGTCACACCTCGCTGCCGCATTCTTACCAGACTATGGTGATCCATTTGCTCCTCCAAGGTGTACATGTGCTCCCACAAGGCCGCAACCACGTCTGCCTTGTCATGCATCAATACTCCACCAAGTTTTGCCGAGCCAGCCAATCTGTCCGCCTGTTCATTCCCCAGCACACCGGCATGCCCCGGATATAAGATCCAGGTGATGCTTGCTACTCGTGACCTCCGAAGCGAAGCAAGCCACTCTGCACGAAGCCTACCTGTCCTCACCCTCCTCAGCATGCTCAGACCGGATTTGAGGGTATAGTGTGGTCAAGCCATTTGACTCGGGCTGCGAAGGTTGTGGGTTCGATTCCGGGCTGCATCCTTCGGTTCACAAGTTAAATTTTTCGGAGACTCCTGTGGGTCATCACTAGCGCTACGGAGTTTGTGCTTTATGCGACGCTTTTCGTGCTGCAGAAAGAGACCGTGCCATATGGGATAAGATCTGGTGCAATGAAGTCGACCCTGTCGACTTTTAAGCGACTTTTAAAAAAAATTTTACTTGCTACTCTTTGCTTCTCTTATAGGTCCATGTATCTCGTGGGCATGTTTACATTTGAATCCTTAAATTATGTGAGTGTTTGGACATATTAATGCAGAATGTTTTTCTGTCTTTCAGTTTCACAAACTGTTTTTGTATGAGGGTCTATTATTCATGAAATTATTTTTTCCCCACAATTATGCTTATGTTACTAAAAAAAAAAAAAAAAAAAAAAAAAAGCCGGCTCTGTAACGAAGGGGTTGTGAATGCAGTTTGGAAGCAGACCACCATGATTTGGTTTTCATACAATGATATGAGTACCAGATGTTCAGAAAACAAAGGGCAACACAGAATGTAAACTTGCCAAGAAATCACAATTCTGGGGTTGACACTGGTGTCCAGTAAAGAATATGCAACTAACTTACTTAAAAAGAAAGCTGAGCCTATCTTTACAACACTTTGACCCATTGCTGATGTATGCCAGATGGGATTTAATAAAGACTGAGGAAATAAAGGTCTCTTGTTGGACATAGTTATCACAGTGCTCAGGCATAAAATTTTTTTTAAATTTTATCTTCTGATTATAAAGGGAATATTTTAAAATTATAACTAGTACCAAATAAAACAATAAAATGCACTCATGAACTGAAAGACGTAGCCCAGAATCGATCCCACAACCTTTGGAGCACGGGGCAGGCAGCTTGACCACTTTGCCATGGAGACCCCGTAGTGGGGGGGGGGGGGGGGGGGGAGAGAGAGAGAGAACTATACAAAGAATGAAGAGTTATAGAGTAACTGTTCTTAGAACTATACTGAGAATTAATAGATATAGAGTAGTAATCCAACTACCCAAATGTGTACATATTCAAAAGGCTATAACATGTATTCTCTTTTTTGCTAATATGCCAGACTTTAAGGAGTGTTCTTGACCAGAGAGGATTTCAGAATGTTCTGATTATAGCAGCAGATGAAAAGTGGGAAATTGCTGCAGACATCAAGAAAGATGCAGACTTGGCAAAGATAATCCATGCTATCGGGTACACTATTTTTACTGCTTGTGCAAAATAAGTTAATAGCAATAATTATCTTGAGATGAGGAGCATGGCATTGCATGTTTGCTTATCAAGTTCCCCCACCATAGAGATACGTCTTTCATTGTTTCTGCTGTCTCTCATAGGGATGAACGTAAGTTAAGGGTAATCCCATGACAGATGCTACTTAGAGATGTTTAATGTTATGTAGTCACAAAATGGCTAGCATACTTCCTGCCTGCCCAATGGTCATGTGCCGATTCTCCATCAAGGTGAATTCATTTAAATTGACCTTGGCTCCCAGTTCGACTCAGTCTAAAATGTACACTAGGTAATGTCCCGTAAAGTAAATGCAGTTGGTGTGATTTTGACCACATCACACATCCATCTCCAGATCTTTTTTCCCTGTACAGTGAAAATATTTTCAGAAATGTAGAGGATATAAATGGAATCAGCATTGGAGGACGAAACATCAATAACATTAGATATGCAGATGATATAGTATTAATTGCAGACAATGCGCAGGACCTGCAACAATTAGTAGATGCGGTTGTTGTACACAGTGAGCAACTGGGGTTAGAATTAAATTGTAAAAAGACTCAGGTTATGGTCGTCAGTAGGAAGGAAGAAGTGCCACAATGTAATATACGAGTAAATGAAAATATTCTTCAACAAGTGAATCGGTACAATTATCTTGGAACAGTTATAACATCTGATGGCAGATGCCTTGAAGAGATTAGAACAAGAATCGCCATGGCGAAAGTAGCCTTTAGCAAGATGAAAAACATTCTGACCAATAAAAAGATGTCAATTGAAACGAGAAAAAGAGTGTTGAGAGGATACATAGAGCCTGTTCTTTTGTATGGATGTGAAACTTGGACAATGAGCAGTCAAGCTGAAAAGCATCTGATGGCTGCAGAAATGTGGTTTCTGAGGAAAATGCAAAGAATACCATGGACAGACAGAAAAACCAATGACCAAGTACTACAGGAGACAAATGAACATCGTAAACTGATTAGAGAAATTAGACATAGACAGTCAAGATTTTTTGGACATGTTATAAGAAGAAATGGATTGGAGAACTTGGTGACAACTGGCAAGATCGAAGGGAACAGACCAAGAGGAAGACTGAGAGGAAAATACCTGGATTGCTTGGCCACATGGCATGGACGAGACAGGAACACTGAGCTGATTCACGACACTGGTGATCGAGTGAAATGGCGAGTCATGACCGCCCACGCTTTCCGGCATGGCACATGATTGATTGATTGATTGAGTGACGACCATAATCTGTGTCTTTTTACAATTTAATTCTAACCCCAGTTGTTCACTGTGTGCAACAACCACATCTACTAATTGTTTCAGATCCTGCTGATTGTCTGCAATCAATACTGTATCATCTGCATATCTAATGTTATTGATGTTTCATCCTTCAATGCTGATTCCATGTTTATCTTCTACATTTCTGAAAATATTTTCACTGTATTGGGAAAAAAAATGTGGAAACATTACACATCCCTGCCTCACACCTCTCTTAATAGGCTGATATTGTCCCACTTCATTATCAAACCTTATGGCAGCTTGTTGTTTCCAATATATGTTTTTTATAAGTCTAATGTCTTTCCCATCAATTTGTAGATCTGCAAGCATATCTACCATGTTGACATGTCTTACTCTATCCAAAGCCTTTGTGAAGTCAATAAAGCAAAGATGTATATCTTTGTTTACTTCTATAGAACATTCAATAACTGTTCACAGCATATACACAGCATTTACTGTACCCTTTCCTTCTACAAACCAACATTGTTCTTCCCCTATTTCAGGTTGTAGTTTCTTCCTCACTCTTTGCATGATAATTCGTAGCAAAATCTTCGTGATGTGACTCATTATACTAATTGTTCTATGTTGATCACATTCCAAGGCTCCTGATTTCTTTGGGGATTGCAATAAATACAGAATTACATAATTCAGAAGGTATATCTCCGATATCATATAATGTGTTCAGCAGTCTGGTGACTTGATCTATTCCATATTCTTCTAAAGCTTTAATCATTTCCGTTGTGATGTTATCTGAACCGGGGGCTTTGCCAGCTTTCATATGTTTAAGAAAATGTCGAACCTCCATCTTCAAAATTGGCGGTCCTTCATTATTAAATCGAATATCATACGGTTCCTCTCTGTTATCATCATAAAGGTTTTTCACGTAATCTGACCATACATGTAGAATGTGATCTCTTTCTATTAAGATTTTGCCATCTTTAGTTTTTTGACAGCCTGCTGATGTACTTGTTCTTTCATTAGTAAGTTCCTGAATTCTTTTGTGCACTAATTTGGTATTTTGATTGCTGTGTTGTTTTTCAATTTATAAGCAACTTTTCTCAAGCCTTGCTTCTTTTTCCTCCTTACATAATATTCTGACTTGTCTGTGAATTTCCTCATATTTGGCAGGATTATTTTTGTTGAGTCTTCTTGTTCCCATTAGTTGGAAAAAAAATTTTGGACATGTTATGAGAAGAAATGGGTTGGAGAACTTAGTGACAACTGGCAAGATCGAGGGGAACAGACCAAGAGGAAGACCGAGAAGAAAATACCTGGATGGCTTGGCCACATGGCATGGACGAGACAGGAACACTGAGCTGATCCACGACACTGGTGATCGAGTGAAATGGCGGGTCATGACCGCCCACGCTTTCCGGCATGGCACATGATTGATTGATTGACCCATCCATTGCCAGGTAGTCTATACAAATATAGTACTAACATCATATACCCATTATGCCACAGGACATGTAAAAGAGTCCTTCATTATTTTTTAAAAAACTATGTATAATGCATATTGGAATGTGGGGTGTCGTAGGAAATACCATGCTTTAAATATTGTTATGTAATGGTAATCTCTTTTTCTCATTATCTCCACCGCGTTGTCTACAATTGCTTGCAGACTACTTTCTTATTCTGCTATTAAAACTCAGAAAGCTTATCTCAGAATATTTCTGTTTTGTTCCTTCAACTTTATCTTCCTCAGGATGTCGATGTTTCTAAGTATTGTCTCACTGCACTTGTCGAAAAGATTATATGAAAAAAACACATCCTTGCCTAACTCCTATTTTAATTGCTCTGAATTCACTAAGTTCTCCTTCATATTTTATGGCAGATTCTTGAAATGACATTAAATTAATGTGTACTTATCTAATGTTATTTCAAATCATGATTGTGTGTTGTAATTTTCATCTCCAGGTGTCATTATCCTGGTACGATATCATCAAATGATGCAGTCAGCACAGGAAAGAAACTCTGGGCCTCTGAAGATTACAGCACATTTAATGATGAAATTGGAGCTGGCTGTTGGGCTCGGGTAATTATTTATGGTTAGAAAAAAGAAATAATTTTGCTTTATTATGTCCCAACACCCGTGTGTTACCAAGGCTCAAAAGGAAAGCAAAGAATTGTAACTCTAACTTACAGCGCATGCTTTAAGAGGCAACTAAGAAAGGTTAATGTTAGAAAGGCCATCTTATCCTGAAGAAAATTGACTACAAAATCTAACCAGTCATGAACAAGTCTACAAAGGACTTTGTGTGATAGTTTAGGACCTATGCTCCATTGGGAGATGAAAGGTAACATCCCAAGAAGATGGTTATGTCCCAACTTCTGGACAGTCTAACTATTTCATGAGATTACCAAACATCCCAAGTTATGCAAGCTGTTGGGTTATGAAGAAATATTTATTGGCAGACTGGACATGAATACATCATAATGAACGCCATTGTTATAACCAGTGTCCCCTCATGTCATGTAAAAATTAAGAACAAAGATTGCAATAAAAAAAATAGACACTTTCACAAGACACTTTTGGTTAGTTTTATTTAATAATGTTTGTGAATAAGGTAATTTGTTTTCATGATTAAAAGCTTAAAAACAACATCATCACAGATACTGTTGGTTTAGTGCAATAGTTTTAGGATTCAGCTTTATGAGACAGGAAGACAAGTTTTATGTTTTGCTGCCCTTAATTCTTTTTTCTAATAATCATTATGGATATTGGAGGCAGCAAAACGAGATAGCTTTCTACATTTTTATTTGCTGCCTTTAATTTTAATAAATACATTAGGAAAGTCCTAGTTAGCAGAAAGAAGTCACTGTACACACTTTTTTGTGCTGTTTTCATTTTCTAATTGGTTACCGTGGCTAAGGGCTTGCGAACGTGGTTTGTGAGCCCGTATACCCTGGTTTGAAACATAGCGGTGCTGGTTTTTTCGAAAAAGGTATAGGTACCGGTCGTTCAGAAAGCAATGGCAAACTACTGAACGTAAAATTTGCTCAGGAATCACGAACAGCAAAAATGCTGGGGTTGACTTCTACGTCCTGTGAAGGACATGCAAGTAAATTTTTTTTTTTTCTTTTAATTTTCTAGACGCAAAGTACCAGGTACCTGAAATCAGATTCCAGTCTGTCATGGTTTCTTTTTGAATATCCATTCTGGTATTGATAGTTGTCTTTGGTATACTTAATTTTCTTTTTTAACATCCCATGTCTGTGTTCTGTATAGATTTATTTTCTTATCATTTCTGCAGAAAACAAATTTGTATGATTAAATAAGTATTTTTTTTTTTAAACTAACAAACGCTGTTTTGTACTGCTGGTAGATTGATTTTTATCGCTGTATGTACATCAGTTTATAAAGTACTACTTGTTTTTCTGTGTGCCTGTTTTTAAAATGTTTTATTTGATGATAGCTGTCTTAATAATAAGATGCACTTCTTTCAGAACATTCATTTGGGATTAATTTTAGTTAAATATGTGGCACTGGGGGAAACAGTTGTATAGTAGCTAGATCTCACCTGCTGGCCTGGTGGTCATGAGCTCAAATCCACATGAGGCTGGCTCTGGCTTCCAGGTCGTCCTAACCTAAATTGGGTACCAAGAAATGTCTTGGGAAGTCAAGGAGGCTGGTGATACTGACAACACATCACCTGCGTTCTGATTGGTCTACAAAAATATGGGTCTAGCATCATATGTCCAGTGCACCTTAAAGCGTGTAAATGTTTGTTTTTATGTGGTTATAACTTCTGAGTTTAAATATTTGATGCAAACAGAAGTGTACAAACATAACAAAATTACATTTAAAATATGTATGGGTTTGTATCATAGCCCAACATTTTGCACAATTGCAATATGTTGAAAGAGTACCTAGAAGAACGTTTCGTCCAGTTAAATTTACAATAGTACTGATGAATTACAAGAGACAAATTTATTACACTTGTATAGATAAATACCGTGAATTTGAGCATATGATACTAGGACTAGTGGAGCAAGCAGAAACAATAAATGTGTACAATGAGAAAGTTCATCATACATTTAAAGAAAGCTTGATACTTAATATTATATCAGAATCATTTGCAGACTGAGATGCATGTTGTCCTTGTGAAAAACCATAACCTCAGCTGAATCTGTGCGAAACAACTCATGACACTTTAAAAAATGAGTGTAATCAAATACACTGCAAACCGCTTAAGGCGATCTCAGATGGGGCACATTTTTTTTGTGAGGAACAATATTGTATTTTACATTGTAAAAGCATTACTATATGCTTGAACTCTTATAAGAGGAAAGGAATTTCTGATAATAAGAACTATTTCTTGGGTCCCAGGTGAGTTTGCCGTATCAGGTCTGCATTGTATTAAGAATTTTTGTGACAGCTCACTATGGTTACATTGTAAACTCAATACATCACATACATTTATTAACACTTTCTGTCCCAGGCAATTGTCACTTTAACTACTTCTGCATTTCAACAAGTAAGTAAAGTAAAAGACCCTTTTGCACACCTTGAGGTGTACTAAGAATATGGCGCTAGCCCCATATTTGTATCGACCAATTGGCACTTGACGGGTAATTTGGTCAATATCACACCTGCTGCCATTACTTCCTGTGACATTTCCTGAAATGTGTTTTAGGCTGGACGGGGATGGTCAATTTGTTTCAAAAAAATCTGCCTCAATGAGGATTTGAACACATGACCACTGAGCCAACAGGCAAGGATGTCAGCCACAGGACCTGTTCTGTATTAAGTACATTACCATATTTAGATCAGCTACTCCCCCGGGAAGGTTAACCTGGTCAACAAATGCCCGCAGAAGTCTGATGTGTCGGCCTAACGGCGCAAGAACGCAGCTCTGCTGTAAACAGGCACATCCGAGAAAAAAAATCCGGATGAACGCAGAAGAAGAAGAAGAAGAAGAAGATCAGCTACTCTCTGCATGTTCAAGATGGTATATTTGTCATGAAAATTAAAATATTCACGTTTAGTTGTTGTTCAGTTTATGGTGTGTCTCTTGATACAGTGTTTTGTGATTTTATCTGGAAAAACTGATTAAAGTATGGTAATTTATTTGGTGTAGAGTGAGTTAAAGACTTAGAAAGTTCAAAAATAAGATCTTATAGTTTGTTATAATTTTATTTTGCATGTATCACATGACAGCAACAGGGGTAGAACTTTGGCTTGTGTGTGTTGCATGTCCTTTTTAGGATATTGCAATCAGTCCCAGCATTTGTTGGCTGCTTGTGTTCTGCTAGGCAAATTTTATGTTCAATAGTTTGCCATTGCTTTGTGAACGACCAATGTACATACTATTGAAATCAACGCAGGGCACTCTGCTTCCAACTCCAAATTGTGAAATGTGTTCACTGCCCCTATGCCATAGCACTGGCTCTGGCTTATGATAGAGGGAGATGTCAAAAGGCTGTTATAGAGGAGAAGTTCTGCCCTGGACATAGCACTGGCTCTGGCTTATGATAGAGGGAGATGTCAAAAGGTTGTTATAGAGGAGAAGTTCTGCCCTGGACATAGCACTGGCTCTGGCTTATGATAGAGGGAGATGTCAAAAGGTTGTTATAGAGGAGAAGTTCTGCCCTGGACATAGTACTGGCTCTGGCTTATGATAGAGGGAGATGTCAAAAGGTTGTTATAGAGGAGAAGTTCTGCCCTGGACATAGTACTGGCTCTGACTTATGATAGAGGGAGATGTCAAAAGGTTGTTAAAGAGGAGAAGTTCTGCCCTGGACATAGCACTGGCTCTGGCTTATGATAGAGGGAGATGTCAAAAGGTTGTTATAGAGGAGAAGTTCTGCCCTGGACATAGCACTGGCTCTGGCTTATGATAGAGGGAGATGTCAAAAGGTTGTTATAGAGGAGAAGTTCTGCCCTGGACATAGCACTGGCTCTGGCTTATGATAGAGGGAGATGTCAAAAGGCTTTTATAGAGGAGAAGTTCTGCCCTGGACATAGTGTAACAGAGGAAGGGGTTTTGGTAGTATTTAGGTGGGAAACGACTACAGCACGATTGAGCATCGGGGTCGAACGAGAGGAGAGATGCTCAAGTCGTGACGTGGTTTGTTGTCAAAGGGGCAGTTACCATCAGTCTAGAGAACCAGAAGGTCGCCAACTTAGATCCGGCTGTCATCTATTGTATTAAACACTTTTAACAAGAAGCAAATGAGTTCCGTCAATTATATAAGTTCACCTTGTTACAGAAGGTGAAATTGGTGCCGTGACCAGGATTCGAACCTGGTGTAACGCGAAGTCATGCCGTATACTATATAACATCGCGGAGGCCAAAAACTAAGAAGATGATCCTTGCTCCGTTTGTCTCAGTCGCCAGAAATAATTTCGGCACGCTTTTGAACAACCATTGAACGTAACAAGGCGCAGTGGGAAAAATGGCCAATAACGTATCAGCGAAAAATACAGCGACCAAAAGCCCGCCCAGGGGTGGTTGTCTGTAAGTCTTTTTCAAGACTGGCTGTCAAAATTTTGCTGGCGTCAGGAGAAAAGTGAAACTGGCCATAACGAATTGCGACACCTGAGATCGTTATCAAACCGGCAAGCGTCAACTGTGGACACCATCCTGGCGACTCCTCTTATCCGTTCATCTAACGGACGTGTCAGGAGCAGAAGTTTTCCTGAAGGTCAAGTCGTCTAACCGATATCTCGAGCGAGCAGGAGTGTGCTGAAAGTCGGCCCAGTTTAATCGTGTCTTGACCGAGCAAAAGTTTGGCTAAAGAGCAAATCCAGTCGGATCGTTGTTGCAAGTGAGCAAGAACGTTGGTAAAAGACAATCGAGACAGCAAATAAATACCTCATTACTTCATGGATTGCCCAATGTTTCGTTTGACGCAGTAAGACTATCTATAGGCCGCTAGCTTAACCTTTTGGGCTCTGCTACCTCTGAGTCCTTCTCAAAATGTCGACGAAGTACCCCACCCGGGGCGAAATCAGAAGCCAGAAAACTGGTCGGGACCCTACCAGGGGTTGAAGTTTATCCAGGCATCCCAAGAGAAGTAACTAACTGAAGAGACGAAGTTACCTGGGAGAAGAGACAGACTACCTGAACTCCGCTACCTGAACTCCGCGACTGATTTTCAGCTGACGCAGAATCCTAGTGTTTGAGTGTAACCTGAAGACGAGTCTAGAGGAATACACGAAACTTGCTTGGATCAGGAACCGAGAGTAGGATAATCTGTGAGCCTATTATCTAGTCGAACTGTTCTTGTGTATATGTAAACTGAATTTCTTTAATTAGCTGATTACAAATGAGGTTGTGATTGTTTGTTCTATATAATAATATTTCAGCATGGCGGAACAAGACTCTTTGGTACAAGTATTGACGGGGGTAGGAACAGCGGTAGGTAGACTTGATACGATTATTAAACAACAGGGAATGGCAACCGAAATTGTTAAGTTTAGTGGACAGGCCAGAGAGTTTAAGAAATGGATCACTTCCATAGAAAAATATGCGTATTTGGTATCTGCATCAGATGAAGAGAAAATGAGAATTTGCATATCAGGCAGCCACAGAACCAGTTTCACAGCATATTAGAAGAAAGTTAGAGGCTAGAGTAGATGAAACATGGGAGCAGTTCAAAACCGACCTGGCACACAAGTACACAGAAATAACGGATCCACAACATGCCTTTTCGGTATTGAGACAGTCTAAACAAAATAGTGGGGAGACGGTACAGTTGTTCAGCGATAGGTTGATTAACCTGGCTGAAGAGGCATTCTTGGGACAGAATGTACAAGGAGAAGAAGTAGAGAGGATGTTAGTCGGCATTTTTGTAGATGGCATAAAATCCGATGGTTTGAAATTTAAGTTGATGAGGGAAAACCCTGAGAGATTGTCACAGGCTGTAGATATTGCAGTACAAGAAGAAAATTTGAGACGTAGGTTTAGATTGAGAACAGGACGAGAAATAGGAACTAGTCGAGAAGATAGAGTTGAGGAGCCCATGGAAATAGGACAAACAAGGTTTGGATGGAATAGGAGGGGAGGTGTACAGATGGTACAAGGCAGAAATAGAAATGAGTATGAGGAAAGAAGACAAATGAGGTATCCTACAGGTGAGACGGTAGGTAACACAAATAACACAAATATAGTCTGTTATTCTTGCGGTCAGCGGGGACACATGGCTCGTTTTTGTGGAAATAGGCGTGTCCAATCGAATACACAGAGTAGAAATGGCAATAGGTTAAATAGGAATGTAGAAGATAGACACAGAAATTTTACAGGTACAAGAACAACGCAGGAAAACCGGCGCCCTACCTATTAAATGGGACCTGGAGTAGGAAGGGAAATAATAAGGTTCCAAGGTTTAAAGAATACGTTAATAACAGGTATACTAGGATGAACAGAGAATATTTTCAACTAGATGAAGTCAAGCAGTTTATAGAAAATAAAACAGATTATAGTTCTTGTATTATAGAAGTAGGAAAGTATAGAATTCGTACATTAATTGATTCGGGAGCTCAGGTTAGTGTAGTAAAAGAAAGTTTTCTATACAGAATAGTGAGAAATTGTAGGATATTTAGGAGTCATAATAATCTTCACTCCGTTACGGGACAGAATTTACAAGTAATTGGGCAAACGATGATAAATTTCAAGCTAGGAGGGGTCAACGTAAGACATCTTTTTCATGTAGTGAAAGATTTAAATAGAAACATGCTGTTAGGAAGAGATTTTTTGATAAAAAATGGAGTAAGACTTTTCTTTGATTTACACAAATTAAAATTTAAGGACGTCTATGTAGATATGGAGGAAGACATGCATATATCAGCACTAGTGAGAGTTAAAATGTCCACGACGTTAAAGCCACAGTCGATTAATTTGATACAAGCAAAGCTAAAGAGAAACCCATATTATGTAGCAGGAGACACAGTCAGAGTCACTGAGTTACAAGAAGAAGTAATTGATGAACCTGGTTTGGAAGTTCTGGATGGAATAATCTTCTTCTTCAGCGTTCCGAGCCATTGAGGTTCTTTGCTGCAAATACAATCCGTCTCCATTCGTCTCTCTGGTGGACCTTCTCTTGCCAGTCGTTGATTCCAAGTGCTTGTAGGTCTGTACATGTATTATCTCTCCACCGCCTTCTTGGTCTACCTCGGGGTCTACGGTCATTTATTTCCTGAGTGTAAGCGAGTTTTGTTTCCCTATTATCTTCCATTCTTTCTATATGCCCCAGCCATTGTAGTCTATTAGCCTTCATGATACCAGTGATTAGCGGGGACTTAAACAGATCATAAATGTCTTTGTTACTTCTTCTTTTCCACTCTCCACTTTGTGTATCCCTAATGGGTCCAAAGATGCGTCTTAAAATTTTGTTCTCAAAGGTTTGTAACAAGGCTTCGTCTCCTTTCGTTGTACTCCAGGTTTCAGAGCCATACAGCACAACTGGTCTGATCAGTGTTTTGTATATTGTGATTTTGGTGTTACGAGATAGCGCCTTTGATTTTAGTAGATGTTGTAGTGCATAGTATATCTTATTTCCAGAGTTGATTCTAGTTTGTATTTCTTCCCTTATGATGTTGGAGCAGTTGAAGATCGTACCCAGGTATTTGTATGTTTCCGTTCTTTTAATGGTCATATTATCTATTTGTATGTGGCCAGAGTTTCTAGCCATTCCGTCTCTTGAAATTACCATATATTCTGTCTTATCTTGGTTGATAACCAGCCCCATCTGTTGGGCTTTTTCCTTTAAGTGAGTCAATATTTCCAATGTCTTTTGTTCACTTTGCCCTATAATATCTATATCATCTGCATAACCAAGCAGCTTGGATGTTCCTCCAATATCACATTCCTCCTTTACCTTCCTTACAACTTTCTCTAGAGCCAGATTGAAGAGTAGCGGCGATAGTGCATCACCCTGTTTCAAGCCAGATGTTATTTGGAAGGGGTCTGATTTCCTGCCTTTATATGTTACTATATTATAAGTATCTTCCATGCATAGTCTGGTCATGTTGATTAACTTCCTTGGTATTCCAAATTCCTGCATAGCATTCCATAGACTATTCCTATGGACACTATCATAAGCCTTTTTAAAATCCACAAAAATGTTATGGAGATCTCTTTTATATTCCCAATGTTTCTCGGCTATTTGTCGTAAGATAAATATCTGATCTATTGTTGATCTGTTTTGTCTAAAACCCGCCTGGTAGTCACCTAATATGTCTTCTGAATATGGTTTTAATCTATTTAGTAATACTGAGGATAGTATCTTATAGCTTGTGGACAGTAGTGATATTCCTCTATAATTTCCACATTGGAACTTGTCTCCTTTCTTAAAGATAGGTATCAATAATGACTCTTTCCAGTCATGGGGTAATTCTTCTGTCCTCCAGATTTTTATTATTAGTTCGTATAGCTTTAGATGTAATGCATGGCCACCTGCCTTTATAAATTCAGCAGCAATTCCATCAGTCCCAGTTGCCTTATTGTTTTTAAGTCGTGTGATTACATATAGGATTTCTTCAAATGTAGGTTCTTCAATTTGTGGTTCGCATGTTAGAACCTCTTCCTGTGAGAAAATGTTACTTGGAGCTTCACAATTTAGTAATTCAATAAAATATTCTTTCCATGTGTTGCACATTTCCTCATTGGTATTTATCATATTCCCATTTTTGTCTTTTAAACCATATGTGTTTTGTTGGTGCCCTCGTTTCATTGACTTCAGATCTTTAAAAAATTTTCTGGATTCATTTTTCTGGTGATTAGTTTCCATATCTTTGATTATATTACTCATATATTCTCGCTTCTGCTGTCTGACTATTTTTGTAGCCTCTTTACATTCATTTCTATAATGCTCTTCCTTTTGGATGTTATTGATGTCATTTAACCATACATGTCTGGCATTCTTCTTCCTAATGACTGCTTCTTCACATTTTTGATTGAACCATCTGTTCTTCCTATGCGTGGTTAACACACCGAGACATTCTTCTGCGGTAGACTGAATTGTATTCTTGATGTTCAACCAAGTTTGGTCAATGCTTTCCTCCAAAGCGTTAGATAAACAATTAACCTTTCCAGTTATGGTGATTAACAACACAGGTAGAGAAATTAAATTATACAGAGGGTGTGTAGTAGCAAAACTAGAACGTAACGTTAGTGAAATATTGGCAACAGATAGAGTAGAAATGCCGGGAACAAATTGTTCACAATCTTCTAGTGAAAGAGTTAATAACAGACGCGGACGCGGAAGTAGAGGAAACACACAAATGGATGAATTGATCCATCCATTCAAAAGAAATACAGCACAAATACATTCACTAGATAAAAAGACAAGAGAACAGGAATTGTTGGCACAGTTAAAGACTTCACCAGAAAATAAAGAAGTGTTGGAACAGTTTATAAAGGAGAATCAGGATGTGTTTGCAATTAGTGATTTAGAGTTGGGTAAGACAAAAACGGTAACAATGGAGATAGATACGGGAGACCATCCACCGATTAGCTTAAAACCATATAGAACTCCCTTAAGAAATAGAGAAATTGTAGAAAAGGCAATAGAAGAAATGTTGAAAGCAGGAATAATCACAAGATCAAAATCAGAGTGGTCATCTCCGGTGGTAATTGTGGCCAAACCTGATGGTTCGAGTCGATTCTGTTGCGACTATCGGGCGTTGAACAAAATTACTAAAAATGTAGCATATCCACTGCCAGTGATCGATGATATTTTGGGGCTGCTTAATGGCGCTACATTTTTCACGACGTTGGACGCAAGATCAGGACTTTGGTGTATCCCGATGTCAGCAGACGCGCAAAGGAAAAGTGCTTTCTGTACTCATATGGGTTCTTATGAATTTTTACGAATGCCTTTTGGAGTCAAAACTGCGCCATCTCACTACATGCTCTTAATAAATGAAGTATTAGAAGGTATGCAACGGTTTGCACTAGCCTATATAGACGATATTCTGATTTTTACGACAGGAGATGTAGGTGATCATTTAAAACATATTAGATTGGTATTCGATAGATTAAGGGTACATGACGTTAAATTGAAACTTAGTAAGTGCCAGTTTTTAAAGACAGAAACAAAATATTTGGGTTATATTATAAATAGAGACGGAATAAAACCAGACCAAGAAAAGATAAAGGTTATTAAAGAGTTACCTCCTCCAACTAATGTTAAGGAAGTGCGTGCGTTTATAGGAACCTGTGCGTATTATAGGCGGTTTGTCCCGGCGTTTTCAAAGATAGCAGAACCTATTACAAATTTAACAGGCAAATACGCTAGATTTAAGTGGGATGATGAGTGTCAAAAAGCGTTCGAGTATTTAAAAAACAGCTTAACACTGGTACCATTATTGACGCATCCAGATTTAAACAAACAGTTAATACTGTACACAGATGCTTCGGACAATGCAATAGGAGCATGTTTGGTTCAACCATATGAAGGAAAGGAGTCTGGAATACCAGGGGTTAAAAATGAAAGGCCAATTTACTTCTTGTCTCATAAACTTAGCAAATCTCAACGCAAATGGACGACTATTGAAAAAGAAGCGTATGCCATTCATTATGCCCTTCAGAAACTAAATTACTACTTACATAACGCAAATTTTGTTATTAGAACTGATCATATGCCTTTAAAGTCTTTTTTAGAAGCTCCAGTGCAGAACAGGAAAATACAGACGTGGGCATTGAATCTACAGGGATACAATACGAAAATTGAATACATTCCAGGTAGAATTAACACATGCGCTGATTTATTATCTAGGATTCCTTACCCACAGTCGTCAGGTGACACAGAAGATGAAGGAGAACCAGAGATTGACGATCGAAACTGGCAAGTAAATATTTTAGATTCTGTCATAATAAATGGAGAAGACTTTGAGAGTTTACCGTCGGATCAGGAGGCTGAACATAGAGTAGAAGAAGACCCACATTTAGCACAGTTTAGTATGAAAGAAGAACAGGAATTAGATCCAAAAGTCTTACAAATAAAACAGAAATTAAGTGAAACGGAGGAGAACAAATATAAGAAGAATTTTTTGGTTTTACAAGAGGATGGACAGTTATACTATATGTGTGAAAGGAACGAACAGCTAAGGAAATATATTCCAAAACATTTAGAAAATGAAGTTTTAAAAGCATATCACAATGAAAATGGACATCTCGGTCGGGATAAATTGGTGAAAGCACTTACGAGTAAATATTATTGGCCAAACTTATTTAGATCTGCTTGCAAATATGTGGATACGTGTGAAAGATGCAGGTTAAGGAATATGAAAACAATTAAGTGTCCTTTGCAAGATACGGATATTCCTCAGTTCCTTATGCAGAAAATTAGTTTAGATATATCGGGTCCTCACCCTAGAACATTGTCAGGGAATGTATATTTAATTCATATAGTAGACGTTTACAGTCTTTGGCCGGAAGTTTATGCAATTCCAGATAAGAGCGCTGATACTGTCATTAATATTTTTTTGCAGGAGTTTGTACCAAGATTTAGTTGTCCACAGATTATACTTACAGATAATGGTAGAGAATTTGTGAATAAGAAATTTGAAAAATTATTGAAGGATTTAAATATAAAACATGTAAAGACCTCATACTATAGACCTTCTTCAAATGCTAGGAACGAACGACAACACCGAACGTTATATGATATTATAGCAAAGATTGTGGATGAACATGAAAAAGACTGGGATTTATTTTTGGGACCAGCGCTTAGCGCCATACGTACAAATCAAAATGTGAGCACAGGCTTTTCACCATTTTATTTAATACACGGGAGAGAACCAGTATTACCAATAGATAATCTCTTAAAACCAAGACGGAAGTATATGGGAGAAGACTTTCAGGAGACCATTATACAAGAAATGCATAAAGCACACATGAGGTTAAAGAATAATATAGTTAAAGCTAGAGAAAGACAGAAAAAGTACAAAAACCTGAATACAAAGTTACAGGAGTTTAAAGTAGGAGATAGAGTGTATTACAAAAAGCATAGAAGGAACTCTAAGTTTGATGATCGTTGGGTCCCAGGTTATTATGTCATAGAAAGGCTAGGAAATGTGTCGTATAATATTAAGAACCAGGTGACGGGACATGTGGCAAGGGCACACGTGGAACACTTAAGAAGAGATGATGATGAGAAGGAAAATGATAATTATAATAATAATTATTGTTCAGACACCGGATACTTAGATGAACGAGTCGTTAGGGGAACTACAATAACCCCAGCTTTTAGAAAAGATCCGACACACAGTCAGTTAAAAACGGCTTCAGGTTACGATGATACTCAAGAACAAACAATACCGAAAACGATAGTAGGAGAAAATTTGAATGAGACCCATTGTGATAGTATAGAATCTATGGAAGAAGAAGTAAGTGCTCCATTTAAAAATACTAGACAAGCAACAAAAAAGAAGAATGGATAAACAAAGAGAAAGAGAAGTGAAAAGACAGAGGAGAATTAGAGAGTATTCAACAAGTGGTGAAGAAATGCCTTTACTAGAAAGATCCTTAAGAAATAGTGATAGACAAATTAGATGGGATATTGAACGGAAGAGATTAGCGGCTGCTAACGAGAGAAATACAGATGAAGAAGAAGAAATGGATGAGAAATCAGAGTCAATTAGTAGTATGGAGGAGGATGATAGATTATACGGGGAGGATGATATTGATGTAGAGATAGCATTGATACAGAGAAACTTGGAGTTGTTGAAGAAGTGGAAACGTAAGAGATAAATTGACAGAGAATATTGCAGATTGCAAGATGTAAGTTTCAGGCTTTAAGGAAAGAGATACCTGATGAAGTGTGTGAGACGGTGGAAATGGAGAAGGCTTCTGTTGATACTTTTTATAAATGATCTGGAGGAGTAGTAAAACAATGGATGTAGGTTCGACTGAGGTATATATATATTTTTTGTTCTCTCAGTGACGGAATTGCTAGTTGATATTATGTTTTGGTTTCTTATTGGATGGATAAGTTAATCAATGGTACAGCAGGTAGTTGTACTATATAGTAAATAGACAAGTTTTTACTGCTGCTAGGAATATCGTGCTGTATGGTAATGATTAAGTAGTTATAGGAATTTGTCCACGAGAAGCAATTGGGGTGTAGATAATACGGCCATTGTTAGTTAAGGGCTTGTACGAAAAGAACAGATATTGTTTTAAACTAGAATTTGGTCTGTAAATAACAGATATAGATATATATAGACCTGGCGGTGAATAGTTTCAATTTCTTGCTTATAAAAACAATAGAGTGACTTGAGTGAATAGATATGACTTACGTTGATTCGTATAGGAGGAAAATTTTGCTTGGTTACTTTAAGTAGATAATTCTATGTGAATTATAATTTTTTTTGGAAGAACTTCTCTTTAGCGAGAAGACACTTGTTTTATTGAGTCTGAGTTTGTAATGCCTCATATATAATATGTTTTTTTTTCTTTGCTTAATTTGCTTCTGTAATATGATTGTTGTTACTTGATTTTAGAATAGGGTTATTGTGTTCTTAGACTTTTACGTACAAACTGTTGGTCCGTAAAAGAGACCAATAGTGTTAGGTAGTATTAGAAAATTTTATTTTGGTTTGATAAGATGCATGTTGTATTATTTTAAAATCTGTTTTCTTTGAATGAGTTGGGGGATATCTTGTTTTGACTTTATTTCGTTTAAGTTAATTAAGTTGTTTGGTGTATTAGGTTACATAGTTATAAATTTAATTAAGTAAGTTAATTTTCAAGTAGTTATGGTGTTGGCTGGAATAAAGAAAATAATATGAGGGCTAACAGAGAGACACATACTGAGGGCTAATAGAGAGACATATAGATAGTCGTCATGAAGAGGTTCTTATGGATATGAAATGTTAGAAAATAGGAGCTACATTAAAGTCAGCATTATAGGAGGGGGGAGACTGTGAATGGCAGCATATAAATGGGAGTGTTTATATAAATGTTATGGGAAGTGAGGGGGCAAGAAATAGGTGCTGTGAAAAACCAGCGTTAATTAAATTGATAATGTTCATAGAATATGAACATTGGCTCATGGTGAAAGGTGAGGTAACGGAAATATAGACAAGATTGTGGATGGCAATATAAATGTTATATATATAAATGTTGAGAAAACGTATGTCAACTTGGTTTATAGAGAACAAAGATATATTTTCATAAGACGTATTTTTAAAAAAAATTTGTTGTACAAATTTTTTTTATTGGCAAGGGAGGTAAATGTGGTTGTGTGGACTATGCATTGCTTTAAGTAAATGTGATCACGTTGTCTTTTCATCCTTTATGCTTATCACTGGGTGCGCACCCCTTCTTTGCTTTTCTAAGTACGTTGTTGTTCTGGTTGTCTTGTGTTGTGAGAATGCGAGGGATTTTATAATGCCATGTGTACAATAACGATTATACGAACTATTCTTCTTATGATATGTATATTTGATACAGAAACGAGCCAAGAAGGGACCAGAAATATATATAGTGGATGGCTATATGGTTTGAAGAAATAAATTTGGTTACTTAACATAAAGTGCTTTGGGGAGGTTTGGGAACTGTAAGAAAGACTGTTTGGTTTAAAAGAGTTACCATACGTGGTATGATATATTGTACAAAGCAAAATCGAAGAAATAGTTTATAGTAGGTTACTAGGGTGACAATATGACAGGGAAGAAGGGTTAAATGATATAATATATACTCAAATTTGAGTTGGGTTGGGGAAGATTAGAGGAAATGTGGGGGTTAAAGGAAAAGAAGGAATAGAGTAAGAGAGTTGGGAATAAAGAATTTTTCCTTTAGAGGAAAAATTCTTTAGAAAACATAGGGAGGTGTAACAGAGGAAGGGGTTTTGGTAGTATTTAAGTGGGAAACGACTACAGCACGATTGAGCATCGGGGTCGAACGAGAGGAGAGATGCTCAAGTCGTGACGTGGTTTGTTGTCAAAGGGGCAGTTACCATCAGTCTAGAGAACCAGAAGGTCGCCAACTTAGATCCGGCTGTCATCTATTGTATTAAACACTTTTAACAAGAAGCAAATGAGTTCCGTCAATTATATAAGTTCACCTTGTTACAATAGCACTGGATGATGAAGATGATAATATGTGATAGTATTGCTTCAGTAATATGAATATTCTCTTTCATTATCTGATTTGTTTGTGCAATATTACCTGCTTTAATAAAAATTATTTACAGATTCTGAACCAGAACTACGTGAATGGCCTTATGACATCGTAAGTGAATGAAAGATTAACGCCATTGAATTTGTTGTACACATGACGTATATTATTTCTCTTCATCATTATCATCATAATATAAAACAACCATTGGCTTGGCTGTTTGTTAATTGTTTTATTCTATAGTAAGCACATAATGCTATTATTGTTTCAGGTTATTCAACCTGAAGAAGATTGAAGTCTCTTTAACATGTCACTGTACCATAAATCTAGTATTTTGACTGTCCAGAAACTTATTTTTTGGAAATTAGAAAGGTGGCTTCTCTTTACTTTCCACATGCAATACTAATAGACAATACTTTACCTGTCGTAAGCAAGGATTCTCTAACTTTAATGACAATAACAATTTGCACAATATGCCCTTCATTCGATAAAATGCAGTGCTTGCCTATTCTATTCTCTTTTTTGTGTGTCTGCGATACACATTCATTCTAATATTATCTATGCATGTATATATTTGAATTTCTTTACTTAGTTAAACATCATCGAATTTGAATATACATTTCAGTGGGATCAGTTAAATTTTTTCACCATTATTTCTGTTATCTTGCCATTCTTTTGTACTTTTTGAGATGACTGTATCAGTATATTATGCAGTTTCCTCTAACTGTTTACTAGAAAGTCTTATAATATAAGCATTTTGGTAGTTTTCAGTATTATGCCCACTATCTGAAATCCCTGGCACATTTTCTATATACCTCATTATATGCTCACTTTATAAGGACAATAAATTACAGAACAGTTAACATCCTTATCTAACATTTCCCAGTGTGCTGAAATGTTTTTGGATTATTGTCTAGACATGTAACTGCTGTTTGTTGGCAGTATATACTGTTTATTATTTTCAAATCTTTGCCATCAGTAGTTAAATGTTCAAGTGATAACATTAGTAATAAAAGTACCTTTACAGTAAACACCAAAACAGGCATGTTGCAACCATACTACTCTTCACTAATAAGAGATCAAGTGGTAATTCTTCTACTGAGAACCAAACATTGTAGACTTAAATACCATCTATTCAATCAAATACATGTGGGATGCTGCGGTGTTTTCAAGGCACCAGGGAAAGGTTCTATACTGGCAAAGACCTACTAACACGTCCTAGTTGTGCGGCCTGGGCAACAGGTCCCTTCGGGGTCCTGGCTAACGTAGTAGTTTTTCTGATTCTTCCGAAGTTGGAGAGTATCTGCCTGCACAGGCAGTCTGCACACCAATAAGCCAGACATGGAACAATGGATACTCACGCAAACCTCAGTCCGGAATGACATCACACTGATGTTGGACAACAGGATGTCTTCATCCGACATACAGGACTTCACGCTGGAGTTCACAGCCAGCGAACGCATGCAAGCAAGCAGCAAGCAAGAAGAAAGGACCTCTTTTCATACTATAAGATGTAATGGTTATATGGTACAAGCCTCATATGTTTAGACCTGCAGCACTAGATGGGTGATGTGGTCAGTAACATGTCTGCTCCCTTTATTTCCAAGTAAAGGTCCAGATACCCAGTTTGGGCTGCATTAACCTGGGAGTCTAGGTCAATTAAAACAAATCTGCACCTTTAGGGGGTTTTGGACACAAGGTCAGCAAGCAAGCATACTAGCCACAGGCACTCTGATATAGTGGAACTTTAAGAAGAGTTGTACCTGAATAATAAAATAAAATCATAGAAAAGGTATTAATGAACTAAAGATAGTAGACACTTTGGCAATGTCTCTGAATAAAACAATTGCAAGTAATTATACTATACTTTTCCAGAACAATATCATGGAACTTAATTGGCAGCTACTATGAAGGTCTGCCCTACTATAGAGATGGATTGATGACAGCTGTTGAACCCTGGAGTGGAAATTATGTTGTTCAGAGTCCTATTTGGGTTACAGGTAATTTGAGTTTTACAGAACTATGAGTATTAAAAGAGCAGTAGTGGCAATGCAGTTAGTATGATAGCATATAAACGTACTAAATGGGTTAAATTCAGGTAAAGCTGTGGAAATGTAAACAATTTGAAAACATGGAGTGTAGGACAGTTTTACAAAATACATTTACAGAACACTGGGCACTGCAGTGATAAACTATCATCAACAATCAACCCCAAGAAAACACAACACAAACAAAGGAAATCACACTACAGTGACTAGTTAGTAGCATATCCTTTAAGGGCATCACAGTCAACCCCAGCATTTCTTGATTGTTTGTGATTTCTTGGCAAATTCAGTATTTTGCCATTGCTTTCTGAACGATTGGCACTCATAGCATTTCATCAAACCAACACAAGGCTATCTGCTGCAAATAGCTCATAGTTGTGTTTCAAATGAAGTATACAAGATTACAAATACAGTGACTAGTCATAATATTATGAAATCACGTGAAATAATTATAAGTTAGGGGGAAAAATATGTGGTACTTAACTGAAAGGTTGCACATATGAAATAACTTTCTTAATTAATTATTTACAACTTTACCAAGGGCAATCCGATGCCTTTGTCTGAATGGAAAGAGACTGAATCCATTCACTCCATAAAAAGGCAGTTAAAAGGAAAAGAGAATTGACTTCATTGCACTAGGTATTATCCCATACAGCTCAGTCCCTGTCCACATAGCTCCTAACCGTCTGCTAAAAGTATAACACAGAGCACAATCTTCTAGCTCTGGTAATGACCAAAATAGGTCTCCGAAAAATTTTGCTTGCAAACCAAATAGCAGAGTCTTAAAACAAGGCCATGGCTTTCTGATCCTCAGGCAGATTGCTTAACAACTTCACCGTGGAGACATCCATAAATTACATTAACCAACATCAGTAGGAGAGACTTTTAGAAAAGATGACTAATGTAAAAAAATAATCTTGAAAACCCAGGTAAGGAACATGAGTCACATTGCATTGTAAGCTCTCTACAGTTGTGTTTTATAGCTGAAGTTTTACAAAAATTGCATGCACAAATTGGAGACACGAGACATCCTTCAAAATATATGAGGCATGAATCTTGCATTCAAAATTATTATGTACTGGCCCCTTGCTGTCTTGACAGACGATAATTTGTAAAATGGAGTTATACCTCTCCATAACACAAAACCTGGGCTGAATTTATAGCCATGTGTTGCCCATGCAGCATGATCCCTCTCTCTGCCTGTCTAGTTTACTCCATAGGAAAGGTAACGCCAATATGTCTGGAACAATGCTCTTACTGTCCACCTGTCGGAGCTTCCACCCTAGACAAGTTGTCACCTAAGACTTAGGATCTGGTCTGTCCTAGCATGACATTTAGTCTTTAGGTTGCATTTCCTCGCACTAGGGTAAGGCTTGTATCCTCCCAATTGCACTCCTCCACCTGAAGCCGTTGGCACAATGTGGCATGTCAATTTTGGTGAGTGCCACCCAACATTCGGCGCTAACAGAAAACAGGTAGTACTGTCTACTGTTATATGGTAGCTCAGTCATATCTGACTAAGACCTGACAGTTTTCACAATTATTAATGTTTAATATTAATGCAGCTATTTTCGTTGCAACCTGTGATTAAATTGATTATGTCACTACTGCTTAGCTCATACAACACAGTTCAGTTCAATTGGATGGAGATATCTCACACATGGCAGTGGAGTGGGCAAATTACCAAAAGGTGGATCGTATGTTGGTTTAGTCAACCCTGGAGGAAGTGACCTTACAATTGTTATAGAGACAATGGTAAGACTTTTATTCAACAACTGGCAATAGTATGACTCTTCCATTCTGATAGACTCTGATAATTATGATTTTATTTATTTCAGTGAAACATGACAGCAAACATTAAAAATTGTAACTGAAAATACTAGAGTTCTCTCTCAATATAAATCATGGAAAGGGAGAATCCATTGGATCTTTTACCCAGAACATGCTGGTGTGTTACGAAACTAGCAGGCTGGCTGATTGGCTGGGTTTACAGAGCTGAATGGGAATTGGCACATAATAAGGCAGATGTTTGTATGTGTGTATACTCTCTCTCTCTCTCTCTCTCTCTCTCTCTCTCTCTCTCTCTCTCTCTCTCTCTCTCTCTCTCTCTCTCTCTCTCTCTCTCTGTGTGTGTGTCCATTATTATGTTCACAAACCCTTGCCTTGTCTTAAGGAACTATGTCTTCTATAACTGTTCTTTCTAAATCACTGTGATATTTTATATAGCCAAAGTATTGTCATTTTCAAGACATTATACTATTTATGAGCTAGTTTTCGTCAGTGTTCAAATCTAGTAGAATGTCACTATTTTAATTCTTCTGTAATCTATGAGTTTTATGTAACATTTAAGTATAGGTGGTGTGTGTATTTGTGCATACAGGTGGGCAGATAGATGGTGGTGGTACAAACCCCAACTTTGGAATTGTTCAATCTTATCTGAAGTGAATTTGGGGAGTGGTGATGATTTTGTCTCCATCCCAGTAGGCAAAAAAAAGCAGAACACTCCTCTTGATTATTGCCTGTGAGGTCTCCAAGCTCTACACTAGTGATTCTGTCATGCCAATATAGTCCTTCTATTCTCTGCCTGACCAATTAATGAATGCTTGAAGGGTATAAATCACTGTTTTAGTTGTCCTTCATGTTTCTGATCCACACAGATTTTATGCCTATATTATACATATTATATTATACATTAATTTCTTTTGACTTTTAGAAATTGCCTAGTACTATGATGGCTCTTCTTGCTTTTTTGAATTATTATTTTCATGTCTCTTTCAGTTACCCCAAATTTCTCTTCACTGCTGCCTAAATATGTGTATGATTCTTCCCTCCTAAAGTGAAGTTTCATTTATGGAAATTGGGTTATCAGTTGCTTGATTTATTCTTATTTTCTTTGTCTTTCCCCTATTAATGGGTTAGACCTATTTGTTGTGACTGCTTATCAACTGTGTTTAATTTATCTTGCTTCTGATATTGTTCGTGAGACAAAACGGCAATGACATCATCAAAGTCTAAATAATCGAGCTGCTCTGTCATAGTCCATAGAATGCCATTTCTGGAGTAGCTGTAGAAACAATGAATAGTAATATTGTAACTTAACATGCATGTAGTGAGGATGGTTGCCATGAGACTGGCCACATCATCCTGTAAAAAACTTTTGCTGAAAAATCCAACCAATCATGAACAAGTCTACAAAGGGAGTGGCCCAAGTTAGTTGAGCACCAATACTCCCTTGGTAGATGGAAGGCAGAAAATGATGAAGAATGACCAAGTTTTATATTTGGGCAGCTCATTAAAAATATATAATTATTTACTTCTTTTTCTATTTTTTTTAAAATGTATATTGATTATTTGGTTGTTTCGGGATTTGAAATTTAAATATTGAGCACAACCCACTACTGGCAACGCTGATCGTATTCTGGTATGAACCTAAAGCCTATCCACGTCAATATGGAAGCACTATACTCGAGTTTCGCTCTCGTTTGAGCTCGTCAGTAGTGCATATCCCTGACCGGACCGTATCCGGAAACAAGCCGGGTTCACATCAATTGACGGACGTCAGTCGCGGCAATCGGACAATCTTGAGCATAGCCTACGATGGGTAAAATTATAATATACTGTTATGATAATTTGGCGTGTGCCACGTGGTTACACACCCGCTTCACATGCCAGTGATCCGGGGCTTGTTTCCGGATATGGTCAGGGATATGCACTACTGACGAGCTCAAATGAGAGCGAAACTCGATTATAGTGCTTCCATATTGACGTGGATAGGCCTTAGGTTCATACCAGAGTACGATCAGCATTGCCAGTAGTGGGTTGTGTTCAATATTTAAAATGTATATTCTTTACTTAGTTTTTTTTATTAGTTAGTTAGTTAGTTAGTTAGTCGACAGATCATCTTCATTGCACATCGAACCATTCAGTCCATAAGTGCTTGGATCCCCTCCTCAGCAAATTCCACAGCGTGTAGCGGCTAACGACACCAGTTCTGTGTTGGTTTATCAATCTTCTTTGGCTTCCTGTGTAGTGTTCTTGTTTGGCCATACCTCTTTTAATTTGCTGTTCTTGCAGTCTGACCATGGTTGTAGATTCACAGTCTTCAGTTGGTTCTTGCAAAAGTCTTACTTCTCGTAGAGCATTCAGAATGTCAGCCTGGTCCATGGCACGTCCACCCTCCACAGTAGCCTTACCTGCGAGCTTGTCAGCCCGCTCATTTCCTTGTACTCCTGCATATCCTGGCACGAAGATGAAGCTAATCTTTGCCAGCTGAGACCGCTCCAGAGACAGCAACCACTCTCTTCAGATCAACGCCATCTCTATCCTCTTGAGCATGCTCATTGAGTCGCCAAGTTATTTTTAATTACTTTATTACGGTATCACATGTTTATTATTTGCTGACATTTTCTTGCAGACACATGACCATTCTAAGTGCATTAGACCAACGCTGCCGGAATATACCGTCACAGCTCAGAATATTACCATCACACTTAAAAACCACTTTGTAAGTACACATGTTTACAAAGTGTTATTTTACTGCAAGCACAGTTGTACTGATTAATATCCATTAGTAATCATATTATCTCAGAAACTGAAATAATTTGGCCATTTTAAAATGAAATTGGATTTGAAAGAGCCATAATGGAAGGCATAATTCCTAGGAAAAGAGGCATGGGTTGACCAGCATGAAGATGAGCATGGGACATTGCAGGCATTTTGGGATTGAGGGAAGATGAGACAGGAGAAATGACAAGATATTGAGAAACTTTTCGACAGGCCATGATGAGAGTGACATTTTGCTACGTGATAATGAATCCCTTTCACTTATCAGATAAACTATCATATTATTTAAATAATAATTTCTCTTCAAATCTGACATTATGTTTTAACTGACTTATTATGAACTATGTTATGATGTGGCCAAATTATTTATCATCCTGAAAAATCAGCACTCATGTAATTTACATTAGCAGAAATATTATGCCTAATTGTTAGTAAAGTATAACGTACACATATTTTATACCAAAGTGATTGGTTAAATGTGAAGCCTCTGGCAAATTTTGAGTTTTAACTCTTTAGTCCAGGCATTGCATTGGTATTCAGGTAATCTAGACTTAAATATGTTGGAGTTAAGTTAGTGTAGAGCCGCCTCCTGACCTAGTTCCAAAGTATCTCAGAACAATCATAACATCTGATTGGGAGATGCCTTGAAGAGATTAGAACAAGAATTGCCATTGTGAAGGTAGCCTTTTGCAAGATGAAAAACATACTGGCCCAAAAAAAGATATCAACTGAAATGAGAAAAAGAGCGTTGAAGTGCTATATAGAACCTGTATTTTTTTATAGATGTGAAGCGTAGACAATGAGCAGTCAAACTGAAAAACATCTGATGGCTGTGGAAATGTGGTTTCTAAGGAAAATGCAAAGAATACCATGGACAGACAGAAAAACCAATGAACAAGTCCTTCAAGAAACAAATGAAGATAGTAAACTGATTAGAAACATTAGACATAGACAGTCAAAATTTTTTGGGCATAATATGAGAAGAAATGACTTGGAGAATTTGGTGAGAACTGGTAAGATCAAAGGGAAGAGACCAAGGGGAAACCGAGAAGTAAATACCTGGATGGCTTGGCCACATGGCATGGTCGAAACAGAAACACGGAGCTGATCCATGACTCTGGTGATCGAGTGAGATGGTAAAACATGACCGCCCATGCTTATCGGCATGGCACATGATGGATGGATGGAGTACCAAAGTATCAACTCCATGGGGACATTGCTAGAGAGCTCACCTTTCCCTCTCCAAGCACAGAAACTATTGGAGCTTCACATAGGTTTATTAGGATGTAACCAATCATGATTCAGCACATATGGTCTGGCAGAAATTAGGCCTTAGATGGTAATGTTTTTTCAACAAGTTTTAGATATTTCATCATCAACAGACTCCAACCCAATGCCTGTGGTTTCATGTACTGAATATAATGGAAATGGATAGACATCACAGATATGTTCACTGTTTTGGAGTATTTTATGTTTAGTTATTGTATGGTTCAGAAATATGTGCATGTTAAAAAATAATTAGGAAATTTCCCTCATGCACAATGTCATTGGCAAAATATTTTTATTACAGTACAATTTGATATTAATATTTTTTTTATTTAATACATTTATAAACAGAAAAATTCAGAAAGCAATAATCTGATGAATAGTTTTTTTCAATTTTCCTATAATTGTAAGATTAATTACCTGAAGTGGACTGAAAAATAGCAACAGAACTAAACAGGATCTATTTCAACCTTTGTGGTGAAATTAAAAGGCCGTTGAGTCTAATACTAGACATTGTGTATGGAATTAGTTAATAATCACATTAAAGTAGCATCTTAATTTCTTTTGTTGCATTAGCTTGACCATTTCATTTGATTGCAATCATAATTAAAATATCTTTGCAGCATTGGAAATGAGACCACAGCTAAGTGAATTTACATTTATTCTGATTTCAGGCCAACATTACTCAGATGAATGTTTGGTTCACCAAACTAAGTTTCAATGGAACTCCAAGTACAGTTTTTATCAAGCAGAATCCACAAATGGTATGAACATTAAACAATCTAATTGTAAAGCACTTAAGAAATTATTAGAAACATTTTATATTCTGTAGTGATGTCTTCTACTTCCTCTTTTCCTCCGTTTTACCTCAGTAAAGTGGTGGAGTACGATGTAAGTACTCCAACTGTTACGTGGTCCTTTCCTTGCTCTGTATCCATTATATTTCTTTAGTATGGCTCTTTGTGGTAGATGGTTCCAGGGCATTCTTGTGAGGAGGCCACACCATTTAATCTGTTGCTCTTTAATGAATTGCATGACTGGTTTCAGACCTTGTCTTCTTCTAATTTCCACATTCCTAATTCTGTTTCTCACAGTTACCTCTGCAGCTCTCTTAAGGCATCTCATCTCTGTAGTTATGGCATTCCATTTGTTAGTTGCAGTAAGTGTCCATGTTTGACATTGGTATCATAATATGGCGGCCAAAAAATAATTCTTTTGAGATTAGCCGTTATGGATATCTATGCGTTAGTTATCTCAGTATTTGATTTGCCTTTGCATAACGTATGTTGATTTCCCTATCCATTCTGTGTTGGTATTAAAGACACCTACAGAAAGGTGACAAAAAGAATGAAACCCTTGCGAAAATGATTGACTAACTTTTAAATAATAACACTGTCTAAAATAACAGTAAGCTTAAGACTGTTGAAGTCTGAATCCAGCTAAGTACTAGGTCGGCATAGTATTTGAAATTACACTGTCAGATGAGTTGAGAAGCATAAATCATTTCTGTATTTAATGTTAGATACTGAGAACCTATAGATTTGCCTGGAGCGCAGTGATGATATTCTGTTAAAAGATGACAAGAGTAAAAATAAATATTTGAAAGTGTAAGGTTCACAGGAATTATAATGGAAATAAAGACGTTGTGGATATCACATTGTATATAGTTAATTAGTTAGTTAGTTAGTTAGTCGACAGATCATCCTCATTGCACATCGAACCATTCAGTCCATAAGTGCTCGGATCCCCTCCTCAGTAAATCCCACAGTGCGTAGCAGCTAATGACACCAGTTCTGTGTTGGTTTGTTGATCTTCTTTGGCTTCTTACATTGTGTTCTTGTTTGGCCACACCTCTTTTAACTTGCTGTTCTCACAGTCTGACCATGGTTGTAGATTCACAGTCATCACTTGGTTCACATTGTATATAGTAAATATGAAATGCTGTTCAAAATAACATTTAAAAAAAAAATTATATTTTCAACATTAAAAAAGGTTAAAGTTGAGTGGTTGTAGAGCATCGGGCTCAGTCTTTTACTCTGTCCACAGAACAGCTAGCCACCTGCCAAAAGCTCACACAAAGCTTGAACCCTGTAGCCCTGGCAATGCCCCTCAGGGGTCTCCGCAAAAATACCACTCCTGGTCTGAACAATGTAGTCTGAAAATTAACCCATGACCTTCATGGTGCAAGACAGACAGCTTAATCACTTCACCATGGAGACCCCTATTTTTTTCAGCATGAACTTTAAAGTAAGCAGATCAGTAAAGGAAATTGTCTATCAGAGAAAAATTAACACTAACTCTTGATGAGTTATGACTCTGTTTTTTTTTTTTTTTTTGTGGGTTGTGCAATCGCTCGCGCTGGACTCAAGCATATTCCATACATGCGCTACTACTTCTAGTGCATCGGACTGATTTTTGCATGTGGATTAACTTTCCCTATTATCAGTATTCCTCATCATCAGGCAAACCCACTCTGACTTCAGAGGTGTGACTCAGATATAATTCATCTACTTTAACTCTTTCTGCTCCAGGCAATACATCTTGTGGGACTAGCTTTTATCTGAGTATATCAAGCAATGCGCAGTGTCTTATTTTATCTTTTTTGTTTAGTCTGAACATATTACAGAAATCTGGCTAGATATTTTAACATGCAAAACTGTATTGCTGATTCTTTAGAAGTGTATTTTTCATTTTTTTCTTCTTATTTGTATCTTCAGACGTAAACCTGAATATATGTAAAGAAAGCAGCAGTCAATTTGAGTTTGTTGATGTCTGTTTTTCATTTTGATTAGGGGCTCCCTTTGGACATCTACCATGACATTTTCTGGGGCTCAAAGAATTAGGAAATGTTATAAAGCTAGAATATTAAATTATTGTGTGCATATCATGAGTCAAGCATGTTTTTTTTTATTATTTTCAGTTCATAAATGGACAGGCAAATCTAAGCTTAGGATTGGATGAACTAATAACACTGACCACTTTGTCTGATGGAGTGAAAGGATCATATCCTCCACCTCCATTTTGCAAACCATTTCCTCTTCCTTACAAGGATGGTTTTGAAGGTAGGTTCTATTCTATTAAGTCTACAATTTTGCATGACAACATTTTAAGACATGATGCTTACTATCTACAAATGCTATAACTACCATCATGTGACAGTCATCAAAAAAATAATAAAGATTGCTATTCTTCTTCTTATGTCCTTTATTTGCCGTTGGAGCATAGACCCTCAACTATCTCTTGCCATGATATTCTATCCTTTGCTGTTATTCGACTGCCTCCATGTCTTCCCCATATTATTCATCTTTGCCTCTAATTCTCTTCTCTGTTGTTTTTAGGTCTCCCTATATTTTGTTGGCTCTGTTGGTTTTTCCCTGTACAGTGAAAATATATTCAGAAATATAGTAGATATGGAAGGAATCAACATTGGGGGAAGATACATCAATAACATTAGATATGCAGATGATACAGTCTTGATTGCAGACAATGAACAGGACCTGCAAAATTTAGTAGATGCGGTTGTTGCACACAGTGAACAACTAGGGTTAGAACTGAATATTAAGAAGACACAGATTATGGTTGTCACTAAGAAGAAGGAAATAGCACAATGTGATATACGAGTAGGTGGGCATATTCTTAAACAAGTGAATCGATACTGTTATCTCGGCAGTCATAACATCTGATGGGAGATGCCTTGAAGAGATTAGAACAAGAATTGCCATGGCAAATGTAGCCTTTTGCAAGATGAAAAACATACTGACCAATAAAAAGATATCAATTGAAATGAGAAAAAGAGTGTTCAGGTGCTACATAGAACCTGTACTTTTGTATGGATGTGAAGCATGGACAATAAGCAGTCAAACTGAAAAACAGCTGATGACTGTGGAAATGTGGTTTCTGAGGAAAATGCAAAGAATACCATGGATGGACAGAAAAACAAATGAGCAAGTCCTTCAAGAGAAAAATGAAGATTGTAAACTGATTAGAGTCATTAGACGTAGACAGTCAAAATTTTTGGGGCATGTTATGAGAAGAAGTGACTTGGAGAACTTGGTGACAACTGGCAAGATCGAAGAGAAGAGACCAAGGGGAAGGCCGAGAAGTAATTACCTGGATGGATTGACCACGTGGCATGGTCGAGACAGGAGCATGGAGCTGATCCACGACTCTGGTGATCGAGTGAGATGGCAGAACATGACCGCCACGCATGGCACATGATGGATGAATGTGGGTTATGGACAAAGGTCTATATCTATATACTGGGCGTTTGTAAAGTCTCACTAGACTTTGTATGTAGAACAAATTTGAAAAATTAAGTACATGATGTCATCAAAAAATGAGCTGCGCAGTCCATCGTGAAACAATATGCAGCAAATGACTGTCGTCTGCTGGAGTAATTCTTTGCAATCCAAACAAAATGGTATTATCAATAGAAGAATGAATTTTTTTAAATTTGTAAATATATATATATATGTAAAGCCATTAACATTTTCAGTTACAATTAATCTTCCAAATGAAATGTTTATGAAGATAATTAATAAAGATACAATGATCTGTTTGCCGTGGTATGCAAACAAATCACCATCTTCAGGACATTGCTGCCTGTAATCCACCTGTATCACTTGAACCTGTCAAATATCTTCAATTCTTATTGTGTAACAATGGCTAAAATTCCAGAGCACATCTTTCTGATCTGTTCGCTCTAGCTAGAGTCTCAACACTACAAAAAACCACACTGGAAAACTAAATTTCAGGTACAAAGTAGAATCTCTAGCTGACAGCATATTTTATATATTAAAAAGTGTGTAAACATATTGGACAAAATAGAAGGAGCAGGTGGTAAATTTGTCAGTTGAAAAGCTACAAATACTTATAAGTATTTTCTTTATTACAATACTTGTAAGCATCCATATTTGTTAAATTATTGAACACATATTGTAATGCTATTTTTGGCTTTAGATTGAGGTCAAGAAAATTGTAAAGCTTAAATAAAAATTAATGTATATTGGTATGTGCAAAATTGTAGCATTTTATTGTCGACAAGTGGTTTCAGAAATTATTTATATGTATTTAAATTATTTTTTTTTTGGCCTAATGGCATCTAAGTGCTAACATATCATTGTGTTTTGTTGACTGTATTGTTTCATTTGTAACTTCTAAAGGAGTTGAAATCCTAAATGAAAGTATAACAATTACTTTTTTTTGCAGGATATACGTTATCTCAGGAGCCTTACATGCTGGCACCACAGATTGGTACTTTAGAAGTCATTAAGTCTCAAAATACATCGCATGGCCAGATTATTCGTCAAATGGTTCTGAATGCTCCTTTAAAATGGTGCCCTATCACTCTTAGCTTTCCTTATGCAGTTATTGGTGATACAAATTGGTAAGTTATTAAAATTATATATTAATTAATCTGTTGTTATAATTAAATGTGAAAATTGTTTTTAAAGTTGTTCTTATAAAGATGGACTATTAATATTGTATGTTTGCATTTGTGCCCAAGGAGTTAGCATGGCATAAAGATGTGTCATTTGCTTCTAATTTGAAAAGTACAGCTGAGGACAATATTCTCTCTACATTTTTGTCATCTGCCTTGGATGCTCAGAGTTTTGTATTTACCTATTATGTTGTATGAACTTTACAGAGGGTGAATACAAAACTTGGGCCGGCAATATTTTCAAACACTGCACAGTCATTAAAAATACACCCTATATTACCTCTTGTATGCTGTGATTGTACATTGTTAAAATGAAGTATTACATTGTTTAGTGCACCATATCACTATATTAAGTTTCTTGTTTTCTACGTTTCATCAAGAGGACAGCATGGCTGAGAGGTTTAACATGTTTGTGTTTGAATTTCCTGTGCAATTACGGCGTGTTAGTGGGTTTATTCAACACACAAGTCATTTTGAATTAAACATAGACTTCTTGTTCAGAAAGCAATGGCAAGCTACTGAACATAAAATTACCTAGAAAAACCTGGGACTGATTGCCATGTCCTGCAAAGAGCATGCAGCATTTTATTTACATGCATGATAGATCCTTACTTTGATGACTAAAATCATCCCATGATAGCACATCTAGCACATCTACACCTAAGAGCAGTAGAGGAAATCCTGTGGGTTTGGTATTTGTTATCATAAATATGCATTGTTAGTTAATTGCATGCCCTTCATGGGACATCACAGTCAACTTCAGTATTTATTAGCTGTTTGTGAAATTCTTGGAAATTTTACGTTCAGTACTTGATCGTTCCGGTCTCTGAAGCATAGGGGTTATGGGCGCTGTTCGTGATCCTGTTTACCCGTGTTCGAAACACAGCTGCACGTGATTTGGCAGCAGACCATGTTGTGCTGGTTTTTTTACGAAATGATATGGGTGCCTGTCGTTCAGAGAGCAATAGCAGACTACTGAATGTAAACTTGCCAAGACATCAGCAAGAGCAAAAAATGCTGGTGTTGACTGCAAACGTCCTGTAAAGGATATGCAACTAACTTTTTAACTTTATCGTTGCTTTCTGAACTGCCGATGCTAATACCATTGTGAAAATCATCACAAAGCCATGTGCTCCCAAACTGCCTGCTGCTGACTTAGATCCAGGTCTATCAGGATTGTGAAACTTTGTTCACAGCCCCTAAGCGTCAGACGCCAACAAACATGCAATACAAACATAATATATATTTGTTAAAATGAATGGAAAAATAAAACAAGCAACAGAGATTTTAAGCCTAATGGCCACACATTCTTCTTTTCACAGGAGAAATTTGTTCATAGAAATTGACTTTGAAATTCCTGATGTTAATGCTACAGATGGTGTATTTGTTGCTGCTAGAGTTAATGATGGAGGCTGCCAAGCATTTATAGCCCATGGAATTTACTTCTTTGCATTTCCAGACTCCCGTTACATAGTTGCCAATGATTTAGGTAATGTTGAATGCTTTCATTATCTCTTGTATTAATATTCTCTATATTCAACATGTGCCCAAGGAGTCAAAGTGGAGAGTGGAAAAGAAGAAGTAACAAAGACATTTATGATCTGTTATAAGTCCCCGCTAATCACTGGTATCATGAAGGCTAATAGACTACAATGGCTGGGGCATATAGAAAGAATGGAAGACAATGGGGAAACAAAACTCGCTTACACTCAGGAAATAAATGACCGTAGACCCCGAGGTAGACCAAGAAGACGGTGGAGAGATAATATTTATACAGACCTACAAGCACTTGGAATCAACGACTGGCAAGAGAAGGTCCACCAGAGAGACGAATGGAGACGAATTGTATCTGCTGCAAAAAACCTCAATGGCTCGGAACGCTGAAGAAGAAGAAGAAGAAGATATTCAACATGTTATAGTTCGTAGTATCTCAGTACAAAATACCTCAGTACTAGATCACAATTTTAAAAATGCATACAAAAAAAGACAAATGAATGTAGCATAACACCATCCTAATGCTGGAAATACTAGGCAAGTGAAGCAAAGGAAGACAAAGATGTTTGTGAACAGCTTAAATAGGCGGGAAACAAATAAGAATGTAATAACATCAACTTCATTAACATATCTGTCAACAAGAAATACTGGAAGGTCGTGATTACAGTATCTACTCTGGACCAGGCACTTCGGAAGATGAATCTCATTGGTTAGTGTACTGATTTGCAAGCCTAGTGGTCTGACTTCAGTCCACAGTAATTAAAGGACTTTCTCTGTCTGGAATGGCTATGAAGTCAATCCAGTTTCAGAACATAGTATCAGAGATTTCTATTATAAAGTAAAGGCAATTGTCGTCAACTGATGTTACACTAGTCATGTACCATGGCTCATGTGTTATTTCTTCATGTAAAATACAGGTCTAATACAGTTTTCTCAATATCCCTAGCAACAAACATACGAGGCTACTTTTTTCTATCATATTGATCATTTTTGTAACATTTGTTCATTTATAGTAATATTTGTTTTATTACATAATTGATTTTTCACTGTTCTGTATTGTAGAATTATTTTTTTTTTTATTTGTGAGTTTCTCAATATTTGAAATTTCTCTAAGTTGGGGTGAGTTGGAATGGCTTATGGTGTCCATCTCTAACTTGAAAAGTGCAGAGTTGTTATCCAATTGAGGAAAAAATTTTCCCATCAATGTTTTAGAGGAATCCAGTTATGTCATAGTAACCCTGAACTCTAGGTAATGAATCAAATGTCTTCATAGACAAGGGCAAAAGACTGAAGATCCTGCTTGAATATGAAGAATCTCCTTCTTCTTCTGCGTTCATCCGGATTTTTTTTTTTCAGATGTGACTGCATTGTGCCTGTTTACAGCAGAGCTGCGTTCTTGCGCCGTTAGGCCGACACATCCGACTTCTGCGGGGAATCTCCTTACTAGATGGGAATTCCAAATTGTAGAGTATACACACGGCTGGAGATACCAAATTACACAAATTTTTTTAAAACTCCACAACAGCACATTTGTATTATGAGTTGAGTTCTGGTAGAAACATGTTTGAACTCTCTCCAGTGCCTTGGAGTTTGTGCCCTGAGCTGATAGCCTTCTAAAGTGACCTGAGGGAGGAGGTTGGAAATTAACAAAAAGTTTCACAGTGTGATGAAGATAGTCGATAAATCGAATGAATCGATCAATAAGTAAGAGGTTTTAATTTCATCCTTATTGTTACAAGCTTGCATTCGGCATCACTTTGGACAGCCTGTATCCCAGCTCTTGAACCATGGAACCATGCTTAAAAGGATGTTTTCTGTGGCAATATGCTTTTTGTAAAAGCAATTTAAAAGTCATACCCTTATTGCATAACTACTGTTATTTCTCTTAATGGTTTAAGAGCTTGAAATCTCTCATCTCGCCCTATTTGTGTGGTTCTTTTACAGCTAGAACTAACGTGCTTACTCAAGGCTCTTTACCTTATGGAAGAGGATGGCATACACTTTCACTACTTGTTCAGGTAACTTAATTTATCTTGTAAACTAAATTTACATAGTTTAGTGAGTAAAAAGTGCCTTTAAATGCTCTTATTTGGCATCAGATTATTCTTATTATTTTTTTATAATAGAATCCCAACACATATGTTGAATAAAACTCCCACTGCTGTGCACTCACTTCTTTACCAAAGACACTAGTTAAGTCTGTGCTTTATATCTTCTTCACAGGCATCTGATTTATGATAAAGACCAATTTAAAAACACAGCCGTGTTAAAAAATTCAAAACTTGTAAAGATTAAATTATAATCAGTAAATGACAGCTTAGCTCAGAAACAGGTTCAAGATGTGTAAGATTATAAATTGCATCTGTTCAAGAAAATAAACTTCTTCTTCTTCTTCTTCTTCTGCGTTCATTCAGGGTGTTTTTTCAGACGTAATTGTGTTGTGCTTGTTTATTTGCGCCCTCAGGCCGACACATCCAACTTTAGTGGGCGTTTGTTGGCCGGGTTTGCCTTCCCTGGTGAAAATTAACTTGAAATTAAAGGTTAAGAATTGCATTGAAGGAATATTATTTTTACAAAAATGCTAGCAATAGTACTACCTGTGAGACTTTTTTCTAACAACAGAAAAAGCAAAAATCCTTGTCATAAGAACTGTGCGAATGGTATGCAAACCAAATGGAGCTGTAAAAATAATGATGATATCCAAAGTATCATTTTAGTACACCATAGAATTGGGTGGCTGCAACAGATTGTGTTAAAAACTGCCATTTTTTTAAAAAAACCATACTGGAGGGTAAGGTTGAAGGCAAGCGAGCAAGAGGCAGACAATGATACAAGTGGGAAGATAACATCACGAGTTGGATGAACAGCAGTCTAACAGAATGTACAGTCAGGGCGAGAGACAGACAACCTTCATTGTGGAGACGGCACTTGATTGATTGACAAATAAATATTTTACCCCTTTCCCCTTCAAGATCCAGATATTTTGGTGTGATTAAAATTTTTCAATACAATATAAACCTGCTTTAGCAATCTATGGGGAATGTATAATATACTAATAATAGATAGCTTAAAATATCCACTAATCACAGTTTTTCTGTTAATAACAAGATGTGTGAACCAAGCGACAAAAATTACTTGAATTTTAAGCCTAGTTTTTTTACTGTAAATATTACAACAAAGACAGCAAGAGAAAATTCTTGACAGTCTTGCATCATGGCACAGAAGGTAGTCACACATTGATCCATGCCATCAGAGATCACAATTTGTGGAGAAACATGATCGTCCATGCCAGCCGGCAAGGCACTTGATGATGATGATGATGATGATCACAGCAAGAGTGACAAACAAAAATGCTGCCAGTATTGTCTGAAGAAAACATAGTAAATATTATGTTTACTTCACAAAAAGTCATGCTGGTGCTTTATTTTTGCTCTTGCTTGTTTTGAACTCAAGCATAGTCCATACACACTACTCCTAGTAGCACTGGACTGAATTTTGCTTGTGGATTAGCTTTTCCAATTACCAATGCCCCTCACCATCAGGTGAACCCACTCCGGCTTTCGAGGTACATGTAATTTACGTCCCCGAGACAAGGAAGAGAAGTCTACAATTTAGTCCAGCTGAATGCAGGTGCTTGAAAATAGTGACAGTTGAACAGGATTATTCATTCGAAGTGATCACAAGTGGCTGAGATGATGAATATAGAGGTGGTGGTAACGTGATACCAAATTTGAACTTTCCCACTTGGGAGCTTCAGTACTTCTTCTTCTTCAGCGTTCCGAGCCATTGAGGTTCTTTGCTGCAGATACAATCCGTCTCCATTCGTCTCTCTGGTTGATCTTCTCTTGTCAGTCGTTGATTCCAAGTGCTTGTAGGTCTGTATATATATTATCTCTCCACCGTCTTCTTGGTCTACCTCGGGGTCTACGGTCATTTATTTCCTGAGTGTAAGCGAGTTTTGTTTCCCTATTATCTTCCATTCTTTCTATATGCCCCAGCCATTGTAGTCTATTAGCCTTCATGATACCAGTGATTAGCGGGGACTTAGATCATAAATGTCTTTGTTAAACAGAGCTTCAGTACTGGGTACTGAAAATCAAAGGGAAATGTTCAAAGGGTTAAGTATAAATAGTACTCACAGAGGGAATAACGTATAAATAGTTTTATTGGTATTGAACATTTTATTTCTAGGGACTGTATAGATACATTACAAATGTAAAACTATAATAGAAAATAATGCTAATTCAAAAGGCCCCAACAAGGCAAATGTATAAAGCAGTGAAAATATCAAGTTGCTGATAGAAAATACTATTATAGACTATAAGAATATTTTAGAAAGTAATAGCAAAGAGAAGACACTGGTAGATGTTTAAATCTCATTTTTATTTTATAATGTGTGTCTAACACTATATGCCCAATGTGTTTTCAGACATATAAAAGAGTCCTTTAGTTACTATACTTTAGGATGTTTATTTTGTAACACTCACTTTGCTTTTGTTTGAAATCTTCAGGAACAAAAAGCTGTTGGTGCTTATGACAAAAAGGGCCTCTTCAGTATTGATATACCCATTCTTCCAGCGAGTGGATTTGGTGCAATTGGAACAGATAATTTTGGTCTAGCTGACTTTGACAACTTGTACATTGCTACACATGAAGAGGGACTGGCTAAGATGGAAGATTATTTCAGCCATCCCTTGCCACATTCACTTTACTTTATCCATGAGCATAATTAATTCAAGTTCAGTTTCAGTTCTTGAGACGAATGGCCCCTTTCAATCTTCGATTTATCGACTAGTCTATAGTTAGGGCCTTTATAGTGTGTCTTGTATTTTGTCTTTCGTAGATAGGGCTGCTTGCTTCAGCTTCCTGGCTTCTGATTGGTTGATTCTGTTAGTTACTTTCTTGTTGTGGTTTTACATGTCTAGATAGAGTCGCACACTTGTTAAGGCCTGGAGTAATTGTGTATCCGCTCTGTCATATAGTGCTGTTTCCTTCAGGGAGCTTTACCAGTTGTCATCTCTCCTTGGGTTCCACCTATTTCCCCATCTTGGTCTATCTTCAAATCATCTGGGTCTTCTCTGATACCTTGTGTCGTGGTTGGGTTGATAACTCGATCTTGGTCTAGAGCAGTGTTTCCCAACCTTTTTTGTACCGTGCCCCACTTAAGCCTTTCTAAAATTCATATTGCCCCCCTCCACCGCCCCATGCCCCCCCCCCCCTCAACATATACATTATTTTTAATATTCAAAAATTTAAATGTTCACTAAAGAAACTTGAATGATAGGTTTTAGGAAGAAATCACTAGGTAATTATTGAGCAAACACAGTAAGTAAATTTTCAAAACATATAATGGAGAACTGAAATTCAAGTACAAAATAATTTTAATGAAAGATTTTTCTATATTATTTTAATTATTAGTAATTATTTATTATTTAAATTTAGTGAGATCCTTGCGCTTGTTGCTTGCTGCAAAGAGATCTTATGTCAGGTTCCAATTTAGTTAACTTCAGTCTCAAGTCTCCCTGCTTTGTTATATTCAGCCGATTTCTTCCATTTTCGAATTGCCCCCCTTAACAGTCAAATTGCCCCCCTGTGGGGCGTGGGCCCCACGTTGGGAAACACTGGTCTAGAGTAATTTCTTTTTCTCCTGACTCCCTCCAGTCTTGGTCGCCGTCGTTTTGGTTTTCTTCCTCATCTTCTACTTCTTCTTATGTTGCTTCTTCTTCTGTCTGGGACTTTGTGCTTTCTGGTTCAGATGTTTCGTTCTTTGACTTGAGCAGTTCTATCTGTTCTCTTTCTTCTTGAATCTGTTTAAGAGTTTCTTCTGTCTTTTCTCTCTTCATGTATTTTTGATAGAGTTTCTTCTGTCTCCGCCTTTATTGCAGCCATTTGAGCGACATACTGCTCAATCTGCTTCAGTTCGTCCAGAATGCGCTGAATGGCTGTTGTCTATGTCTTTTGAGTCTTGTCTATTTTTTCCTCCATGCTGTTGAACTTTGATCTCAGGTCCTTCAGTTTGCCTTCCAACTGCGCTCTGTCGTTTTCGTAAGTCGTGTGGTCGCTTCATATTGCCTCCAAGCCTCTTTATAGGGCAGGTTAGTTTTGATAGCAGTCTTCATTTGTTGTTTCCTCCTGTGTGGAGGTCTTTGGTGATCTCGGCTACATCTCCTTGGTGTTGTTGTGGACTACCCAGCTGCTGCTGGCTTCAGATGTAGTCTCTTCAGCGACAGGAACGGCTTCAGCTGGTGTAGGAGTAGGACTGCTAAGTGTAGAAATGGGCTCAGCAGTCACAACAGCCTTCCTCGCCTCTGCCTTCTTCTTCCCGGCTGCATATAGTGCATGTCTTTTTGTGGTACTTTTAATGTGAGGCATCCTCTGCACTGTCAGATTGTGATCTGTTCTCGATAGATCGAGCGAGTCGATCTGATGATGATGATGTGATATAATATTGGATCTTATTATATTTTACCTCAGGACTCATATAAGTAGTTTAATTCAATAGTTTTCATTTAACTGTTTGCTTGTGAGGTCGCAGTGTTTGCATTTACAAAGGGTGGTCAAAATGTTTTGCACTTTAGTTTGAGGGAGTCAAGAAAATTGGTGTGGACTTTAGTCCTTTCCTATGTAGTCAGCCCTCAAGGCAATACACTTCTCCCATCTCTTCTTCACCAATCTGATCCCTTGACTGTAGAACATTCCTATCACAGAAGTTAAAAAGTACCAATCATTAGACTGTGCACAGAATTTAACCGACTGAGATATCACCTGTTCAGCAAGCTAAGTATAAGAGTTTATGATGAATGTAGCCGTGAAGTAAATATAACAGCTAAGCATTTGGTGCAAGAATATTAAATAGACAAAATACTGCTGCTTTACTCTAGCTCTTTTCGAGGACAAACTCCATGGAAATGCCAGAAACTTTAAGTTGTCCTCTGCTATCTTTTAATGTATTCAAGTTGGCACCTGAAGGTGTTTGAAGGAGGAGGAAGGACTGTTGTTTCTGACAACAAAATATTTATGTGTCCAACTTATTTCTGGGTGATAATCCTAGCTGGCCAGTTTGTTCAACTCATACAAACATATTAGACCAGTGTCAAGCGTTACTGCAGATAATAAAATGGACTAACTTTGTTGGTCGAATTAAAATTGTAAGTTTAAGAAGAGGTTAGATAGTAAATTTAGTACTTGAAACCGTATGTTTTATTTCATTTATTTTGGCACTTTGTATTTACTGTTATATCACATGTTTTTTAATGAGCACTTTCATTTTTGCTTTGTTTCATTTGCTTTATATTGCACTATCACACATACTGACCTCGACACCGCAAGGTACAAGAGGAACATGATGAGATGAGATGAGATGAGACACATACTGAATTGTATAATTTAGACATAAATGTAATGTTTGATTTAGCTTGAAACATTGACAATCTGCTAAAGAAGTAAAATGTAAGATCAGAACTCTTCTACACACCTTAAAGTGTAATAGGTAATGGTGCTAACCCCACATTTGTATAGACTGGCCAGAGCTCGATGGGTAATGTGGTCACAGTCATACTAGCTACCTTGACTTGCCAGGATATTTCCTGGAACCTATTTTAAGCTGGGACAACCTGTTATGTACAGAGTATTCAATAGTTTAGAATCTAAACACATGTATTAGCTGAATAATAATTTTGTTGTCTAAAAGCAACATGATGAATGCTGTTTATATTCTAAAACCATGAGATTCCATTTTCAAATTGTTTTTTAATAATGCTCAATTTTCAGTGCAAGGTTGATTCCATCCCCGTATGTTAATTGTTTGTTGATTATTTGTATATGCACTCATGCACGAGTATGTGTAGAAATAAGAAATACATCTTTAATGTATTGAAATCCCTTCTGAAATTTCTGTGTTAAGTTCACAAGTACATCGATCAGATGTCAGTCAACAGTATTAGTATGAATGGGAAAAGAGGCAGACTGAAAGAAACAATGCTGGATGGACTGAGACTGTGGCTTAGAGAAATATCATCAACAAAGTTGATTCAGATCACCCAAAACCTAGATCTGTGGAGAGACATGACCGCCTACACCATTTGGCAGGAAACATGATGATGATGATGATGATACTTGGGAAGTAATTTTAGAGTCCATTCCTCCCAGAAAATGTTTAATGTCTGTTTTCAAACAGTTTGTGAATAGATATTGCTATAACATCCCATTGCTATGAAAATAAATAAAATGAAAGAAATAGCTCCAACTTGTGAGAACATGCAGCTGATCCTGTATAAGAGACTCTAAGGTAACATTGATAAAAAGGATAGGTCATATTTGAAAAATATACGGTGAAACAAAAAATGTATGTATGGATCCTGCATTAAAGTAACAAACACAAACTCATGTATACCTGGAAAGGTTAACCCGGTCAACAAATGCCTGAGGAAGTCTGGTGTGTCGACCAAAATGCTCACGCAATTAATCCAAAACAAACATTCCAGCCAATGAAGAAGAAACCCATGTATGAACCTTGCCAGAACCCCAGGCCAGGTAAATAGAAATCACAAAATATGTGATTATAACATACCTTTTTCTTTCATTCTATGCTGTCATATTTTTGTCAAATATATTTGTGATTTAATGAAGATAATGTTACCAAAATACAACTGTCTAGAGAAAAACTTAAAAGAAGGAAATAACATTTGGTTGTCACTAGTTTAGATGAACCATCTTTCTTATTATTTGCAATATGTTTGTTGCACTCGGACTAATCTGTGATTTATCAGAAAGAAATTCATGCCATTTTATCTCTCATTTGTTGGTCTTCTTCAAATAATTTCTTTGCTGATTCAGGCACCAATGCTCACAAATAGACTACTGAATCAAGGAGCCCTGAATTTGTGCAGACGGCCATAAACAACATACATGTTTACTCATAGAGTATATTACTCTAAAATGCCCTGGTTCAGTAGTTCGTCTTTTTCTTTCTCATTCAGATAGTTTCCATTTTCATATGTGTATCATCAGTTGTTTTTTTTTAATTGATTGTCAAGCTTTTAATCTTCTCATATCCAATTGTCATGTTACAATATTATTAAATAATTCATTCATCCAAGCAGCATGTTTGACAAATTTAATAAATGTTATGTTGATAATTTAGAAGTTGTTACAAATAATTCATGTATATATTTTGTTCTCTGTGTAAGTCACACTTGTCAACATTAACTAAAGTACAACAAAGACATATTTTAGGGAATTGACTTGCTTTGAATTCGAGCATGGTCCACACACATGCTGTTACAACTAGTATGTGCACTGGACTGATTTTGCTTCAGGCTTAGCTTTCACTATTGCTAGCATCCCTTGCAATCTTGCGAACCCTCTACAATGTCTGAGGTACTTGTAATTTACTTCTCAAGTCAATAACGATAAATCAACATTTAAGTCCAACTGTGTGGAGAACAAACCCACTATGTCGTGGTCAGAAGAAAAAGTTTAAGTGTGTTAAACCTTTCAATCGTGCTGACCTTCCAACCAAGAAGTTGACAGCACTGAAAGTGATGACAGCACTGAAGGTGATGACAGCACTGAAGGTGATGACAGCATCTGATATTGAACACCTCCTTCTCTTTCTTCTCTACGGGGGACTTGTACTAACAGTTATAGACTAGGGTCTGGGCCACCTCACTAACAGCAAAACTCAGCTAGAAAGATTGATGAAGTGCAAACTGAGACTCATTTTCGGCTGCACATAAGACAGCTCGTGCAAGGCCACACAGTACATCCTTAATTTACCGACGACGGCTACCAGGAACAATATGTTCACAGGTTAAGTTATTCTCAGGCACGAGAGTATCACTGGATAAACTAAAAAAATTACCATATACAAATCATTATTGATGATAAAAAGGGAATGTGTCATCCCAGGATGCCCGAAGCTGAAGAGATAATCAAGCAGGTTTGAGATTTGGATGATTTCCAACATGGAGAAGAATGGACTATTATTATACCCACAAACATGCAAAAACACTCGCGGGTTATCAGTACCCTAGAGAGATACTGCACAGGTCAATTACCTACATCAATTGACATTGAGATAAGGCTGGTCCAACAGCATTCACGTCCATAAGATATCAGAATTTCATTTATACAGATGGATCGTAAAGTGTGGTTTAAATGTTAGGATTATTGACTTCTACAACACAAAATAAGGGGGTGGGGGGATCAGAACGAACGAATGAACTTTATTTTCAAAGGGTTAAGAATTGGGCACGCAGGCCCGTCTAACATTCTGCCCTTCTATCACTCTCTTTCATACATTATTTCATTCATACATCATTCAAGGCTAACAGAGAACAGCAACAATATAGAAGATATGCATTATAAAGGCACGGGCAAAATGCGAACATCAAAACTACACGACTCAGTAATATTAGATAATGATCTGACACTTGTTATTAGCTATGTGGAATATACTGGCCTACCAGAAGGGGACTGGCTGTTATACTAGGGTTTTGTTATTATTATTATTATCTCTATTATTAAGGGGCAAGGTAATCCGTACTGAGATAGTGTTCGAATAATTTGCGATTATATGAATAGGGATTGGTGATGTCTTTGATTTCTTGTGGAAGATTGTTCCACAGCTGAGCTGCGGAGTACGTTAAGTTTGTTTTGTATAAGTCAATCCTAGGCTTCTGAATGTGTAATATATTTAATCGTTTACTGTGTCTAGCATTATATTTAAACAATGGCCAAAGGTAATTTGGGGCATTCCGATGCAGGATTTTGTGAATTAGTTTAGCTTTATTGAAAAGCAGGCGTTTGCGGAGTGGTAGTAACTGAAGGCGTTTATACAGGCTAGGATTGTCAGATAAATGTTTGCTATAAATTAGACTCATGGCCCGTTTCTGGAGTGAGTAAAGTCGCTTGGTGTTTGAATTAGAACAACCGTCCCAGATTGTAGAGCAGTAGTCAAAGTTTGTCTGTATATGAGAAGTATAGAATAGTTTCCTTGTGTCCTCATCAAGGAAGTTTTTAATCTTGGCGAGTTGGTAGACTTTTTTCGCTGTTTGTTTAATGAGCGCTTGAACGTGGGAATTAAAGGTTAGGTTTCTATCAATGATTAGGCCTAATGTTTTGTGCTCAATTACACTTTCTACTGGCATGCTATCGATGTGAAGTTGAAGTGATGTGTGTGAGCTTAGTCTTTGTCTGGTTGTTAATAACATTGATTTTGTTTTAGTGATGTTAATTTGCATACGGTTTGAATAGCTCCTCCTAACTACATTATTTAATTCTTGTTGTAAAGACGACTCCAGTAAAATACAGTTTTCAGCGTTTGTGTACACTGAACAGTCGTCTGCAAATAGATCACAGGACGACGAAAGATGCAAAGGTAGATCGTTAATATATATGGCAAATAATAGAGGGCCAAGAATATAGCCTTGCGGTACTCCAATATTGAAGGTAGTGGTTTGAGACAGAGATTTATTATGTGATACTACTTGCTTTCTGTTTGATAGAAAAGATGATATTAGAGTGACTACATTAGGGCCAATTTTCATTGTCTCAAGTATTTTAATTAAAATAACATGGTCTATCATATCAAATGCTTTCTTGAAATCAATAAACACAGTTCCACATAGACTGTTGTTATTTATATTCTGTTGCCAATTTTCTATCATGTTTGTTAGGGCCGTCTGGCAAGAATATTTTGGTCGAAATCCTGATTGGCTGTCAACAATAAGCTTGTTGCGAACTAAATACTGTAATGTTACTTTATGGATGTGTTTTTCTAGTGGCTCGGAGGAAAACGGAGAGTTCTGCTTCTTTTTTGCGTTCATCCGGAGTGTTTTTTTTAGATGTGATTGCGGTGTGTCTAAGTTATGCGCCCTTGGGCCGAAACCCGTAGGCCAACACATCCGACTTTAGCGTGCTTTTTTGACCAGGTAGCATTCCTGGGAGACTCTCACTTTTGCGGTACCGTCCACAACCCAGCTGGCCAAGTTGGAACGGTCGAAGACTTAACGGTCATCCCTCAAAGTTAGGCAGGGACAGTCCATGGCATTTTCCACCATCCAGGGTGGCTTCCATAATTGCAGGGCCGACACATAGCGCCCTGGTACTGGGCTGACCGAGAGAATCGTCACATCCTGCTCATGGCTGCTTTAATTCTTCAATTCAATATATTGGGCATTTCGTTCGCCCCGGGCCGTTCCCGCACAAACCAGACTGGTCTGAAGTTGGTATCCACTCAGCGAGTTTTCGATTCGATACGGACATGTGCTTGTCGTTGTGCCCGTCAGAATTGTTCCAGACATGTCAGATATTCGGAAAACTACCTAGTCAGAGCTGTTCTGAACAAGAGCGGCATTCGGAAACTAGGTAGCTGTTCCTAGCACGAGGGAAGACTAGTTAGAGCTTTTCCGGCCACGAAAGACATTTCACTCGGACGTAATTGTGTAGTGCCAATGTTTATTTTGCCGCCCGTAGGTTGGCACTTCCGTCTTTGGCGGGCATTTTTAATGAGGTTAGCCTTCCTCAGGTTTCGAGGCAAGTTAGACTCTTATTTCGACTTCCACTCAGCAAGCTTTTGCTTCGGGCTGCCACGTAATGGATTCGCTAGCCAAGCGTTCCATTTCGTGTCAACGAGACAATCTTCCACCTTTGACTACACTCACTCCATGAGTACGGTTACAGACTTTCATCGCAACGTGCGACCGAGGTGTTTTTCCACCTTTAGTACTCGGACTCGCTCACGAGGTAGGCTACATGCGCTTCCGGCTCAGCACCTTACCTCCGTGCGAAATGGAGAGTTCCATTTAACTACATTAAACTTGCCTATGGAGATCACTACTGCCTTCGGAACACTAGCATGCACAGCAGAATAGGTAGCCATGCACGCTATAACCATGTCAGACTCCGTGAATATGCTACCGAAAAACGCACCAGGCAATCTCCGCTCAGATTGGAATGATGGCTTTTGGAAGTCACGCTTGACATCACTCACCTGAATGTATGCACCCTCACATGCATTAGTTAGTCGACAGATCATCTTCATTGCACATCGAACCATTCTGTCCATAAGTACTCGGATTAATTCCCCCCCCCCCCCCCAGCAAATCCCACAGCGTGTAGCGGCACACGACATCAGTTCTGCGTTAGTTTGTTAATCTTCTTTGGCTTCCTGCATAGTGTTCTTGTTTGGCCACACCTCTTTTAACTTGCTGTTTAAGGATGTTTGAGGATCTACAAATTGATGGAAAAGACCTTAGACGTAACAAAAAACATATTTTGGAAACAACAAGCTACCATCAGAATTGATAATGAAGTAGGTCAATATCTATCAGCCTATTAAAAGAGGTGTGAGACGGGATGTATAATGCCTCCAGATCTTTGTTCCCTGTACAGTGAAAATATTTTCAGAAATATAGAAGATATGGAAGGAATCAACGTTGGGGGACGATACATCAATAGCATTAGATATGCAGATGATACAGTCTTGATTGCAGACCATGAACAGGACTTGCAACATTTAGTGGTGCGAAGGTAGCCTTTTGCAAGATGAAAAACATACTGGCCAATAAAAAGATATCAATTGAAACGAGAAAAAGAGTGTTGAAATGCTACATAGAACCTGTACTTTTGTATAAATGTGAAGCGTGGACAATGAGCAGACAAGCTGAAAAACATCTGGTGGCTGTGGAAATGTGGTTCCCGCGGAAAATGCAAAGAATACCATGGCCAGACAGAAAAACCAATGAACAAGTCCTTCAAGAAACAAATGAAGATCGTAAACTGATTAGAAACATTCGACGTGGACAGTCAAAATTTGTTGGGCATGTTATGAAAAGGAATGGCTTGGAGAACTTGGTGACAACTGGCAAGATCGAAGGGAGGAGACCAATGGGAAGACCGAGAAGTAAATACCTGGTTGGTTTGGCCACGTGGCATGGTCGATACAGGAACACGGAGCTGATCCACGACTCTGGTGATCCAGTGAGATGGTAAATCATGACCGCCCACGCTTATCGGCATGGCACATGATGGATGGATCTCGCAGTCTGGCCATCGTTGTAGATTCACAGTCCTCACATGGTTCCGCAAACGTCTTACTTCTCGTAGAGCATTCAGTATATCAGCCTGGTCCATGGCTCGTCTGCCCTCTACAGTAGCCTTACCTGTTTAATTAACTAACACATAGCTTCGTTCTGTGTCCTTTCCATCTGCTTATGGCTGAGAGTCAGGATCGCCATCCCATACTCAAAAGCAGAAAGGACCATACCCTCGTATAGAAGACGTAGACGGCACTGATCACAGTTTGCCTCCGCCATCACCCACATCGTAGGCAAATTCTGCTTGGCATTTATTATCATCTGGTCTATGTGCTCGGTATAAGCAAGTCTTCGATCAAATCATATCCCCGGGTATTTCATTGCCTGCGTTCTTTCCACGATCTTTGAGCACAGATTTACAATTGGTGTTGGAGTTTTGACAATATGGTTATTCAAGGAGAAGCGTGTCACTATTGCCTTCGTTGGATTGACCAATGCACCAGCTTCACCACACCAAGTGCTTATGCGATTAAGTTCTGCTTGCAGTTCCACAGTAACCTGATTTCTTTCCTTATCCTGGCGGAAGGGCGAGACGGACGTGTAATAAGATTGCTACTGGTACTATTAGTGTTGGAACTCTTCGCTGGCTGCTGAGGATGGGGACGGAGCGCTTATGGGAATGCCCCGAATGCTGTGATGTCGGTTCCTAAATCAATCAATCAATCAATCATACACTAAATACATAGTCGGCATACGACAATTACCCCCCCCCCCTCCCCTTCTCCCGTCCTGTGATCTGCTCACCGGTGATTCTCACCGTGTAGGAGTAAACAGCACCAGAGATAATGGCCAGGATATATTGATATACATGCCTTAGTTAAAGGTAATGAAATAGATCGCCACGCCGCAGCACGACGACGCTGATGAAACCATCAGAGCCCGTTGCGTAGCTCGTGGGATTCTTCTTCTTCTTTCGTTCGCCTGAAATATATTTATAGCTGCAATGTTGTCTCTTGTATGAATCTGACATTCTTTTTTAGTTCACTCAGCGGTCCATAGAGTTTATCTTCCACTCTTGTCTCTCTAGGTTCGGGGGATGGTGGGTAATGTCCCCGGCCAAAATTGGCGTACCATTTGCCCGGCGATTGAGTTCTGGAGGAGCCTCGGCTGGAGGCGGCCGCTGTTGCAGATCCATGAACAGTCTGAATAGAAACTATATACCAAATCAAAGCCTCTGCCAAAAGGGTAAACGTTTATTAATCGAGGTACAAATGTGTAGAGTCAATTGAAAACAGCTGTTGTTACATTGCAGGTCTAGTTGGAACTCAGCAATGTTTTTCTCCCCCGTCAACAACGCGTGAGCGTCCTTAACAACTGCCCTAATCGTGCTCACGCGTGCATCATTTACTACATATTCAATTCCCAAACCTCTTGTTAGATTGCACACCATCTATCTCCAAATCACTCTAACAGGTAGCGACCAGCTACACTGTTATAATGCCTCCCTATCTTTAAGAAGACTTTTCTTAAAAAGTCTTAATCCCTAACCTACTTATTCTGATTATTCTTTCTCTCATTAAAACCTTAAACCCAATATTATTTCTCCAACCCATCTTAAACTAACCCCCTCTTAAGCAATGAACTTTATTTCTACTCATTCGAGTCCAATTCTCCACTTGTCTCTTATAGCTAACCGCTATGTTCTGTTATAGATCTTCGTGAAGTGATGATACTTCTTCTTCGTTTCTGTATATAAGGTTTCATTAAAACAAAACACAGTTCATAAGGATCTTTCATTTCGAATATACATATGTTCAAAAACTCGTTGGTATATACTTTGAAAGTTATCATGCGTTATGTAACTTCTCATTCTCTCTCAACATCAACAATACAACACAGGATAGACAGAAAAGATGGGGTGCGCACCCAGTTATGAAGATATAAAGAAGTAGTCAAAAAGCAATCACATTTACCTCCCTTGCAAACACTAAAACTTTATAAATAAAGTTTTAAAAATACATCTTTATGATCTATGAACCTATACTTCTTCTTCTTCTTCTTCTTCTTCTTCTTCAGCGTTCCGAGCCATTGAGGTTCTTTGCTGCAAATACAATCCGTCTCCATTCGTCTCTCTGGTGGACCTTCTCTTGCCAGTCGTTGATTCCAAGTGCTTGTAGGTCTGTACATGTATTATCTCTCCACCGCCTTCTTGGTCTACCTCGGGGTCTACGGTCATTTATTTCCTGAGTGTAAGCGAGTTTTGTTTCCCTATTATCTTCCATTCTTTCTATATGCCCCAGCCATTGTAGTCTATTAGCCTTCATGATACCAGTGATTAGCGGGGACTTAAACAGATCATAAATGTCTTTGTTACTTCTTCTTTTCCACTCTCCACTTTGTGTATCCCTAGTGGGTCCAAAGATGCGTCTTAAAATTTTGTTCTCAAAGGTTTGTAACAAGGCTTCGTCTCCTTTCGTTGTACTCCAGGTTTCAGAGCCATACAGCACAACTGGTCTGATCAGTGTTTTGTATATTGTGATTTTGGTGTTACGAGATAGCGCCTTTGATTTTAGTAGATGTTGTAGTGCATAGTTTATCTTATTTCCAGAGTTGATTCTAGTTTGTATTTCTTCCCTTATGATGTTGGAGCAGTTGAAGATCGTACCCAGGTATTTGTATGTTTCCGTTCTTTTAATGGTCATATTATCAATTTGTATGTGGCCAGAGTTTCTAGCCATTCCGTCTCTTGAAATTACCATATATTCTGTCTTATCTTGGTTGATAACCAGCCCCATCTGTTGGGCTTTTTCCTTTAAGTGAGTCAATATTTCCAATGTCTTTTGTTCACTTTGCCCTATAATATCTATATCATCTGCATAACCAAGCAGCTTGGATGTTCCTCCAATATCACATTCCTCCTTTACCTTCCTTACAACTTTCTCTAGAGCCAGATTGAAGAGTAGCGGCGATAGTGCATCACCCTGTTTCAAGCCAGATGTTATTTGGAAGGGGTCTGATTTCCTGCCTTTATATGTTACTATATTATAAGTATCTTCCATGCATAGTCTGGTCAAGTTGATTAACTTCCTTGGTATTCCAAATTCCTGCATAGCATTCCATAGACTATTCCTATGGACACTATCATAAGCCTTTTTAAAATCCACAAAAATGTTATGGAGATCTCTTTTATATTCCCAATGTTTCTCGGCTATTTGTCGTAAGATAAATATCTGATCTATTGTTGATCTGTTTTGTCTAAAACCCGCCTGGTAGTCACCTAATATGTCTTCTGAATATGGTTTTAGTCTATTTAGTAATACTGCGGATAGTATCTTATAGCTTGTGGACAGTAGTGATATTACTCTATAATTTCCACATTGGAACCTATACTTCTGTCTGTTATAAATTAAGTCGATCTAAAATTTCTTCCTTATATACTCAATCTTAATATTTGTGCTGCCATCCACATCCATGACTACATTTCACCTGAGTTATCATGAAATCATGAAACCAAAATAATATTGACAATGTTCATTTCTTATGAACATATTTAAACTAATAAATGCTGTTTATCACAGCACCTATATTAACCCCCTCACATCCCATGATAAGTATCCTTGTTCATAGGCGTATCTAACTATATGCCCTGCTATCTACAGCCCCATTAATATCCACCTCCATTAACTAGCTCCTTACTTTTACCTTGCTGCTATAGACGTTAGTCACGTTAATTTCTGCTTCCATAATATGGCATCTAATCCATATACTTTCAATCAATGCTGACTTAATGCAGCTTCTATTTTAACTCCCTAGAACCATATATTTCTACTAACTATTATTTCGCCGGCTCCATGGCCGAGGGGTTAGCAGCTTTCTCCGCTAACCTCGAATACTCTCGTCACGTGACGCGACGAGAATTAGCAGTGGTTCGAATCGCAAAAGTGACTTATGAGAGTATGGAGCCGGTCGCTCAGAAAGTCGTGGCTTGCTGATGAGCGTAATCTAGCCTAGGAATCAACATACAGCTGAAAGATGCTGGTGTTGACCGCAATATCCTGAAACAGGATGGAAACGCGAAAAAAAAAAAACAACCTATTATTTGTGTAGGATCCATCAATCCACCATAAAACCCCGTCGTCCAAGCATGGCAAATGTTTCCAAACACTATGTAATTAACCTCCCCTATTAACACTAACTTTACACCAGCACAAGACCTATATTTTTGGCACTCATGTTTTCTAGAACTTATTACTCACAAGGAGAATGTGTCTCTCTTGGTAGTCTAGAGTTGTTTGTCAATCATTGTCTGAACGAAAGGTTTTAAATAAGGCCCCGTCTTCATTCTAAACAAAACAATAATGCTTGTGAACAAAATTTTTTTTAACAATTTTCACTTATTTGTAAACAAGGGTAATTACCAACAATATGCCAGACAATTCAACTAAAATCATAATTCATGAGCCAACCAAAACGAAGTCAAAACAGGATATCATACCCCCCAACGTTTTAAAAACAATTTTCTTTCCCCTCATATTAAATAAAGGTAATCAACCAATTCAAAGAAAGACATTATTCAAAATAATATGACATATATGATGAAACAAAATAATCCATTTTTTAAATATCTCCTATCCATTATTAGTCACTTTTATGGATTAATAATACATTATTTATCTATTAAGAAAACTCAACAAGTCAAACCTCAAAATCAAATGGCAATAAAAATACATCTTCAAGACCATACGAGAATTTACATCCATATTACGCAACTAATTACCAAATTACACAACATCATGTCTACCATTTTTGCATTAATGCCAAATTCCGTTCATCAGTACAAGATGTCAGAGCCTACAGAGGTGCAGATGCTGGCAGTGATCACAATCTCTGCATTGCCAAACTAAAAATAAAGCTCAAGACTCTGCACAGATCACCCGGAATTAAGAAAATAAACTCACAGTCCCTACTGACTAATGAACACCAACTCGCATTCAATTCAGAGGTACAAAGCATCTATGCTAACAAAGACTGAGAATCTCCACATGCGATTCTTGAAGGCGGAGCGGCTACTCACCTACTCCAAGATTCCCACAACCTTGGCGGTGGTGACGTCAGAGGGCAGCGAGATGCCGACAACAGTATCAATCAACAAGAGAAGGCCGCAGCCAGAGAGATTCATCCATAGAGTCAACCAATGTTCCAGATGCCAGAGGGCCGGCCACAGCAGAGCAATATGTCGCAGTAAGACGGAAACCTGCCATTACTGCGCCGATCACCACGCCTTCAACGAGTGTCCGCTGGCCACTCATTCATTCCTTTCTGAACAGACTATAGAGAGTCAGTCGCTGCTGTTACCATTAATTGTTATAGTCTGTTTAGAAATGAATGCCTTTATTCACTATCAGTTTTTATAAAAACTGTCTGTTGCATCATTATGAAAGTTTTCCTGCCGTCTTATATTTACCCCCACCCAAGGAATATGTCTTTGATAGGTCCAAAGGCAACTTAAATCATCGATTTGATGTTTTGGCGAAAATGTAGTGAATTTTCGCTAACAAATTAGCTTTACAGTAAAGCACGTCATTTCGGGTAACAACACAAGTACAAGGCGTAGCCAGATTCGTATGGGAGTGGGTGCAATAAAAAAAAGTATTTTAAAAGTCGACAGGGTCGACTGCATTGCACTGGGATTTTATCCCATATGGCTCAGTCTCTTTCCGCAGTGCGGAAAGCGTCGCACAAAGCACGAACTCCGTAGCTCCAGCGACGACCTTCTGGAGTCTAAGAAAAAATGCACTCGTGAAATGAAGGACGCGGCCCGGAATCGAACACACATCCTTTGGAGCCAGATTCAGACGGCTTGACCACTTCACCACGGAGACTCCCGAGAGGGGTGCAATGTGTAATATTAGTAAAGACGGAGAATTTACATACAGAGGCATGGGGTAAATAATGTGTAAATTGACAGGAAAGTAGAAGGAATATATTTCTTACCTTATTTTTCATTTCCTTCTTGTTTCTTCAGCTGCTGGTTAATAAATGTGTACACAAGGGGTCATGTTACTAGGATGCATTTAGCTATTTATATTGAGTTCGTGAAAGCTTCCAAATAGCTGTGCGTTAATGTGCGTATGGAGTGACCAGAAATGATACCGCAATTTAGTCATCATGTGTCAATTTTTAAGGATCTGTTCAGTTGTCTGTGTAGTTTGTTCACATGTACACATGGGTGACAGACCCGCTTTGAGTCTTCGGGAAAGATTGTCTACTCTGCTGTTTACCGTTCGGAGACGGAACATGATTACCTAGTTTACACTAAGAAAATAGTTGTCAGTGTCTCTATAGTGGGCTTTCTTTTTAACGACCAAGATGTTGGTTCTCTTTTCATTGAAGTTTATAGATTGATTTGTATGTACGTGTGTTGTCCCCTAATTTGACAACGTGTTTGTTCTCACGTTTTTTGTTATGCCACATTGTGTCAGTTTCCACTGCAATATTACTCTTCTGTTGGTATTTAATGCGTTTAGTGTTTGTTTTTTTTCCCCAATACCAGTTGTTTGTCACCGCTGAGGGCTTGCGGAATTGAAAATTCATCACTGTGGAACACAAAATGTTGTCATTGACATTGTGCTGATGCTGTAATGTTTAGGACCTGCAATTCGTCTGAATAGTTGGAGCAAAATATCCCAGTAAGTGTGCACGTGGATTAAGGTCTGTGTCGGACGATTCCAGTAGGTTGATGACTGCTCTCGGTTGCATAAAATTAAATCCATCCTGTCTCCAATACTCCTCTTCCTCTTTCAACACATGATCCTCACATTTTTCGAGTAACTTTTATCAATATTTAATAGCGCGGACTGGATTAGTACATTGACGTCAGACAATTTGAATGCAGTATTGTCAGCTGGCACCTGTCCTTTAATTTTAGCCCACACAAGTTCTACAGGGTTTAAATGAGAATGGTACGGCAGAAGTTTCAAGCACCTATGGCCGTGCTCTTCAATCAACTTTTTGATTTGATATTTCTTGCTTTTTTGCACCTGTTTTACAAGGGACAACAACTGTAGCTTGAAATATGTTTATGGAAATGGTATATTTTCCCCTTCGGAGCCATATCTTTATTGCTTACTTTGTGCTCGATGCCGTAGGTATTTTGTCTTCTTGGGCAACAACATTGTGATATGATGATTGTCCATGATTAGACAAGACGGTCTATCAAGGGCTGGAAGTACTGTATTCTCGAGCCAATCTATAAATACATTACCATTCATCTCATTATGATAATCCCTATTGTCTATATGCTTTGATACGAACACGAGTCCAGCATTATGTAGTAAGCCATTATCAGCATAGGCTATCACCAAACGCTGTCCTTTACTACTGGGCACATATCGCTTTATCTTTCCATCCACTGTTTACCATTCCTTTTTACTTGTGTGGTGCACATTAATCCACGTCTCATCCAAATACTCTATGTCATAATTTTCTTTGCGGATTTCCCCTATTTCACGTAGGTATCTGTTTCTCATGGCTCCTAAATGCGGTTGCTCGCTAAGGATATTTTTACCTCCCTTGTACTTTCTAAAAGTGAAGCCTAAAGTTGTTTTGGATAGCTCTATGTTATTGTTATTTCTCAACCAAACCCTAAGTTTTCTTACAACCACTCTTTCTTTCGCATCCAGCATTTCTATAATAGCTCGTCTTATGACATCCTTGTCAAAGCTGTCTACAATTGAGGTTTCTACCTACCGTTTGCTTATCGCGTGTTGGTTTCATTCCAGATGTTTGCACCCATCGACGAAATAATCGTTTACTCAAACCCAATGCATGCACTGTTCTTTTTTCGGGATTTGTAACAATATGAAACAGTTTCCTGCGATCAGCTTCTTGACAAAAATATGTGTACAACTTCATAGCGATGCTTTGAAGTGAATAAAATTTCACATTCAATCCTATGTAACAATATTCACACATTCAAATATTAGCTGTTATTGTTATATTAATGGTAAGATTTATTTATATATTTATTTACATAATCATGTTTCATGAAAGAACCCACATTGACGACACCCCTGAACGATCCCTTTTAACTGCGAGCCGTTGGTGCCATATCGTGAAACAGGAGAAAACGCGGATGTGTCTAGGTGAAGGTGTAATACATTTAAAATTATGGACTTAATCTTTTACCCGTAAATTATATACCGCATATAAACAAACATTGAAATCTTCTGTCCAGAACAAAAAAAATTTTGTTGGGTGCATCTAATGATAAGGTTATATGCTAAAATCTCATAATTTTCTCTCAGTTGGTTACTGAGATAAGGAATTTTATATTGGGGCAGACAAAAGTAAACAGACTATAGCTTGAAATTCCTTTGTTATCATGTTCTTAGTGATCTGTGGGGTGGGTAATCGGTCATGTGATCATGGATGTTAGGCAGCAGTGACTCTCACTGTGGGAACATAGGTTCCATGTACTGTAGCATCGATCATGTGTTGTGCCTGAGTGCCCATTTACCTTCAGACCGTGGGATGCATTCAATAAAGATATCATTATAATTGTTATTGATGTGTTATATTTAGTTTTTGTTGTCTTACCTATATTACTGATTGTTTGTCCTCTTGTATTGATACTGTTGCAGTGCAACTGGGCATTCCACTGATTGGGATTATAGGACATATTCTAATCCTCTGCTAAAGTTCCGGAATTTCTTCTGATATTTATAATATACTAGAGGACCCGGCCTGGCTTCGCCCAGCCCCTGGCGAGGATCTATCTATCTATCTATCTATCTATCTATCTATCTATCTATCTATCTATCTATCTATCTATCTATCTATCTATCTATCTATCTATCTATCTATCTATCTATCTATCTATCTGTCTATCTGTCTGTCTGTCTAACTGTCTGTCTGTCTGTCTGTCTGTCTGTCTGTCTGTCTACGTATGTATGTTCGGCCCTTTTCCGTTCCCGTTGCGGGAAAATGGGATCGAAAATTTGCACGTATCTAAAATAGATCCATTATTTTTACGAACACTTTGAAGATGCAAAAACAACTGCCCTTTCCCGATCCCGTTGTGGGAATCTATCTATCTATCCGTCCATCCGTCCGTCCGTCCGTCCGTCCGTCCGTCCATCTTCCACAAGAAATCAAAGACATCACCAATCCCTATTCGTATAATCGCAAATTATTCGAACACTATCTCAATACGGATTACCTTCCCCCTTAATAATTGAGATAATAATAATAATAACAAAACCCTAGTATAACAGCCAGTGGCGTCACTGGGGTTGGTGTCACCCAGTGCGGAAGACTCTTGGTGTCACCCCTCTAGACTTTCACCATGGTCTTCTTCCGAGTGTTCCTGTACCATATATAATCGCATATAGTAATGTTTGTAAAATAAGTCAAAAAGTTAATAAGGACATAAGAAAGAAAACAAATTGAACAATATAACTTCAATACTTCAGGTAAAACATAAATAAAGAACTTCGACAAACTCGGACAAAGTTAAATTTTTGTTATTTTGCTATGTCTGCTTTGTCAAATTTGCAATTTTTTTTATTTTGGTGTCACCCCATGATGGTGTCACCCGGTGCGGCCCGCACCCCCCGCATCCCCCTAGTGACGCCCCTGATAACAGCCAATCACCTTTTTGTAGGCCAGTATATTCCACATGGCTAATAACAAGTGTCAGACCATTATCTAATATTACTGTGTCGTGTAGTTTTGATGTTCGCATTTTGCCCATGCCTTTATAATGCATATCTTTTATATTGTTACTGTTCTTTGTTAGCCTTGAATGATGTGTGAATGAAATAATGTATGAAAGAGAGTGATAGAAGGGCAGAATGTTAGACGGGCCTGCGTGCCCAATTCTTAACCCTTTGAAAATAAAGTTTGTTCTATCTATCTATCTATCTATCTATCTATCTATCTATCTATCTATCTATCTATCTATCTATCTATCTATCTATCTATCTATCTATCTATCTATCTATCTATCTATCTATCTATCTAACTGCAGACGTTTGCATTCGAATGGCATATGCCATATCTGTTGGAATCATCATTGGGATGCGAGGCAACAGTAGGCTACGTCTTCTCCTTTAAATTTCACACTTAAAATTGTAGATTCGATGATATTGTTCAGAGTTAGAAAATTTTCACGTATCTAAAACAGATCCATTATTTTTACGAACACGTTGAAGATGTTTATTTTTTCCCCACGGAAACATAATATTCATTTTATTGTTTCCAAGGGACATAACTCACCAAAGTTTTTTAAAAAAAGCAATTAGTTACATTAATTGTTAAATGTTTAATATAATGACACCATATATTCACAGTTAACACAATAATTTGACATCCTAAAGTTTGAAATACTTTTACTGCTAAAAGTGAATGAAATGTACTTGTTAATGCAATATATATAATGTTTCAACACTGCAGGCTCCGTGCATGATGTTACCGACTGTGCCCCAATGGACGCCTTGACGTTGTTACTCTGGTTTCTCTTCACAACGTATAAATCTTTCTAGTTCTGGTTATGCGCTGCCGGGATTGCTTTCTCTTGTGCAGCAGTAGCATTAATCAAATATAATTTAAAAAAAATAAAAAAATAATTATTTATATACCCTTCCTGAACTGTATCAAATTTATTAATTCTATCGCAATGGCAAAAAGTGCTAACGCACTTCTGAACGTAAAATTTAACTATAAACTTGTGTATTTTTTTCCGGATTTTGTGGTGATATTCGTTGGATTTGATATTCTGGATATTTCCTCGGAATTATTACCTGAAACAACAAATTTCAAGATGTATTCGAATATCACTGAAGTCGGGATCTCGATAAATGACTACGATGTCCAGCTACTTCACCAGTCCGGAACGATAGTGTGTTCCATTACTGGTCCCGGGGCGGCTGCTAAAGCAACACCTGCACTTATTATGAGTGCCCTAACTGGTCCAGGAGGTGTACCTTTTGGGGGAGTCGTCGACTTACATAGGTTCGAAGTTCCCACTAGGTGGTACCTTCACCTGTCAGCAGAGGCTCAGAAAGCCGTGTATGACAAGTTACACGGCAAAAAGTTTTCTCTACCAAGTCTAGGAATAGACATATCCCTGGAGCACCGAGAGAAAGAAAAAGGCAGGCTGACCATTCACTGGTTACCCGTCACGATCGCTCCCCAGGGAGTTAAAAAACTGGCGCACAGCATCACAGGAGATGAAAAGGCTGAGGTGTTTAGGATAAAAAATGGGACTGGCAAGTGGGGAGCGCTCAGAAACCCAAAAAAGGAAGTCCCCTATTATATACGGATCTACGCTCCTGGCATTACGAACAATAATCACAGAGTGTTGATCACGATGCCGGGGAGAAAGACCAATTGTCCAGCGTGTGGCCAAAACAACCATTGGGCAAATAAATGCCCAAGTCGACGACAACCGATGACACCAACAGCAGCAGCAGTCAGTGTACAAAGCCAAGAAGATTTCCCACCACTCGAAGGAGAAACTCCTCCGCAGGGAGAGATTGAACTGACACAAACTTTCAATAGTCAAATCAACACACAAGAAGACAGGAGCACATAAGAAAACAAAACACAAGAAAATAACACACAAGAAATCAATCCAAGGAATGAAGACTCTGGCGGTTTTCAAGTCGTCAGCAAACCAAAGAAGAGAACATGGGCTAACAGAAGACTACTGCAGTCAAAACACAGCGACGACACAGAAACTGACGACTTATCACTGCCAAAGAAAGAAAATGTCAAAGCCACTATAGGCAAGACAAAGGAAACTGAACAAGAACAAGAGGAGACACAAGTACAAGACGAAGACGGCACATACAGCATACCAGACACTCTCTTTGTAGACACCGACACAAGTGATAAGAACGAGGATCAAGATGATCCTCTCACACAAACCTTTGCCACTAAAGACTTGCTCGCCTAAATGTACCCATCATGGATAACAACTGTGTGTGTGAATCGATATAGTTATTATATCTCATTTATTGTTTTTACTTAAATTACAATGACTAGTGATTTAATTATTATTACTTTAAACATTTGTGGCATACGTACAAAATTACTACACATTATCACACTAATAAACAAACACAAACCAGACTTTATACTACTACAAGAAACAAACATATGTTCAAAAACATTCGCATAACATTTCACCACACAGCTAGGCCTCAAACATTCATGCTTTAGTTTAGGCACTCACAAAATTGGGTTAGGAACAGCTATTCTGCAGACATCAGGACAGGTGGGATATACTTCCGATTCCGATTCCAATTCAAAAACAAAAATTCCAAATTCGACCTCGTCTAACCTGCTTCATCAGCTGTGGTTATTGTTGAGGTACTGGTTTTTGTGGGTTTATTCACCCTAATTCTTGTCTTGTGAGTCCTATCTCGGACTGGTGATATAGCGTGTGTGTCTGTGACGTCAGCAGTGGTCCGCGGCTATCCTTTGTGCTCGTCTTTGCTTGTGGTTTTCTTTGTTGGTGTAGGCTCCTGGCTCGTCTGGCTTGACTGGCTGCAGTCCTTATAAGGACTTTTCGTTATCCGACTCCATGCATCGTAAGCTGGGGGATAGGTCGGCGGCTGTCCTTTGTGCATGTTTCCTCTTGTTGTTTTCTTTGTTGACGCAGGTTCCTGGCTTGACTGGTTGAAGTCCTTAAAAGGACTTTTTATTTAGTTTTATTTTTCCCCCTCCTGTTCTGTGTAGTGCCCGTAGAAGCTTTTCGATGCTTTCACTTTGGTCTTCAAGTAGTTGCTGTTTTTCGATTGTTTCCTCTGTTGTCAGCCATGGGACTATCTCTCCGTCCTTGATATAGTACTCAATGCCGGTGTGAAAGTCAGAGAATATCTCCGGGTATTCTCTGGGTTTCCCCTTTAGTTTCTTCCTCTTCTTTCCTTTTGCTTCCTATCTCCTCATGTATTCCTCGTGCCTGAGTTCCTCTTGCCTTGCCCGTTCTTTTTCATCTGCTATGTACCACTCCGTGGCTTCGACCGGTTTCTCATCTTGGCTTTCTTCGGCTGTCTGGCGGGATGTTGCTTTCTCCTTGGATTTTTTGGGCGTCGAGGTTCGGCTGCTAGTTTTGTCTTGCGTCTCCGGCTCGGATTTTCTGTTGTGTTTCTTGAGTCTTTTTTGCGGTCTCTTGCCTGGCTTCTGCTGGTTTGTTTTGAGTTGATTTCATTTCAGCTTTTAGCCGCTCTTTCTCCGCTTTTATATTGCGTAGCATTTCTTCGTTTTCCTGCTTCAGCGCGGTCATCTGTGCCACTTCTCGCTTGATGTTTTGCTGGATCTTCTTTATTTCCGCCAGTAGATTCTCGTTGTCGCTGGTTGGGTTAGGCGTCAGCAGTGCCTTGACTTGTTTCTTTAACTCGTCGATCTGGCTTTGTAGTTGGGCTCTTTCATCTTGCTAGATGCCCGTGGCTGTCTCACACCTCCGCATTGCTTCGTTGTATGGAATCTTTGTGATGATGGCGATCTTTAAGACGTCTCTGTGTCTCTGCAGGTACGGACAGCCCAAGTGTCTAGCTCCATGCTTGCCCTGGCAGTTGACGCACTTTCTTCTGTTGTTAGGAGCTCGGAAGTCCGTGTCCAGCTTGGCCAGCGGACACTCCGTGAAGGCGTGGTGATCGGCGCTGTAACGACAGATTTCCGTCTTACTGCGACATGTTGCTCTGCTTTGGCCGGCCCTCTGGCATCTTGAACATTGATTGATTCTTGGGATGAATCTCTCTGGCTGTTGAGTTTTCTTGCTAATTGATACTGTGATCGGCATTTCGCTGCCCTCCGACATCACTAAAGCCAAGGTTGTAGGTATCTTGGAGTAGGTGAGAAGCCGCTCCGCCTTCAAGAATCGGATGTGAAGATTCTCTTCACGTAGCTGCTTCAGGATTTCTTCATCTGTCATCTCCACAGGAATCCGTTTGACAACCCACCGGACTGTTTTTGAGTAGGTGTTTCCGACTCTGGTGTCTTTCTCCTCCTTCTCTGCTGTCTTGGTTCTTGACTGTGTTGGGCTGTCAATCTTCTCCCTCGTGGTAGCTTCAGTAATCGGTGTAGTATCAGGCTCTTTGATGCAGCTAGCAGGTGGGCTCTCGACGTTCTTCTTCTTGTTGTCGGCTCCCACGCTGCACATCTTGGCAACAGCGTGTTTCTTGTTGTTGGACTTTCAACGTGACATTTTCCCGCGTATCAGGCTTCTTGACAGAATAATGTGACTTGACTTGTTAGCGCTCGCAGTGCGAATTACGACGACGAACGAGGTGGGATATAATTAAAGCACACACGGATGACCAGGGACGAATCTCCATAATACAGGTTAAAAACACTATCAGGGATGGATTAACCATTAGGCAAACAAGGCACGTGTCTAGGGCACCAAGCATTTGGGGGGCACCACAAGTCCTCAAGAAAAATGTGTATATTGTCCCGGTAGCGTAATTGCATGGCATTAGCAAATCGCAAATGTAATATTGAATCGCACATTATTTAACCTTGGTCCCACAACCCGGGGGTAAAATATCCCCCAACCAGTTTTTTTTTTTTTTTTGTTTTTTTTTTTTTTTTTTTTTTTGTTGCTATTTTTTGTTATTTTTCTTCAAGGTTTTTTTTTCTGTGTGCTATTTTTTTTGACTTTTCTGGAATATGTTTGTGCTACGTAACGTACTAATGCGTAGCGACAAATTCACTTCCATTTTGGTCTGCTAGTGAAAACAATTGTGAATAGTGCTAATTTGTCGACGTGTTATTGAATGACTGTACATTTGCATAACGGCTTAGAACTACTTTGCATTTTCGAACATGTGATGTAGATATGACTAATATAGCTTACACAGCAAAAACTTGATTTGAAGAAGGTAATTTTAATGGTTAAATTTTTTAATATCGTTTTCGTTTTCATCTAAGGGTTTTTAATTCTAAAAAATCTTATATATATATATATATATATATATATATATACACACACACACACACACACACACACACACACACACACACACACACACACACACACACAGACGTCTATTGGTAGTTAGTGTTGAAGAATTTCATTATTGCGCTTTAAATGTGCTTTTATCGATTTTGATAAAGCAATTATTGATAGGGGCCTAAGTATATTATTCCTTAGCCTTATTTTGCATAATTTTCTAATATTTATGCAAATACATTATCGTTTAAAAAAAATATAATTATGAATAATCGGAAAATGATACCTTAGCATACCCACTTATATTGATTATATTATTTATTCATTTTTCATTTACAGCTTTTCTCATACTTTTTTTTCAGATTCAGACCCCAAGATGAAACGTGTTCAGTTAAGTGGTGCACAAAAGAGAAAACTAGCTAAACAAAAAGAGCATACTGTTTCAGTTGTAAAAGCTAAGAGCAGAAAATTAACGAATTATTTAGTTTCGGTTAAGCAACAGGTGGAACAGGATTTTACTGACACTATCAACCGTCTTGATAAGTCTACTATAGGCTGTTCTGCAAATCCAGACACTGCATTAGTGCTTGAAGATGAAATTTGTGGTGACCCACTTCAGTCTGCTGAAGATGATGATAATGATGAAGATGATAAAATAAATCAAGCAGTAGATCCAGGACTGTGGATTGACTTCTCGGCTGATGATGTGGCTTACTGGGTTGACTGTGGGCCCACTAACTGTCAGCATCATTATGGTCCCTTTGATAAATCTTGCCGTATTTATGCTGAAGGAGAAATAACAAGATATTGTTCTCAAAAACTCTTCTATGGCACAAAAGCAAATGGTGAGCAGTACAGGAGAGAATGGTTATTGTATTCACCATCCACAGGATCTGTGTACTGCTTTGTTTGTAAACTTTTTGCGTCTAAAGGTTCCACAAGTTTGGCTGATAAAAATGGGTTCAGTGACTGGAAAAATAACATTCAAGTTGATTATCATGAACAAAGCGCTACTCACAAAGACTGCATGTTAACATACCTAGCTCGTAGACAAGGCTCGGGTCTACTACAAAAGCTAGAAGAGCAAATAAATGAAGAGTACATTTACTGGGAACATGTTTTGAGGCGAGTAGTGGCGGTTATTTGTACTATAGCTGAGCGTGGTCTGGATTTTAGAGGGACAAATGAAAAATTTGGATCTTTACAAAATGGAAATTATCTAGGGTTGCTGGAGTTGGTCAGTCAGTTTGATCCATTTTTAGCATCACACATTGCGAAATATGGAAATTCTGGAAAAGGAAATCCTTCTTATTTATCCAAAACTATATGTGAAGAACTGATTGAAATTATGTCCCAAAAAGTCCATGCAGTAATTGTAGATGAAGTAAAGGCTTCCAGTTATTTCAGCTTGTCAGTAGACTCAACACCTGATATTTCACATATAGATCAGTTAAGCGTTGTTCTTCGATATGTGGTAGATGGAGAGCCCATTGAGCGCTTTTTGACTTTCTTGGAGCTGCAAAGTCACGCCGGTGAAAGTATGGCTAAGCAAGTGTTGCAGTACTTACGTGAAGCTTGCAATATTGATTTTTCGAAATGCAGAGGTCAGTCCTACGACAACGCAGCTAATATGTCTGGGTGCTACAAGGGCATGCAGAAAAAAAAAATTCTAGAAGAAAATTAGTTTGCTATATACATACCCTGTGCTGCCCATTCACTAAATCTGGTAGGCAGAAGTGCCGTTGACTCTTGTTTAGAGGCAGTAAACGTCTTCCATAGGGGAGACTGGGGAGAAATGGACATAGGGGAGAAATGGACCACCCCCTCTCTGGCTCCTGGCTGTGATGCAATGAAAGTGAAACCATAATAAGTTTGTTTTCCACATCAAACATAGTCCGAATTTTTCATTTGCCATCGACTTCCCGCACAGGTCGTTCCCACGCAAAGTTTGAAAAATTTTCTGCACTAAAGTTTCTTTTTCCAGTTCCAGACACCATCGTAAAGCAGACGCATAGTCAGGAATCAGGACAAGGTAATTACGTTAATATCTTTATTTACTTGTTATTTAAGAGTTCATATAAAAAATATAGCATATAATATTAGATTTAAGAGACTTTATGGCTGAATAGTTTAATACATTGATGGGGGAGAAATGGACCGGTTCATTTCTCCCCATGGTTCATTTCTCCCCATAGAAGAAATTGACAAGACAGTCTGTTGTTATTAAAAGTGTTGAAGATTGCATTCGAATATCAGCATTATTGATTCTTTTTAATACTGGGGTCTAAATCTAGACCAATAAAACTGTTAACAAATTTGATTTCAGTGATTTATTAAAGATGCACGCCATTCGTGCTATGATCAGTATTTCTTTGCAAATGATAGGCCTACCATTCTAAATGTTATATAATTATGTCACTCTTTTGTTTCAGATGCCAAGATTGTACATCAGAAACACCAACAAGGGTCTCGTTACGGAGGAACGTATGAGAGAAGCTGTTAATGCTGTGAAAAATGGAATGAAAGTGAGGAAAGCTGCAAGGGAGTACGGCATTGCTCGCTCTACCCTCAATAACAATCTTACAAAAGACAGAGAAGGAAATGGTCTGCCTACTAGACTCGTACCAAATTATAGGCATAGCCTTGTTTTCACAGCTAAGCAAGAAGCTGATTTTGCTAGTTACTTGAAAGATTGTGCAAGAATGTTCCATGGACTCACAACTAAAAACATTCGTATTTTGACGTACGAGATGGCGAAAGTCAATAACATTGCACATCCTTTAACCTATGATGAGCAAATGATGGCAGGGAATGACTGGCTTTGTGGATTTTTGCGACGGAATCCCGAGCTGACCATAAGGAAACCTGAGGCAACATCTCTGGCTAGAGCTACAGCTTTCAACAAACATAATATTTGCACCTTCTTCAACATTGTGAAGGAAACCATTACGAAACTAAATGTGAGTGGAGCTCAAATCTACAATTTGGATGAGTCAGGTCTGACCACTGTACAGAAAGTGCCAAAAGTAATTGCCCCACGAGGAGTGAAGCAAATAGGCCAGGTGACATCCAGAGAAAGAGGAGAACTGGTCACAATCTGTTGCATTGTGTCAGCTGCGGGTCACATTATCCCTCCAGTTTTTGTGTTTCCCAGAAAAATTTTTAAGAATTTTATGCTTGCTGGAGCACCTGAAGGTTCCCTTGGCCTTGTGAATGAATCAGGTTGGATGACCCGTGATAATTTCGTCAAAGTTATAAATCACTTCATTAAAGCATTCAAGACCTTCCAAAGACTTCCCTTTGATTTTGATCTTGGACAATCACGATTCCCACATTTCATTTGAATCACTTGAACTGTGCAAGAAAAACAACATTCATGTGATCACATTGCCACCACACACCTCATCTAAAACTCAGCCCTTGGACCGTTCAGTTTTTGGACCCATGAAGTCGGTCTACAACAATGCGTGTGATTCATGGATGATGAAAAATGTTGGGACACCACTGACAATCTATCAAGTTGCAAATCTAGGAGGCCACGCTTTTCTTAAAGCGGCAACTCCCATTAACATTCAATCAGGCTTTGCAGTGTCAGGTATTTGGCCCTTTAACGAAGATGTTTTTACAGAAGATGATTTTATGCCTTCAGAAATAACGAACAGGCCCATCAGCAAGGACAATGAAAATGCAACTTTAGAAAGCAATGAACAGACAGGATCAGCATCTCCACATTGTGGTACCAGCACAGATCAAACTGCACAAGTATTTCATGAAAATCAGAAAGAGTGTAATGTTGAGAACCTTGTAGATGACTTGCAGGAAATATCAGGGAGTCTTCAACATAAAACTACTTCTTCCTTTACTTCGCCTCATGTTTTCAGAGGACTACCAAAAGCTGGTCCGCGAAAAGATTCAAATAATATGAGGAAAAGAGGAAAAACTATGCTGGCTACTTCTACGCCAGAAATGGATCGAATTAGGGAAAGAGCGGTGATGAAAGAAAAGGCAGCAAAAGTTCCACCCAAAAAGGCAAAGAGACAGCTGCTGAAAGAACTTGATGTTGATTCAGATCCAGAAACTGACATTTCGTTTTGTGATGACACAGATTCTGATGTTTCATTTGGTGAAAATTAGGAGTGTACGGTTAGCTTGACTGGTGTGCGTGAGGTTTTTGAAGGCCAGTGTGTGCTATGTGAATATGGAACAAAGAAGACTTGTGTTTACTATGTAGGAATTGTAAGAGGAGACATTGATGATGATGGTGATGTTGAGGTAGAGTTGTTGCGCAAGAGTGAGAAGGTTGCTGGTAAATTTGTTAAGCCTAAGGTAGAAGATGTCGCCAGTGTCTCAATTACATGTATTAAAGCACAGCTTACTAGATCTACAATCACTGGAACCACTTCTAGGACCAAAGATGGCTATGTCTTCAAAGAAAGTCTTGCAGGCATAAATTTTCGATAAAACTTTATATTAGATTAATATATCATATTAAACTTTTTTACTGTCGCTTAAAATAATAAAAAAAAAACTGCAAATATCCTTTTAATGATTATTTATTTGTTATAGCAATATGGATGAGTTGTTGCTGCTTCTTTTTAAAAAAGGTCCATTTCTCCCCACTATGGTCCATTGCTCCCCACGTTTCACCCCAATGGTGGTCCATTTCTCCCCTTGTTCATATACATTTTTGAAATGCATTTTGTAAAGAAACATATAGAAATAGATTGCTAAATGTTTTCCCCTTTTAAAATAAATGAATGTACAACATTTTAGTCATGGTTTTGTTATGTTTCGATAAAATCTGTTCCGGTGATGAGCAAAAATTGAAAACTACAAAATGGCTGGTCCATTTCTCCCCAGTAGTGTAAAAAAAATGTATCCCCAAAAATGTATATGAACAAGATCAGTTGCACTGTAGGGGAGCTACAGTGCAACTGATCTTTACTTTTTTCTCAGCTTCAACCAAAAGATGGAAGATTCTGAAAGAATGCCCTGTGAATGAAAAGCTGGTAAAGTCCCTTTCCGATACTAGATGGGAAGAACATGCAGTTGCAACTGAAGCCATTCTAATGTCTCATCCTCATATTATAGAAGCGTTAGAATGTTTACAAGAAGACCAGTCACAGAAGGGGGACACCAGAAGAGAAGCAGAAAACATTGCAAAGAAGATGCAAGAATTAGAATTTGCTTTCTTGCTTGTCTTTTTGGGAAGAAGTGTTACAACATTTTCACAGGGTCAGTCAGGCTCTACAAAATGTGCACGTGAACTTGAAAACGTGTGCTTATTTGTATTCTTCACCAGCAGATCACTTGCATGAATCTAGGAATGAATTTGAAAGATTTGAAGAAGCTGCAAAAGAAATAACACCAGGTGTGGATTATAAGTCAACTTTGACCCGTAATCGTAAACGAAAGACAGTGGTCATTGATGGTGATGCCCCTGAGGTATCCCAGAATGCCAGAGACAAATTTCGTATACCTGCTTTCTACACCATTGTTGACAAACTTGAGACAGAGATGAGTAGACGAGGACAGGTATATAATGATCTAGCAGTTCGATTTTCTTGTTTGGTCGATGTATCACAAACATCTCAGTGTTGTGAAGGACTAATAAATGCTTATCCTGAAGATCTGAACAATAATTTATATACTGAACTACAACAGTTCCACTCATATATTCGCCACAAGTTTCGTGCATCAAAATCTGACAACAACACGTTCAGTCATGCAGACCTCTACAAAGTAATGGTTAGAGACAACATCGAGTGTGCTTTTCCAAATGTAGAAATCGCCTTGCGCATATTTTTAACATTAATGGTTACGAACTGTTCAACTGGGCGCTCTTTTTCTCAGTTGAAACGTACAAAAAATCCAAGTAGATCGACAATGAAACAAGAAAGGCTTGATTCCTTATCTTTGCTGATGATTGAGGCAGACATGTTGCGCAAAATTAACTTTGATGATGTACTCAAAAACTTTGCCAGACGTAAATCTAGAAAAAAGAACTCTAAAATGTAAATGTGTGCTCTCTCTGACTTTCTTATCTATCAAAAAAGTTACAGTATTTTTGTCTACTATTATTACAAAATTAATTAACTATTAATTTTAATACAGAAATACCTTATTGTAGGTTTTATATGAGTGATAGTAGTACAAACATACGTGTTTACATTTCATAACTGTTTTTCTTTGTTAGTTTTTTTGCATAATATTGATCGGGGGCCCGGGGCAGTAAGGGGCACCCATGTGGGTTTGTGCCTAGGACACCAAGATGGCTTAATCCGGCCCTGAACACTATACATGCATATACCATAGTGAACATACATGCACCAAATAATTACAATCATCAACCAAATTTTTACCAAGAATTATACACCTTACTTATACAAACATACAGAGGGCAAAATATTATCCTTGCAGGGGATTTCAATTTTGTACTCTCAGATTTGGATATCGTAGGGGGAGGCAAAGCAGGAATTAAGACACAATTAAGCAGAAATGACAGAAATGGAATACATCAACTGGATATACTAAAAAAATACCTTAGACACACACAATTTAACAGACGCTTTCAGATACAAACACCTTAATAACATTGCAACAACACACAAAAATAGGGCCTACAATAGATCAGCTAGACTAGATAGAATATACACACCTTCAACACATCACATAATACACACAAAACATCTACAAGAAACATTACAATATACAGATCACAAAGCAGTACTAACACACATCACTACAGACACTACAAATACAAGGCCATCCAAAAGAACACTACACTGGAAGTTTAATAACACATTACTCCAAAACGCAGGTTATGTACAACACATGACACACCTTATTCTAACATACACTAATAGTACACCCACCGACAACATAACACAAATTTGGGATTTACTAAAGAACACAATACGTTATAGAAAACAACATTTAGCATCCATCATACATAAAGACAGACAACAACAAGAACATATCATACAGACAGCAATACAACTCACAAAACAGACTGACAGGAATGAACTACATCTACACACACTAGAATCACAATTAGAACAACACCAGCAACACACATTCCGTGGTGCACTCCTTCGAACTAAACTTACTAACATATCAGAAGAAAGTCCCAGTAAACAACACTTTACATTAGAACAAAACATTCAACGTAACAGACAAATAGGAGCAATAACAGACATGCAAGGAAATACACAAACAGAGGCAATACATATACTAGAAACATTCCAACTGTACTACACTGACCTATATACAGCAGAACCCGCCAACACACAAACACAAAATAGGTTCTTACAATACACAAAGAAGCTGTCAGACACAGATAAGGATACACTAGACACAGAGCTTACTTTAGCAGACATAACACATGCACTCAATCAAATGCAGAAAGACAAAACAGCAGGACCAGATGGACTCACAGTAGAATTCTACCAACATTTCTTTCCTATCCTAGGCAATTTCCTTCTAAAAGTCTACCAAGAAGCTTTTCATAAACAAGAACTCCCAAACACTTGCAACATGTCATATATAACACTTATACCCAAAAAACAACACAGACATAACACAGCTGAAAAACTATAGACCCATCTCTTTATTAAACACAGACTACAAAGTTCTAGCAAAATCACTTGCAAACAAAATAAAAAATGTCATGCCATCACTCATCCACCCAGACCAACAGTGCAGTATTCAACACAGAAACATACATCAACATACACATTTCATTAGAGATTTCATTACATACACCCACCAGAAAGACTGTCAATCCTCCCTCTTATATTTAGACCAGGAGAAGGCCTTTGACAGAATTTCACACTCATACTTACACAAAACACTAGCGCACTGTAACATAGGACAATACTACAGACAGTGGATAGGAATATTGTATAAAAAACCTGAAAGTAAGGTACTGGTGAATCATTCACTCACTGCCAGTTTCAAAATCAATAGATCTGTCAGACAAGGGTGTCCACTATCACCAGTCCTATATGTACTCACACTAGAACCACTCTTAGAAGCAATTAGACAGGACACTAACATTAAAGGTACATTTATACAAGGGTCTGGGGAGCGGAAATTAGTTGCTTATGCAGATGACACCGCTTTCTTCCCTACAACCAACACTTCCATAACGAACATACTTCACACCTTCAGACAGTTTGGTGAAGGAAGTGGGGCCAAAATAAACATACAGAAGTCTAAAATATTGGGTCTGGGGAAGTGGAAGAATAAAGCAGATTCCCCCCCCCCCCCCCCGGAATTAACAGTCACAGATAACATGAAAATTTATGGGATCACATTTCCATCCAATCCCAGAAAAACAGAAACATTAAAATCACTGACAAAACAAATTATAGACATACTACATAGTTTCAAATACAAGACATCAACAATTTTTTTAAGAAGCACAATTGTAAACACCTTCATAATTCCTAAAATAATATATTTAGCCACAGTGTTAGACCCCCCAAAACAAACAGTCACAGACATAAACAAAAACATCAGACAATTCATCTTCAGCAACACAATCCACAGTATAAAACACAAGACTTTAATACAAGATAAGAAACGAGGGGGTGTCGCTTTACAGGACCTATACACAAAAATACAAGCATTAAGAATCAACTACATAGGACGCATCATCAATCATCCAGATCAACACTGGCTAGCATTATACTATATTGCAATTAGATTACATAGACTTATGGAAATAGACAAAACAACACCGCACTATTACGGCACACTACCGCACTTCTACAGAACATGTATGCAAGCAATTCAAGGCAATGAACATTTAATACAACAGACAACCAAGCAGATATACAAATATTTAGTTAAACAACAAGCCCCACCACTACATCTGAGAATCAAAAGAGGATACAAATATTATATGAAAGACTATAGCGGCACCTTCACTAACTTACACAACAAACATATCACAGCGAAATCCAAAGAAGTAATATACAGGTTAATTTATAATATGACCCCGACAACAGAGAGAGAGAGAGAGAGAGAGAGAGAGAGAGAGAGAGAGAGAGAGAGAGAGAGCAGCAGCACAAACATCCAAGCAAATAGCCCCATGCAAATTATGTAGACACAATATTCAGGAAACAGAGGACTATCTCTTCTATGAATGCCCAACAATCACAGCCACTAAGACTGCACTACAACAGTTAATAGAAGCACACACAAACAAGAAAACTGGCGCTTACAAAGCGATTTTCCTAAATACAATACCCACAGCCACAAAAGACACACACACTAAACTTCTCATTGCACTAGCGGAGTATAGAAACATAATATGGTCTAGTCGAAACTCGGCCACCCACAATCACCACACAATATACCCACACATACTAGCAAAGATTTTTCAACAGAAAATCGCCCAGCTATTCGAAGATTAAGCATGAGCCACTCCCATCAAGTTCACACTACATAACATACATGTTCAAACACACACTCTCACAGATATTTCTATACTCCGAATGTGTACCACTAAGCCCAATCATTGGGGAACAAATGGCCAAATAACTGAATAAATGTCCCTTCTTTGTTACTGAGTCTATTGGCCCAACCTAGACAGAACAATGGGAAAGTGCCCTTTGTGAATCAGTGGTCTTGTCGACCGAGGTTTGACCTCGGTCGGAAGAGCTCAGGTGAACCCTTTGTAGTGGTGGGAAATCTGCCATCTTGTGTAGTGAACTAAATAAATTCCAATTTGTTTACTCTCTCTCTCTCTCTCTCTCTCTCTCTCTCTCTCTCTCTCTCTCTCTCCAAGCTCTCCCTCTCTTCCTCTTTGTTGAGATCTTTCCCGGTCTCAGCCCAGCCCGCCACAAACAAATCCTTCGCACTTGTGATTAAGTGGAATTAAGTGATTCAGCAATACTATGGAACTTGATTACATGAAACTAAGCTTGCATGAGGTGCCTGTGGTGTGAACGTTTTCAATTAAATAGTTTGGTATGCATGGGAGCAAATGATTACTACACCTTGCCAAGAATATAATGTCACATGTGCATGAATGTATACGCTGTATTCGCACTGTAAAAAGACTGCTTTTGTACATAATAAACGGATTTATTTTTTTAAAAATCATTATTTTGCTGTTGGCTAAAATGTCCACTACTGTTATAATGAAAATACATTAATCACAGAATCTCCACTGTAATATATGTTTCAGTTAGAGGACTTCGTGTGCATAAATGTGATCACACAAATAAAACTTGTAACTGCAACAACAACAACAAAATCAAGATTTGTACTCGAGCACAGTACCCTCAGCCTGGGAGGCAGGCATGCCAACCACTGCCACCACAGCCCCCCCCCCCTCCACCCCCACAGTGCTATGCCACAATTCTGGTAACAAGAAGAGTGATGGTATAAACATTCTACAAAGATGAATTCTATGCCAAGAATGTACCACAAGTTCAAAGAGTAAAATGAGAGAAACATATCGGTAATATAGAAGAGACTTGACATATGGTGGCTGGGACAATATGCTTGCTGAAGTTAGAGGAAGCATGTTGTTAACCTGAAGTATACAATAGTTTTCAGAAGCTAAAAACTGCATCCTTGGTCGTTTACATAAGTTAAAGATTGAGCACAACCCACTACCGGCAATGCTGACTACTGGCAATGCTGATTGTTTTCGTTATGAACCTTGGGCTTTGTCTACGTCAAATTGGAAGCACTGAACTCAAATATTTTTCTAGTGCTTCCAATTCCACAATAGACAAGGCCCAAGGTTCGTACCGGAATACAATCAATGTGGCCGGTAGTGGGTTGCGCTCAATCTTCAAACCTCAAATCCCGAAACCATCAAATAAATCAAGTTTACATAAGTGTTTTGTAAAGCATGTCATGTTTGTACTGTTTCAGGTCTGATATTGGGTGACAGTCATGTGTAATGTTTTTACGAATTGAATGCACTTGAAAATAACCATCCGTAAATACTTCCTACTTAGTTTCAGGTTGTTGTGTGAGGTGTAATTTTTTTAATGTTTCAAGGCTGATATTGGGAGGTAGGCAGATGTCTGTAATTGTGAAACAGTATGCATGGACATTGAAGATCCCCAAACGCTAAAGATGTGTTTATGACGGACATATTTCCTCTTAAAATATACACACTGCTGGGCTTTCTGGTCTTTGGCAGGGTCCCGCAGTAAGAAGTGGCTAGGAATTAATTTCCACATGAAAAATATAGCTCCTGCTGTACGTTGTTTTGTTGTATGAATATTTCTGCTAAGTTGTCACCTGAAAAATGTTAGGATGCGTGAATTTTTGTTCAGAGTTACATGGGGCTGTTTTTATTTGTGTTAATGCTTTGTTTTTGATGCTAGTAAATCATTTTGCATCCCAAGATGCTGTAACATTTTTTTTTTTTTCCCCGCGTTTCCATCCTATTTTCAGGATATTGCGGTCAACACCAGCATCTTTCAGCTGTATGTTGATTCCTAGGCTAGATTACGCTCATCAGCACGCCACGACTTTCGACTTTCTGAGCGACCGGCTCCATACTCTCATAAGTCACTTTTGCGATTCGAACCACTGCTAATTGTCGTCGCGTCACGTGACGAGAGTATTCGGGGTTAGCGGAGAAAGCTGCTAACCCCTCGGCCACGGAGCCGGCAAGATGCTGTAACATGCCTGGAATAAATTCTATATGCACGTTGAGCTGATCAATAAATATGTCCATTGGAAAAAAATAAATAAATAAAAATCAAGATTTGAAAAGAGCGTGATGCTTATTGGTGACAGACACCTACTATGCTCCTTGCCGCTAATACCAAAGGGGATCCCTGTGTTTCTTAATGCTTCAGGCAATCATTTAAAGACATCATCATGTCCGCGGTAGGCAGTGTAAATACATGAATAGGTGACCTGCATTTTCTTTTGAAGCTAGTGCACGTACGTGTCTAAAAATACACGAGACGCGTTTCAGTTTGTTAATGTGTCTAAATACATAAATACACGATGTACAGTTTAAGAAAAATAAAACATAAATTACAAGCACCTCTGAAGTCGGAGTGGGTTCGCCTGATGGTGAGAGACACTGTTAATAGAGAAAGCTAATCCACACGCAAAATTCAGTCCATCACGACTATAAATAGTGTGTATGGACTACGCTTAAGCTCAAAGAGCGAGTGCAAAAACAAAAACATTTCTAATCGTCTTTACTTATATTCACAATTTCTGTGTTTTCAATGTTGATCTTCTTGTTATGATGTCAGTTGCAACGAGAAAAAAAAAATGTTGAAATGTTTAAAAAAAAAAAAATCTAGATTTGATATGGCGGATTTGGAATAAACTTCATTGTAATAAGAAGTGATAATAATAAATTATCACTGTGCTACCTTGTTACATTTGTAATAAAAACAGTTGGGCTTTTTTTTTTTTGTGCTTCCTAAAATTTTTTGGTGCTTTTTAGTGCTTTTGTGAGTCGATTTTGGTGCTTTTTCATCAAAGGGAGATGGCAACACTAGATCGGGTCACCTGTCCTTACATGCTGATATTTACAGCAGTGGATATTTACCCAGTGATATGCTGAAATCTGTATTTATAACTATACCAAAAAGACCAGGAGCAATTGATTGTGAAGATTTTCGTACAATCAGTTATCAGTTATCAGTTGGGGTATCTTCGTTGCACTCCGGACATGTCCATAGGTGCTCAGATCCTCCCCCCAGCATATGCATCAGCGTCCGGTGGCTAATAGTGCCAGTTCTGTGTTGGTTGACGAGGCGCTTTGTTTTCCCGATGTACCTCTCGCGTCTGGCTGTGCCGATTCTTACTCCCAGGTCTTTCATCCTGGAAAGCGATGTGGAATCACTGGCGTCAAAATCCTCTGTTCTCGCCATATCTTTAAGGGCGTTAATAACATCGGCACGATCCATGGGCTGGCCATCTACAGGGGGTGCAGAGCCAGCCAATTTATCAGCTCGTTCATTTCCCTCGACTCCCGCATGTCCCGGGACGAAGATGAAGGTGACTTTGCGGACAACAGACTTCCGCAGCGACTCAGTCCACTGTCTACGTACAGATCCAGCTTCGACCTTCTGAATCATGCTCATTGAATCACTTAGTACACACACGTTGGTATAATGCTGTGATTCCAGCCATATGAAAGCCTGTGTAACTGCCATCACCTCCATCGTCATGCTGCTCGTGGTCATAGAGTGGGCACCACTGGATTCTTGAACGGTTCGGCCCGCTGAACGGGCTGTAAATGCCCACGCACTTCTCTGCTGCTTTACAACAGATCCATCTGTATAGATGAGCACTTCGGGGTTACCTGATTGATCATATATGAGCGCGTTAACCTCTGCATTGACTGCGGCAGGGTTCTGCTCTCTGCACCGTCTGTCGAGTGTGATAATGCAGGAGAAGGTACACTTAAAAGCTGGAGGCACCGGCACCCATTCCTTGCCGGGGTTGATACTGGTAAGACTGCAGACCTGTCCGACGACATCTTCCGCCCGACCCATCCATGATTTGCCCCTCTTTAGCCTGTCACCCTTTTCTCTGAATACAGCGTCATGCAGAGGGTGCTGATCATCTGCACTTATTTTTAAGTATGCACGAGCTCTCCAGATCTTGATCCTGTGTTCCATTGTCGGGAAGTCAAGGAGGTATCTCACTGCTACACAGCTGGTGTCTCTCGTGCAGCCCAAAATGATGCGCATGGCTTCGTTTTGTACCTTTTCAAGTCTTCCAATCTGTGTAGGGCTGACAGTGAGGATGGCCAGGGCATACTCGAAGCGTGAAAGCACAAGTCCTTGGAACAGAAGTAATAGCAGTCTTTGCTCGATATTGGCAGTCGCCATGACTCTCATTGCTGCCAAACCTTTTCGAGCCTTCGTTATGACATAATCGACATGATCTCTGAAGGACAGGCTACGATCAAGCCTCACGCCAAGATATGTCATTGACTGGGTTCTACTCAGAATGCTCCCATCCATTCTTACTGCCGGCAGGTCTGTTTTCACAATATGGTTGTTTAGTGAGAACCATGTAACCGTTGTCTTTGCAGGGTTGACAAGGGCATCGGCATCAGCACACCATGAGGAAATTCGATCTAGTTCGCCCTGCATATAGTTGGCAACCGCCTGTCTATCTCGACCCTGTCGATACACGAGGATGTCGTCAACGAATGATAGAGTCCTACCCCTCCCATCCAACTGTTGTTCAGTGATCGGCACCGTATACACGTTGAATAGTACTGGTGACAGTGGTGAACCCTGCGGCAATCCTGGACATATCGTTATCGGCTCAGAAGACCAACTCCCGCATCTTAGCACCACCTTTCTTTGGAGTAGAACTGCAGCTATCCATCGTACAAGGTGAGGGTGCACTTTCAGTCTGAGGAGGGTTTGCATCAAGTGCTCGAAAGATACTCTGTTATATGCGTCCTCTAAGTCTATGGCGGCCGCACATATCTCTTCTCTGACCTGAAATCCTTCGTAAACATCTTGAGCAAAGACCGCCGCATTCAGCCATGACTCCTTGTTGCGTCTGTATCCTCCAAGTGTGGGCGGGAAGCAGCCGAGCTGTTCCAAGTCCCAAGCAAGTCTGTGTGCTACAATTTTCTCCAGTAGCTTGCCAACAGTATTCTGCATCGTAATGATTCTGTAGCCGCTTATCTTGGAGTGGTCTTTGTTCGGTTTTGGCAGCGGCAGCAAGTAGCTGTGTAGCCATTCTTCTTTGACCTGACCCCTCTGGATACTGGTGTTGAATTCTCTGGCTAGTTCTTCCATGTCATCATCTGATATCACCAGTAGGTCACCATATCGGATGCCGTCTGGGCCTGGGGCGGTGTTAGGTGATTTCTTGAGCATCGCACGCAATATGTCAACTGTGATTGTCCATTCTTCGTCTGTCCCGACCCCCTCGCACAACTGAGAGAGTATTGTTGTGGTCCTCTGTCTGGCGGGCTCGTCTTTCTGGTCAGTCTGTTCTATGTAGCGTGCAAGAAGGGCCTTACCTTTATCCGCATCCGACTTTTTCCATGCGAGGTCTGTGCCTTGAAAGTCTGGAATACCCCTACGTTGTGCAGCACCGTTCATGCTCTTGTGGAGGCGTCAGAATGTCGTAAGAGATTGCTCGGAGCACACCTTCCTGCAGAACTCGTCCCATTTGTCGGCCTTGGCCTGTTTGGCGCAGGATTTGAATAAAGTCGTCGTCCTAACGACCTCAGTCTTCAGGTTCGCCAACTCAACCTGTGGCATGTTAGCCTTTCTGGCCTTTTGCCAGTCTTTGACAGCCTGCCTCTTTCCCAGCCACACCTTCTCGACCTCTCCATTCCACCATGGTGGCTGCAGCCATCTTTCTTGTCTCCTACGGGAGGAAGTTAGTTTCCTTCTTCTGATCTTGCTTTTTCGTACAATTAACCTTATAAACCATATCACTAAGCTTCTACTCAGAATCATAATGAGAAGAACCAACAAGAAAATAAAAATGGAAATTAGTGAAGAACAGTATGGATTTGTGGAAGGAAAGGGCACAAACAATGCAATTTATACATTACGGACACTAATAGAAAGGTCAATAGAGAAACAGAGAGACATATATTCGTGCTTCATAGATTATACTAAGGCATTTGATAAAGTAAAACATCATGAACTGATTAAAATGTTGGAAGATATCAACACTGATGGAAAAGATTTAAGAATAATAAAGAATATTTACTGGAACCAAGTAGCAGCAATCAAAATGGGAAATAAAGAGGGTAGTTACGAACAGATAAAGTTAGGAGTAAGACAAGGATGTGTCTTGTCACCAGATCTTTTCTCCCTGTATAGCGAAGTAATAATGAGAGAGATCAAAGAGATGACAGGAATACTAGTTGGAGGTTATAATATAAATAATGACCCGGCCCGGCTTCGCCCAGACCCTGGTGGGGAGCATCTCATTTAATTCATATAAGTAGTCATATAAGTTCTCGTTCCCGTTACCGACTATCTGTCTGTCTGTCTGTCTGTCTGTCCATCTGTCTGTCTGTCTGTCTGACCCGGCCCGTCTTCGCCCAGACCCTGATGGGGAGAATCTCATTTAATTCATATAAGTAGTCATATAAGTTCCCGTTCCGACTATCTATCTGTCTGTCTGTCTGACCCGGCCCGGCATCGCCCAACTCCTGGTGGGGAGAATCTCATTTAATTCATATAAGTAGTCATATAAGTTCCCGACTGTCTGTCTGTCTGTCTGTCTGTCTGTCTGTCTGTCTATCTATCTATCTATCTGTCTGTCTGTCTGACCCGGCCCATCCCATGGTGGAGAGCATCTCATTTAAATTATATAAGTAGTCATATAAGATCCCGTTCCCGACTATCTGTCTGACTGTCTGTCTGTCTTGGGTAAATGGAGGAGGGAGGAGGAAGAGGGAGGTGGAGGAGGGAAGAGGAGGGAGGAGGAGGGAGGAGACAGGAGGAGTAGGGAGGAATAGGAGGGAGGAGGAGGGATTAGGAGGAGGAGGGAGGAGTAGTGTGGAGGAGGAGGCGAGGAGGAGGGAGGAGGAAGAGGGAGGAGGAGGGAGAAGGAGGGAGGAGGAGAACGCAGGAGGAGAAGGGAGCAGGAGGAGGAGAGGGAGGAAAAGGGAGGAGGAGGGAGGAGGAGGAGGGAGGAGTAGGAGAGAGTAGGAGGATGGAGGAGGCGAAGGGAGAAGGAAGAGGGAGGAGGAAGAGGGAGAATGAGGAGGGAGAAGGAGGAGAAGGAGGGGGAGGAGGGGAGGAGGAGGAGGGAGGCGGAGAGAGGAGGAGGAGGGAGGAAGAGGGAGGAGGAGGAATGTGAAGGGAGGAGGAGGGAGGAGGTAGAGGGAGGAGGAGGGAGGAGAGGAGGTAGAGGGAGGAGGAGGAGGGAGGAGGCGGAGAGGGAGGAGGGGGAGGAGGGAGGAGGAGGAGGAGAAGGGAGGAGGAGTGATGAGGAGGAGGGAGGAGGAGAGAGGAGGAGGAGGAGGGAGGAGGAGGAGGGAGGAGGAAGAGGGAGGAGGAGGAATGTGAAGGGAGGAGGAGGGAGGAGGAGGGATGAGGAGGAGGAGGGAGGAGGAGGAAGAGGGAGGAGGAGGAATGTGAAGGGAGGAGGAGGTAGAGGGAGGAGGAGGAGGGAGGAGGAGAAGGGAGGAGGAGGGATGAGGAGGAGGAAGAGGGAGGAGGAGGGAGGAGGAGGAGTGAGGAGGAGGAGAGGGAGGAGGAGGAAGGAGGAGGGGGAGGAGGGAGGAGGAGGGAGGAAGAAGGACGAGGAGGGAGAAGGAGGGATGAGGAGGAGGAGGGAGGAGGAGGAAGAGGGAGGAGGAGGAATGTGAAGGGAGGATGAGGGATAGGGAGGAGGGGAAGAGGAAGAGGGTAGGAGGAAGAGTGGAGAGGAGGAGGGAGGATGTAGAGGGAGGAGGAGGGAGGAAAAGGGAGGAGGGAGGAGGAGAGAGGAGGAGGAGGGAGGAGGTAGGAGGAGGAGGAAGAGGGGGGAGGAGGGAGAAGAAGGAAGGAGGAGGAAGAAGGAGGAGGAAGAGGGAGGATGAGGATGGAGGAGGGAGAGGGAGGAGGAGGAAGGAGGAAGAGGGAGGAGGAGGATGGAGGAGGGAGAGGGAGGAGGGAACGAGGAAGAGGGTAGGAGGAGGAGGAGGGGAGAGGAGGAGAAGGAGGGAGGAGGAGAAGGAGGAGGAGGGAGGAGGAGGGGAGAGGAGGAGGGAGGAGGCAGAGGGAGAAGAAGGAAGGAGGAGGAGGAAGGAGGGAGAGGAAGGAGGGAGAATGAGGAGGGGAGGAAGGAAAGGGAGGTGGAAGAGGAAGAGGAGGGAGGAGGAAAGAGGTAGGGGGAGGAGGAGGTAGAGGGAGGAGGAGGAGGAAGGAAAGGGAGGAGGAAGAGGAGGAGAAGGGAGGAGGAGGGTGGAGGGAGGAGGAGGAGGTAGAGGGAGGAGGCGGGAGGAGGTAGGAGGAGGAGGAAGAGGGAAGAGGGAGAAGAAGGGAGAAGGAGGAGTGAGGATGATGAGGGAGAAGGAGGCAGGAGGAGGAGGAGGGAGGCAGGAGGAGGAGGAGGGATAAGGAGGGAGAGGGAGGAGAAGGGAAGATGAGGGAGGAGGAGGAGGAGGCGGATGGAGTAGGAGGGAGGAGGATGGAGGAGGAGGGGAGAGGAAGAGGGAGAAGAAAGAGAAAGAAGGAGGAGGGAGTCGGGAGAGGGATGAGAGGGAGGAAGAAGAGAGGAGGAGAGAGTTCGCCATTCCGAATTCATACTCGTCTAGTTCTTCCCTTCTACACGACTGTAGATAACTTCCTTACACATAAAAAGATGAATTGTTATTGATATTGCCGTGGCATGGAGGAATATCAGCAGCAGAGTTGATCCAAAAAACCAAAGACTGAGATCTACGGAGAGCCATGAACGCCTACGCCAGCCGGCACGGCACTTGATGATGATGATTGCCGTGTGACGATTCTGTGTAGTCACGTCATTTTCTTCCCTTTCCCTAGCGTTTTGGTTCGGGGATTCTTTCATCATCATCATCATATATTTACGTACGTATTTTGGGAGGGGGAGGAGGGAGGAGGAGGAAGAAGAAAAAAAAACTATGACAGTTGACAGCTCTGGAATGAAAGGAAGGCGTGTAGAAAATTTCATCTCAATCGGATGGGCCGTTCGCGAACAAATAAAGGACATACATATTTACATACATACATATATACATATTTACATACATACACTTTGTTTTATAAATATAGATATACGCTATGCAGATGACACAGTATTGGTGGCGGATAATTCAACAGACCTACAACAATTATTAGACGTTGTAGTAACAGAGAGTGCAAGGAAAGGACTATCCTTGAATATCAAGAAAACAGTAACAATGGTAATATCAAAGAAAATGGTGACACCAAAATGTGACATAGAAATAAAAGGGAAAATCCTTAACCAAGTTGATAATTTTAGATACCTAGGGGCATTTATAACATCAGATGGAAGATGTACAACAGAGATTAGGAGCAGAATAGGGCAGGCAAAAGCCGCATTTCAGAAAATGAAGAGTATCTTATGCAATAAGTCACTATCACTGAATGTAAGAAAGAGAGTGCTGACATGCTATGTAGAACCAGTTTTGCTGTATGGCAGTGAATCTTGGAATGTAAATGAACAAATTAAGAAGAAATTAGAAGCAACAGAGATGTGGTTCCTGAGACGAATGTTGCGAATTCCTTGGACTGCCAGAGTAACTAACGACAACTGCCTGAAACAGGCTAGCGAAACTAGAACATTATATACAACAATAAGACAGAGACAAACAGCTTTCCTCGGTCATGTGATGAGAAGAGAGGCATTGGAGAACATCGTAACAACTGGAAAGATCGAGGGGAAGAGAGGCAGAGGTAGACCAAGATAAGTTATGCTGGATGGATTGAGACGGTGGCATGGAGGAATATCAGCAGCAGAGTTGATCCAGAAAACAAAAGACCGAGATCTATGGAGAGCCATGAACGCCTACGCCAGCCGGCACGGCACTTGATGATGATGATGATAATTTCAAGATTTCATTTACGTCCGCGAAAATTAATTTGAAAATTTGAAATGACAATGCGAATAAACGTTAGTTCCCTTGCAACATTGAGTACTGACAACATTAATTCCCTTGATTTTAAAGTACTGGTAGGCCCCGCTATACGTCGCTTCGATTTATGTCGTTTCACTGTAACGTCGTTGTCACAATGTGACATAACTTCACTTTACGTCGCTACATTTCGACATAACGTCGTCACCTGTGTATACACCTGTTTAGTGTTTCACTATACGTCGTTTCATTTAAAGACAAGCTTTCCAAGAACGTAACACCGATGTTAACCGGGACCTTCCAGTACCGGTATCCCTACCTCTTACCTACGCAAACAGTACTGGTTTATAACATCACCACATAAGTTCTTAACTTTATAGTGCTCTAACAAACAAACTCTTTGAAATATTTCATCTTGAACACACATTACGTATTGTTCTGTTTGGGATTCAAGCTTTGTATAACTTTGTATGTATGTCCAACAATCACACTTCACAGCTACACAAAACGCAATACAACTAATAGCAAATTCACAAATAAACACACATGTATTGCAAACAAATAAATTTGTATTTATTTATGAACTGTCTTGGTGCACTCAAAGAGTTCCCAAATTGATACAACTAATGTAATAGCAACACATACAAACACGAAAAGCGATCTTACTAAACACAGTGGTACAAACTCCTCCGTGGAGCCAGTAGGACAGGGGAATTCTGCTCATCAGAAGACGCCCTTCCCCTCTCCTCCGAATATTTCTATCCCTTTACCTTCATGACACTCTCAAAGAGTGAGTCTGTCCGGGTCATGACTCCCGACTGTTTTTCTCCTGTCGTATTTATCCATCTTCGAGAAGCTCGTTATCGTACTTATGCAATATCGATATTGCAACGTGTCTGCCAGTAGTCACCCACCCTCCGATGGTGCACATTAGGCACACGGTGCATCTGCCAGGGTTATCACTGAACTGAAACTGACCGCGGAAAAGTCATCTTCTTTCCTCGGCAGTTTGCCACAGTCTTCACATCTGCCACAGTGGCTAGCTATGTATGACCCAGCAGCCGTCGTTGATGCCATGTTACCTTCTTCGTACTCGATCAGAGCTTACGGAATCGCCCTCCTGCACGCTTCTAGCGGAAGCCAGCACTTCAACTGGGCTAAACCTATTAAGGCTTGGGTCCCTCCTTACCCTCACTACAGCTGCAGGGCACGGTACTTGCAAGACGTCCTATTCCACCACAAGCGAACGTTGCCGACGCTTGGCTGCAGATGTTTGACTTCAGACATTTCCTGTGTCAGAGTATCGCCCACGCACTCACTCAGTAGCAGGGCGACGGAACCATGCACTACCAGTCCAACATGAGGACTATGTGATTGCAAACGGCAGCCACAAGCATAAACACGTCACAGGCCTTAAAGGTTCCATGCCTAACCACCATGTTCGTAGATGCATTGTAAGTTGTAACAAAAATACATAAAAAGTTAAACCATAAAATATAAGAAAAGCTGGACACTTTGACGGTTTCTAGCTTTGCCTGCCGGACGTAGAATATTAGGTTAAAAAGGAGGACATGTCTTCTTTTTGCCGGACGTCTAGCAACCCTATGCTTGCGTAGATTAACTTTATAATCAAGGGAGATAACAATGTCATACTCAATTTTTAAAGGGAATTAATTTTTATTCTCATAATCATGTTAAGATTTTAAATTAATTACGCATTGCTAACAGAAAATTTAAAAATTGTCTAAGTTTTATTTTTAAACATATTTTTTCTGTGGAAAATTTATAAAGAAATATTATTATTATTTTTCGAAGATTATAAACTAAGATTAATTTTACCTATTGTATAATATTTTCACGCACATAGTTGCTCAATATTTTTATATTATAAATATGACATGTGTAACAATTGTTAACTCAAGCTCCTCTACTACAAAAAGAGGTACTTTATTTGAAAGGCAGATTCTGCCAAAATTAAAATTCCGAATCTTCCCCGTCCGCACGCTTGTTGATCAGATTAACTTAGAAACTTTTGCCAAGACCATTAAACTAATATTCACCAATCTTTGTTGTGTATTTTTTTCCCGGATTTTGTGGTGATATTCGTTGGAGTTGATATTCTCTGAGTCGATAACTCTGGTTTCTCTTCACAAACGAACAAATCTTTCATGTTTTAGATTTTCATTGTGGTGATATTTCCGGAACTTCTTCAACAGCAGCCATGGCACCAGTTGAGAGCATGGAATCCGTGAACATCGACCGTTTTCTCGAGGGGACACCGCTTCATGAGAAAGGTACGTTAAAAAATGTTTTGCGTATCCTTTTACAGGACTTAGCTGTCAACAGCAGCATCTTTCAGCTGTCTGTTGATCTCTTGGCAAGATTACGCTCAGTAGTTTGCCATTGCTTTCTGAGCGGCCGGCTCAGTATCCGCAAGTCACGAGCGGGGGTCGAACCACCTCAGTTCTCGCTCCGCTGCGAGACTCTGCGTGATAAACGGGATTACAGAGAGAAAGTGTTGTAACCCCACAGCCAGAGAGACCGGCAAAGGTACGTTAGTTGTTACTATTACCGGACATGGCGCGGCGGCCAAAGGCACGCCCCTGTTAATTGCCAGCACGTTGCTCGGCCCATGCGGGGTGCCTGCTGGAGGAGTAGCGGACATTTATCGATACGAAACACCCACGCGTTGGTTTGCAAACTTCACTCAAGCTGCCCATGTGGCAGTTTACAAAGGCCTGCATGGCAAAAAGATAAAACTGTCGACGGAGGGACTAGAGGTGTCGATTGAACACTTTGAAAAAGAACTAGAACGTGTGACGATTCATTGGCTTCCCAACACGATTCCTCCAGAGGGAGTCAAGTTCATCGTGAAACAGATAATTGGTGACGAAAATGCGGAAGTATTCCGCATTCAGTACCGTGGCGGAAAGTGGGGAGTCCTGTGTACCCCGACAAAACCGATACCACATTATGCCACGATCACGGCTCCTGGGAAAATCACAGGAGACCACCGTATTATGTTCACAATGGTTGGTCGCCGCACCCAATGTCCTACATGTGGCTAGGACTCACACTGGGCCAACAAATGCCCGAGCCGGAGACAAAAGAAAGACAATCTCAAACAAACCACTGAAAGATCACAAGAGGAGTTCCCCGCACTCGGGGGAAAAGCTCAAACAAATTCAATTAACAACAAACAAGATGTCGCCGAGACAGCCGGCCAAAAAGAAGCCACGAGGCCAGATGAGGACTCAGTAACAGCGACAAAAACAACACAAGAAAACGAAGATGACAGTTTTCAAATCGTCAACCACGGCAGAAAACGACAATGAGGGGAGAGAAAAAAATCGTCACCCAGCAAAGACGTGAAAGAAGAGGAGGAAGGGAACGTCCCCTTTCAACCATACAAGAAATCTTCAAAAACACAAGACAAACAGAGCGAAAACAGCGATGCGGAAGGGCCGTTTTCATCAACACAGATTCTGACACCGACGACGGAGACCAAGAGGAGGGCGACAACAACGAATGAAACACCACAGAGGGAGATAAAATCCAAAACTGAAGACAAGTTAGCAAAAGGTACTACCTTCTAACCTACTCATTATTTAGTTTTTAAATTATTTATAAAATAGCTGACAATTTATGTTTAATTAGCTTAAATATTCGTGGTATGAAAATGAAACTACAGCACATAGTCACACTCATACGCAAACCCCAAGCCAGATTTTTTTATTACAAGAAACAAATATCCGAACAAACTTTGAAGCAGCAGAATTAGTAACACGGCTAGGATTAGAAAATTCGTCATTCAGTTTGGCGGAAAACAACACGGGGTTAGGGACAGCGATCTTACAGACTTCCGATACATGGACTATTTTTAGGACACACAGAGACCCACATGGTAGAATTTGTACAGTTGAGGTAAAAAACGAGACACACACGTACGCTATAGTTAACATACATGCACCACCAAACTACAATTATCAACCTCTATTCTACGAACATTTAGGCGATTTATTAACACAGAATACAGGGGACAAAATATTGTTCTTGCCGGTGATTTCAACTGTGTTCTTGAAGAAATGGATGTGGTAGGAGGTGAAGTAAGAACACAGCTGAGAAGATCCGGCAAGGACAGCATAAATCAACTAGATACACTACTAAACATCATCGATACACACAACCTCACAGACGCATTCAGGTAAACACACCCCGACAGTAGAGAAACGACATACACAAACAAAGCACACAACAGATTATCCAGATTAGACAGAATCTACACACCCGCAACACATCACATCATAAAAACCCAACACCTACGGGAAACACTAGACTTCACAGACCACAAAGGTATACTAGTACACATTAGCCCAAAAAGCACAGACACGCAGCCACACAAGCGTTCACCTCATTGGAAATTCAATTGCACATTTCTGAAACACACAGAATATGTAAAATATATGACACAGCTCATACAAACATACACTGAAAACGTACCTACTGAGAACATCACACAATACTGGGACTTACTGAAAAACACCATACGAAGCAGAACACAACATTTAGCAACCATAATCCATAAAGACAGACTAAGACAAACAAAACAGACAGATGAAGATTCACTTCACTTACATACACTAGAAACACAACTAGAAGAACACCAACAACACAGATATCTGGGTGCACTTCTTAGAACAAAGCTCAACGCAATTACACAAGAGACAGCCAGTAGACAATACATTGCAATAGAGCAGAATATACAGCATAGGAGGCAAATAAGCAAAATATCAGACATGCAGGGAAACATGCAGACAGAAACATCATACATAGGGACAGCTTTCCAGCAACAATACACACAACTATTCACAGTAGAGGCAGTGGACATACAGATACAAGACAACTTCTTACAGTACACAAACAAATTACCTGACACAGACAGAGACACACTGGACACAGAACTGACACTGACAGACATACCACAGGCACTGAGAACACTGAACAAAGACAAAACTCCAGGACCAGACGCTTTGACAGTAGAATTCTACCCACATTTCTTTCCTATCCTAGGCAATCTTCATCTCAAAGTCCTGCAACCTGTCCTACATCACACTCATACGCAAAGACAACATCGACAAAACACAACTGAAGAACTACAGAAAAATTTCCTTACTCAATACAGATTACAAGATACTTTCCAAATCACTCAACAACAAACTAAAACCCTTCATGCCAACACTCAGACATCCAGACCAACAGTGCAGTGTCAAAGACAGAAATATACACCATCACAACAACCTCATTAGAGACATAATCACCTACACATGCGGGAAAGACTGTCCATCCTCCATCTTGTCCTTGGATCAATAGAAGGCCTTCGACAGAATTTCCCATACTTACCTGTATAGGACACTAGAACAATGTAATATAGGAGAGTACTACAGACAGTGGATACATATCTTGTATAAAAATCATGAGAGCAAAGTGTTGGTGAACCATTCAATGACAGCAAGCTTTAGACTCACGAGATTCGTAAGACAGGGATGTCCCCTATCACCACTACTGTACGTCCTCACCCTATAGCCATTACTAGAGAAGATACGACGAGACACTAGTATTAAAGGAACCTTCCTTCATGGGATAGGTGAGCAGAAGCTCATCGCCTATGCAGATGGCACTGCTTTCTTTCCCACGAGCAACACCTCAATAAGGAACATACTCCACATCTTTACCCAATTTGGAAAAGGCAGTGGAGCCAAAGTCAATGTACAGAAATCACAGATAATGGGCCTGGGAAAGTGGAAACAAAATTCTGATTTCCCGCCAGACCTAAGACACATAGACACCATGAAGCTGTATGGGATCACTTAGCGACAGTACTGGACCCTCCCAAACAGACCGTCATAAACATAAACAAACAAATCAGACGCTTCATCTTCACCAACACAATACACAGCATAAAACACAAAACACTCATACAAGACAAAAAAACAAAAACAAGCGGGGATCCACACAAAAATACTGTAACTTAGAATCAGTCACATAAGCAAAATCATCAGACATCCAGAACAACATAGATTAGCTTTATATTATATAGCACACAAATTAAAACACCTCACACCTCTTAACGATGCAGCTGTACACTACCAGGGAACACTTCCAACATTCTACCAGACATGCATACAGGCAATATAAGGACATGAACAGCTAACACAGCAAAAACACACACAATATACAAACAGTTAGAGAGCAAGCACCACCACTCAAATTTAGGATTAAAAGAGGACACAAATACTTCATGTCTGACTTTACATGCACCTTTTCAAACCTACACAACAAACACATAACACCAAAAGCTAGGGAAATCTCATATAGACTGTTATACAATATGACACCGACAACACAGATAGAAGCATACAAATTCAACCAAATATCACAATGTCAGCTATGTAAAAATAACACACAAAAAGACAGAAGAGCACATTTATTATACATGTCCAACAATTACAGCAATACGCGCATCACTCAAACATCTCATACAAACGCACACAGGCAAACAAACTGACATATATAAAGCAATTTTTCTCAACACTATACTAAAAGACAGCAAAAGACATATATACAAAACTACTGACAGCTCTTTCTTACTACAGACATCTCATATGGACATGTAGAAACTCAGCCAGATACAAACACCGCACATATAACACACACTTAATATCATTTATGTACACGCACAAAATATCATGACTATTTCCAGAGTAAATCATATGTATTCTTCCTTATTGTATTACAAATTTGGTATACATGAGTGCGAGAAAGAAAGAAGAAACTGGGAGTGAATGGTGAGTGAATGATTATAAAATATCACATATGGACACCAAGACAATGAAAAATTCCTCATGTAAAGAATTGTGGAAGTATAAATGCTTGCTTATTTGCATCAAAATGATGAATTAACCCTCATAGATTGATTCCATCCCAATTTACTAATTATTGAATGTTGCTTTAAATGCACTTGCTATGCTACACTACCACTATTACTAAGGTTATCATTTTAGTAAACAGAATCACATTTCTATTAAACTATTAAATATTATTATTATTATTATTATTATTATTATTATTATTATTATTATTATTATTATTATTATTATTATTATTATTATTATTATCATCATCATTATTATTATCATCATTATTATTATTACTATCATTATTTTACCTTTACTATCCTTAGTATCATTAATGTTATATTGATATCATCATTATTATTTTACAACTTCATCTCCCCTGTGCCCCCCTTTGCTTATGGTTTGTTGCCTTTGCTACTACCCCCACTGGTTGGTTTAAACATTTATCCTGCCTGTACCATCATTACCAGAGTGGTCTGAGGGCATTGGTGGAGTGGAACCAATTGGTGAGAGTGTGGCAAGGGAAACAAAAATGTAAAGATTTCTTCTTTTCTTTGTTACCCCCATTTCACATGTAAATATGTTCAAGGAATGAAATATGCAAATGGGTAATTTCCTATGTTGTAAACACAAAATATCACAGATATTTCCAGAGTATACACAAGTACTCTTCTTTATGATATTATAATTTAGTATACATGAGTGCGAGAAAGAAACAGGAAAATGTGAATGAATGTTGAATGAATCAATACAAAATCACATATGGTTACCAAACCAATGAGATTGTAAAAATTTGTGTTAATACAAATGCTTGATTATTTTTTACACACAAAAAATAAAAAAAAAATAAAAAAAATAAAAAAGAGGAAAGGGAAAAAATGAATGAAGCCTTACAATTAAGACCGAAAAAATAAGCAAGGAGAAAAAGATAACCAACTCCTTTTACTCCTACTATTATTGAAGACGGTGGAGAGATAATACATAGGTTGCAATTGTATGTATGCTAAGATAATCATTTTAGCAAATGGAAACACATGTTTAAACAATTCTATCATTATCATTTCTATTATTATCATTGCTGTTATTATAATTGCCGTTATTATCCTTAGTATGTTTTATTTTTACTATTTATTATGATTGTCATCACTATTAATATATAACCTCATTTCCCATGTGCCCCCTCCACACTTGCTCATGGTTGTTATTGACTTTGCCGATACTCTCACCAGTTGGTTCAAATATTTATCCTGCCTTTACCATCATTACCAGAGAGTAGTGATGAAGGCATTGGTGTGGTGGGTCTAATAGGTTAGATGTGGCAAGGGAAACAAAAATGGGAAGTTTTTTCCCTCTTTATTACCGCCCTTCACATGTAAATATATCCAATGAATAAAATATGCACATGTCAAATACACGCCCACATGCAACGCTCTGTCAATACACGCACACAAATACTGAATACACAGGACGCATGTAAAAACACTAACAACACACATGCAATTGTACTACAATTACCATGCTTTCATACTGAGATTAAGTATGTAACTCTGTATGACTATTCTATTATTATAGATTGATTGCTATTATCCTTAATTTTACGATTACTGTTTATCATTATCAAAATCCATCATCTCCCCGCTTGTTACTGTTGCTGTGGACACTGCCGCCGCCCTCACTGGTTGGTTCTAAAAAGTGTACTATCATTATCATCATTACCTAAGAGGTGGTGATGATGTTGGCGGTTTTGGGGCCAATTGGTGAGGGGGGGGGGGGGGTGACAGGGGAAACAAATATCTTCTTCTTCTTCTTCAGCGTCCGGGCCATTGAGGTTCTTTGCTGCAGATACAATCCGTCTCCATTCGTCTCTCTGGTGGACCTTCTCTTGCCAGTTGTTGATTCCAAGTGCTTGTAGGTCTGTATATGTATTATCTCTCCACCGTCTTCTTGGTCTACCTCGGGGTCTACGGTCATTTATTTCCTGAGTGTAAGCGAGTTTTGTTTTCCTATTATCTATGTGGAATGGCTCTTGTCGCTTCAGAGGTCACAGGTTGTGAGAATTGTATGGATATTTTGCTCTGGCCATGCAGGGGTGCGGGGGAATGAACAGGCTGATAGGCTAGCAGGGAATACACCTCTTGGTGGCAGATTGACTATGGACAATGGGGAGGTGGTCATGCGCTTGTGGGACCAGCTGGAGAATGCGGAGGAACAGATTGAGAACCCATATGTGGAAAGAATGAGATTGCGGGGGATCGGCAGGGGTTCTGGAAGAATCTCAAAACTGAGAGGGAAGACCATGATAACTTTTAATCAGATAGCGGTGGGAACGATTAGTAGTGTGACTCTTCCCTGGCTGTTGAACGAGGGGACGGAGCACGTATTTAAATGTCCTGAGTGCAGTGATTTCGGTTCTAAACTCATCTAAAATCAAATCAACTCTACGCGCGTTGTTGCTTATAGTATACTTATACTTCGTTTCATTACTCTTGTTGGGTTAGAAATTTGAAAAGTAATCTAACATGGCGGCGCCCACACGCAAGTGATTTACTGTATTTCAATGGGATTAATAGTTTACTGAAGAAAGAGCTGTAAGTGGTGTAAGTATTACACAATTCACGTGTATGTTGCTAAATATCAATTGCAGAACTTATTGGTTACACCCCTATAACCTAATTTGAACTAGTACTTTACAAGTTGATGTCGAAACTGAAGTAGAGAAATGAAGTACTAAGTAAAGTAGCCGCATGAGCCAAACTTCCCAAACTGAGGCAAGACATTTTGATTTTCTTTCACAAGTACAAGTTTAACTTCCTAAAAAGCAATTACTAACACATATTAGCATTATTCCTAATATACCATTATATATTGCACACTTTTTGATGTTTTTGATTCCAATACTTCTGAATTGTCTACTCTTGGCCATTCTTATGATCTTAATTCTTAGTTTGATTTATCGTAAATTTTACGAAGGTGCTTAGGTGCTGTCAATCAGGTTTTCTGCGCAGCTGTTGCAGTCCTTCTTCATCTTGCTTCTTCGCTCGTGGACCTCCACGAATACAGTTAGTTAATGCCAGTAATGTCTCTAATAAAAGCTGTAGTTAGTTTCAGATTCGCTACATTCTTGTAAAGTTTTGGTGACATGAAATTGGTTGATGCCATGTTTGTTTACTTTCATTCACTAGAACTTACTAGAAGTGTAGACTGTAGTGTAGGGTAGGTAGTGGTAGTTAGTTAATTAAGTTAGACAGAAGAGAAGGCTGTCTCAGTGTCTGACTTATAAACTTATGTCTCATTAAGCATCTAGCGAACCTATCTTAAACTTAAACTGTGATATTAGAACATTACTACAGGTGATATTTCAACGTAATTACTTCCACATCATTACATACGCTACTGTTGTAGTTCACTTCTACTACTCTAGTATGCTTTATAGTTTACTAGCTGACCCTGCCCGGCTTCGCCCAGACTCTGGTGGGGAGCATCTCATTTAATTCATATAAGTAGTCATATAAGCTCCCGTTCCCGACTGTCTGTCTGTCTGTCTATCTATCTGTCTGTCTGTCTGTCTGTCTGTCTGTCTGACCCGGCCCAGCCCATGGTGGAGAGCATCTCATTTAAATCATATAAGTAGTCATATAAGATCCCGTTCCCGACTATCTGTATGTCTGTCTGTCTTGGGTAAATGGAGGAGGGAGGAGGAAGAGGGAGGTGGAGGAGGGAAGAGGAGGTAGGAGGAGGGAGGAGGAATAGGAGGGAGGAGGAGGGATTAGGAAGAGGAGGGAGGAGTAGGGTGGAGGAGGAGGGGGAGGAGGAGGGAGGAGGAGGAGGGAGAAGGAGGGAGGAGGAGATCGCAGGAGGAGGAGGAGGAGAGGGAGGAGGAGGAGGGAGAGGGAGGAGGAGGGAGGAGGAGGGAGGAGGAAGAGAGAGGAGGGAGGAGGCGGAGGGAGCAGGAAGAGGGAGGAGGAGGAGGGAGGAGAAGGAGGAGGAAGGAGGAGTAGAGAGTGGGAGGAGGGAGGAGGCGGAGGGAGGAAGAGGGAGAAGAAGGAGGGAGGAGAAGGAGGGAGGAGGATGAGAGGGAGGAGGAGGAAGAGGGAGGAGGAGGAATGTGAAGGGAGGAGGGAGGATGAGGAGGAGGGAGGAGGAGGAGGGAGGATGGTGAAGGAGGAGGAGGGAGGAGGGTGCAGGAGGAGGAGGAGGGGGAGGAGGGAGGGGGAGGAGGAGGGAGAAGGAGGAGGAGAACGTAGGTGGGGGAGGATGAGAAGGGAGGAGGGAGAGGAGGGAGGGGTAGGAGGGGGAGGAGGAGAAGGGAGGAGAAGGGAGGAGGAGGAGGGAGCAGGAGGCAGGAGGAGGGAGGAGGAGGAAGAGGGAGGAGGAGGGAGGAGGAAGAGAGAGGAGGGAGGAGGAAGAGAGAGGAGGGAGGAGGAGGGAGGAAGAGATAGGCGGAGAGAGGAGGAGGAGGGAGGAGGAGGAGTAGGGATGAATAGGAGGGAGGAGGAGGGATTAAGAGAAAGAGGGGGGAAAGGGGAGAAGGAGGAGGGAGGAGGAGGAGGAAGAGGGATGAGGAGGGAGGAGGAGGGAGGAGGGAGGATGAGGAGGAGGGAGGAGGAGGAGGGAGGATGGTGAAGGAGGAGGAGGAGGAGGGAGGAGGGTGCAGGAGGAGGAGGAGGGGGAGGAGGGAGGGGGAGGAGGAGGGAGAAGGAGGAGGAGGGAGGAGGGAGGAGGAGAACGTAGGTGGGGGAGGATGAGAAGGGAGGAGGGAGAGGGAGGAGGAGGAGGAGAGAGGAGGAGGGAGGAGGAGGAGGAGGGAGGAAGAGGTAGAAGGAGGAGGGAGAGGGAGGAGGAGGGAGGAGGAGGAGAGAGTAGGCGGAGGGAGGAGGCGGAGGGAGCAGGAAGAGGGAGGAAGAGGGAGGAGGAAGAGGGAGAAGGAGGGAGGAGGAGGGAGGAGTAAGGAGGAGTAGAGAGTGGGAGGAGGGAGGAGGCGGAGGGAGGAAGAGGGAGGAGGAAGAGGGAGAAGGGAGGAGGAGGGAGGAGGTAGTAGGATGATTGATTGCCATCCCACCAGGTTAATATGTTATCGCGGACCTCAGAGAGAAGTGTCTATGTAGAAGACCATTTCCTGGACGTACGTATTTTGGGAGGGGGAGGAGGGAGGAGGGAGGAGGAGGAAGAAGAAAAAAAAACTACGACAGTTGGCATCTCTGGAATGAAAGGAAGGCGTGTAGAAAATTTCATCTCAATCGGATGGGCCGTTCGCGAGCGTATAAAGGACATACGGACAGAGATACATAAATACATACAGAGATACATACGCACATCCTAATTTATATATAAGATATATATTTTATTAATAAATTATATTGTTTACATGCTCCTCTTGGTACTGTTTCTTGTACTGCTTATAGTTATAGTAAATATTGGCTGAACTCTTCAACTACTTTATTTATGTCTTTATTTAATCTGTGCTCATATTTCTAAACAATAATCTCCTGTGATATTTGTACCTACTGCCAAGAGGATAGAGAAGGGGTCGATCCGAAGAGAATGGTTGCTGCCTCTGGAGCGGTCTCGGCTGGCAAAGATTAGTTTCATCTTTGTGCCAGGGCATGCGGGAGTACAAAGAAATGAGCGGGCTGACAAGCTCGCAGGTGAGGCTACTGTGGAGGGCGGACGCGCCATGGACCAGGCTGACATTCTGAATGCTCTACGAGAAGTAAGACTTTTGTGTGAACCAAGTGATGACTGTGAATCTACAACCATGGCCAGACTGCGAGAACAGCAAATTAAAAGAGGGGTGGCCAAACAAGAACACTACGCAGGAAGCCAAAGAAGATTGATAAACCAACACAGAACTGGCGTCGTTAGCCGCTACACGCTGCGGGATTTGCTGAGGAGGGAATCCGAGCACTTATGGACTGAATGGTTCGATGTGCAATGAGGACGATCTGTTGACTAACTAACTAACTAACTAACTTGTACATTGTCCAGTCTGCTTTCTTGTAATTTGAGAGGGTGCTGCTTTCACTTACAGAATTTTTTTTTTTTTTGGCATATCCTTTTAAGGACATCGCTGTCAACGCCAGCATTTTACTGCTGTTGTTGATGTCTTGGCAAGTTTACGTTCACTAGTTTGCCATTGCTTTCTGAACGACCAGCTCCCATACCAATTCGTTAAAACCCAACGTAACGTGGTCTACTGCCAAATCACGTGTTTTGAACATGGGTGGCGGGATTACGAACCGCGTCCATAACCCCTTCGCTACAGAGACTGGCACTTACATAATTACAAGCTCATTTTCTACAGTTAGAAAGACTGGCCGATGGTCACTGCCACCAAGATGTTTCCCAACAGTTTATGATGTTCCACTCCAGGTATTGTGAATGAAAAGCCAGGTCAGGTGTAGTTGTAGTGTGCCATGATCTCGAGTTGAAGGTGTATATGGTCAGACGGATTGTTAATCAAAATGAATCTATACTCATCCTGCCAGTCTTCATCTTTTTGGTACATGTGATCATAGCCCCAGCTCTGCTAGTGGCTGTTGAAATTGCCACACACAATCATTTTGTCTTTTAATGGTAAGGTAATGTGTCCAGTGCCTGTGAGCAGTCACTTGGACAGTAGTAATTGATCAGATGTAGATCTGTATTATCTGTCTTAAGTTTAATTGTCTGAAACTCAGCCTCTTCCATGTAAGTTTACATTTGGGAAGCAGTGATGTTATTTTTTACAAGAGTCATCCTTTTCTTTCATCTGTACTTTCAGTCAGATCGGTAACACTAGTAACCTGTGATTTTGAAGGCTATGTTTTCATTGAGGTGAGTTTCATGCAAGCAACATACATTTACTTGTTCTTGATTCAAGATGCTTTGTAGCTCTTTTTTTCCCGTTGCTGACTCCCTCAGAATTCCAGTGCATTATTTTCAGTCTTTGTTACAACTAGACACTCTATTCTCATGACCCCTGGTTCCACAGGACATCTGAGGACTTCCAGTCATTTTAGCTGCACCCTTTCAAGGCATAGGGCCTGGTACTGCATCTGCCTGAGGGTCCATAGCAGAGTGAGCACAACTTTTTGCAGTAATCGACATGTTTCATCACATGATTGCATGTCATCCTGATTTCTGTCGTGCGCCTCCTAGCTGGTAGCCTCCATCTTTAGCACCTTTCTATTGCTAGATTAGACTGATCTTCCTTTAGTTTAGATGTGTATGTGTGTAAACTGGCTTTACAGTGCCAGAGGCTCTCTGTGGCCCCTTCTCCTATTAATTAAAACAGTTCCGCCGCGTAAAGGCCAGGAGTTGGACTTTTGCTGCCAGAGGTGATGAATGCACAACTCGTGGGGGTATTTTGCAATGTTGGGTGCTCACCCCACTTATAACAGCAATTTAGAACCACTGAGTGAACTAAAAAAGACAGTTAAGTTTATGCAAGATACAACATTGCAGATATAGACAATAAATACTAAGCAAACGAAAGAAGAAGAATACAAGCGATAACATTGCAAATATAGAGAATAAATACTAAGCGAATGAAAGAAGAAGAATACAAGAGATAGCAGTGTAGATATAGATAATTTCAAGTAAAGAAAGAAGATGATATAAAATGTGCTTATCTTCCCCCAGAGTGGTGCTAGCAAGCTGATTTACAAGGTTCATGTTTGCCAGAATTGTTCAGAAAGACAACCTAGCCCTGTGTAGGTAGAGCCTATTACCTTGGATAGAATCAAATCTTACACAAATGCATGCTAAAGTCAGTCACTGGGACCTGTAAGGTGCATAACTAGGTGTGATGCACTTCCATCGAAAGAGGAGCAAAGAATAAAAAGAATGGGAACTAGTTACTCCACTTTACAAGTTCATGACCTGATACACATGAATTCCTACCACTCGTGAACTCAGACAACAGTATCAGCTGTGGAATTATCTTTACCATTTTCTGTTTCATTTAATTTACTCTAATTATGAGCTCTTAATTTTTTTGTGCTTTGATAATTTATATTATTTTTCTTTTCAGATTTTAAAAATGCAGGAAAAATGAAATTTAAACTGCATCAAAACTTTCAAAGCATTTAACAGTAAAGCATTTCTTCATACAAGTAATCTCAGACTGAACAACAAATGGAGGGATCACTAGAGACCGCTAGACCAGTAGTACTTGAGGCTTTAGCTCAGGCTTGCAGTCAGAATGCAGATATTTTAAAACCAGCAGAACAGAAGCTTCAACAGTGGGAAACTGAACCTGGCTTCTATTCCATTTTAACAGTAAATATGTTATTTTTTCTTCTTCTAAGTTTATCCAGTTCCCAAGTTTGTTCTAAACACCTTGAAGTTTAATTTCTTTCTTTCTTTCTTTCTTTCTTTCTTTCTTTCTTTCTTTCTTTCTTTCTTTCTTTCTTTCTTTCTTTCAAAACATCATGTTTTTTTATTCTATTACTACAACTTTTTAAAATTGCCTATAAATGTCTGCTAATATGCTGCGTTAGCAAGATGTAGTTTTTTTTCTTCCTCTGCCTCTTGTTCTTCTCTTCATCATTGTCCTCATTCTACTCCTACTATGACTTCATCTTCTGGACCAGTGTTCTCAAACTTTTTTGGCCCATGCACCCCTTCACCATATGTTCAGAATCCTATACTTTACCTGGGTTGCCACAGGGATCTGCCTTGTCCCCAGTGCTCTTTAATGTCTACACCAGCAAAATTGCAGCTATTGAGACACCAGGTGTGGGTAGAATCTTGACATTTGCAGATGATGTGCTGGTGTAGTGACAGGGCCAGTTTGGCGAAAGACTTACAGGTGGCAGTAAATGGGGTGGCAGACTGGCGCAGGGGCCATTATACACCCAGACAAGGCATCGGTTGTGTGGTACTCCCTGGATACTGGATCGTTAAGGCAGATGTCCCAGGTATTATGTTGAATGGATGTCCTCTTAGGTGGGAGAGTAAATTGAAGTACTTGGGTATCACCTTTGACAGGTGTTTGTCTTTTAAGGATCATGTAGAGGCTTTGGTGGTGAAGGCTGGTAGGGGACTTAATGCATTGAGGGCTATGGCAGCAACCGGGGTAGATCAGAGGATGCTGTACTGGCTCTTTCAGCAGTTAATAATTTCTGTCATTGGGTATGGTTTGGGGCTGCTGACAGTATCAAAGAGCCAGCTTAAAAGGTTGGAGCGCATACAGAATGCTGCCAAGCGGTTGATCTTGGGGTGTGCAAAAAACACACAGATTATATGGTGGCATATCCTGGCACTACCAACAATGGCTGATAGGCATAGGGTCCTTCAGGCCAAATGGTACCTGAGAGTTCCTGCAGATATGGATCACCCGCTGCATGCAGCCATTGATATGGTCAAGGGTCATAGACTAAGACGAGGCAGGTCCTGGATGGCACAGGCAGAACTTTCTATACATCAGGTGTGTGATCTAGAGACCATCAATCGTGGAAGAGAGTGGGTTGAAGTTCCGGAAGACATGACGGACTGGCACAATGTAATAATAACACTGGGTCATGAGTGCAGAGAATGGGCAGCGGGCCGCACTGAGTTTAAAGTGCAACAGCTGATCCAGAGTAACACACATCAAGGTGACATAATCATCTACACCGAGAGGTCAGTGGTGAGAAACAGACGCAGTGGTTGGGGCTTTATTGCAAAGGCTAATGGACGAGTCTTGAAAAAGGACAGTCTGGCATATGAGACTACGACCTCCAGTATGAGAATGGAGGTGGAGGCAGTAACAGCGGCATTCCGTTGGCTAGAGGAGACTACTGCAACACACGTTGTATTCATTACGGATTCAAAGAAAATGCTTAGTAAGGTGGAGAAAGGAATGTTTCCTGTGGAATGGCTCTCATCGCTTCAGAGGTCGCAGATTGTGAGAATTGTATGGATATTTTGCCCTGCCATACAGGGGTGTGGGGGAATGAACAGGCTGATAGGCTAGCAGGGAATGCACCTCTTGGCGGCAGATTTCCTATGGACAAGGGGGAGGTGGTCATGCGCTTGTGGGACCAGGTGGAGAAGGTAGAGGAACAGATTGAGAACCCACATGTGGAAAGAATAAGATTGTGGGAGATCAGCAGGGGTTCTGGAAGAATCTCAAAACTGAGAGGGAAGACCAGGAGAACTTTTAATCAGATAGCGGTGGGAACGATTAGCAGTGTGACTCTTCCCTGGCTGTTGAACAAGGGGACGGAGCACATTTGAGAATGTCCTGAGTGCAGTGATGTCGGTTCTTAAATCAACTCATGTTCAGAATGTTATTTCCCCCCCCCCTCCCCTCCTCGTATTTCCTCCCTTTAATCTCTTTTTCTCCCCCCCCCCCCCCACACACACACACATACACACACACACAGTATACGTTAAAATGGATGCTTAATTTAAAAACACGTACTTGATCAAGTCTAGACGTCAACGCGATCTTGATATAACCTCATTCTCTCCCTCCCCCCCCCCCCCCCCCCCCCGGGACACCCTAAAAATCCCCCTTTCCCGGGGAAGGAGGGGATTCCCCACAGGTTGAGAACCACTGTTCTAGACCTTAATGTTGGATAGACCATCAATAGGCTTTCAACCTTCTCATGCCAAACCTTCCTATACTTGGCTATCATTTTCCTTGTTTATTCTCATTAATTTTTTCTTTGTCATTTGAATTTTCAAGAGTGATAATTGTTGATTTATCAAGCATGCAATTTTTGGTAAGAGATAAACTGCTTCAGATTTCCGGACTGTGTAATAGTTTTCTTTGCTGCTTCTTTCTCATCTTCTTCTTCTGCTGCTGCCTTTTCTTATTCTGTTTCTCCAGCTTCCTCTTCCGCTTCTTTGTCTTCATCATCTTCCCCATCTTCACTTCTTCTTTGTCCCATACGCTTTTGTGCGCTTAAAGTATGCATCACATTTAGTTTTACAATCACATTTTAAATAAGTTGTAGATTTTTTCCCCCGCATATCCTTTACAGTACTTCGCTGTCAACTCCAGCATTTTACCGCTGTTGTTGATTTCTTGGTAAGATTACGCTCAGTAGTTTGCCATTGCTTTCTGAGCGGCTGGCTCACTTATCCCATAAGTTACCAACACGGCGAGAACCGCTTCCAATTCTCGCGGACTTCGTTACCCTACATAGATAAACAGGATTACGGAGAAAGTTGTTTGACCTTTAGGTCAGGGAGACCGGCAAGTTGTAGTTAGTTTAGATAAATATGTTATGATGTTATACTGAACTATTTATTGTGTGAAGTGTCAAGCTTACATTTATGTGTTCCGTTTTGTTTTCAAGGATATATTCTGCAACCACACAATTGATGCAAATGTGCGATGGTTGGCAGCTCTCTATTGCAAAAATGGTATTGAGAGATACTGGAGAAAGACTGCCCCAAAGTAAGATACATTTGTTTAGCTAAATTAGTAGCATAGTATTCATCATCATCATCAAGTGCCTTGTCGACTAACATGGGAGTTCATGCTTCTCCACGTTTTGTGATCTCCAACAGCATATATCAGTTCAGGAGCTGACATCTTTTTTAAAAATCTCTTATGATAGAAATTTATTGTATAAAATGCTCTTCATTTTATTATCGTATTCAGTTTTTTATTTCCATTATACATCTTCCAGCCGATGTTATCCTTATGCTTAGATACTTGAAATTCTGTAAAATAGAAAAGTAAAGTGTAGCACTATTTTATATGCATTACGTGTAATGATAATATGGTTATAGCTTAAATTTTTATAGGCAAGTTGCCATTATTTGAGTGATGTGGTGTAGTGTGGTCACCTAAAGGTGAGAGAGTTATTCACACAAAAGTAGTGACAATTAGCCTACCCCAAGGAAGGTCTATCCACTGAAGGAGATAGAAGTGGCTTGTTGGTTGCTAGGATGTATGAAGATACTGGTCCCAGAGATAATCTAAACTCCGTACAGTGGGCAGGTTGAGGAGAGTTAAAGCAAACAGCAACAACTTTATTCAAAGGCCGGGGACTTAATTATTCCTGCTACGCGTAACCTGCAAGAGAAAATGGACCCCACAGTCCCCTTTCGTACAACAGAATAATAAGTTTTTACATTTAGGCATGATTCCTTTCTTTGATCACTATTATTTCTGTTTTCCTGTTATTCAAGATAATCATTTCACTTTCTACAACCACTGCACCTATCATTTCTAGTTCCATCTGATTATATACTGACTGTATAATGAGTGCAAATTGGGGGACTGTACACATTCTTGTCTGACACTTTCCTGTATGCACTGAAATATTCCTAAATGGTTATTGATTCTTGTATCACATGTTTGCTGCCAATATGTGTTCTTTATTATTCACATGTCTTTTTTCCCAATGTTAAATTGTTCTAGAAGTTTATTTCCTCATGTTTGACACTGTCAAAATGCTTTTGTTTAGTCTGTGAACAATAAACACAGATCTGTTTTTAACTTCTATTGCTCTTTCTAATAGTATCTTGAAAATGTAATATTTGGTCCTTTCACTCTACAAATTGACATTGTTCAACACTAATTTCTGGTTTAATCTTTGTTTCTTACTCTTCTCACTATTATTCTCATTAACAGCTTTGCTATATGAAGTATAACATTGATTTGCGATGGTCTTCATATTCTGAAATACTCGTTTCTTTTTTTTGGACAGCTGTAAATTTGAATAACGAAGACGCAAACAATAGATTGCACGATTTATTGCCTGGCATATTTCGCTGCATCTTGTCAGGTACATACTGCAGAAATCACACAACTTACATGAATTAACAAGATAAATCTTTCAAGTTGAAATATACACATATTCGCACAGTAATGTCAATTATCTCCCACTGTAATTTTAAGCTGACTAACATGTCTTTCTGTTTGCACAATTCTGGCTTGCGTTGATTGATCAGAATTGCTTCTGCAAACTTTAACAAGCGAGTATTTTGTGTGTTAAACAACACGCTAAAGGCAGTGTCTCTGTCCACCACATGGCCGTTTTCGATAATGTGCCTACCAGTTGAAGACGCCGGGAGCTTCCGGTGTGTCGGCCCCACGAGGCTAACATCTCCTGTGTGTTGTATCTTGTTGACCCATTGAGGTATGTGTTCTGACACTGACGAGATGCAGCGAAATATGCCAGGCAATAAATCGTGCAATCTATTGTTTGTGTCTTCGTTATTCAAATTATGACAGTTTCAACCGGCCACAGTTTTTGCATTGTTACAGTTAAGAACATGAGAATTGTTTGGTAGGTTTTATACCTCCTTGTGGTAGAAGATATTTATTCTGAAATCATTTGAGGTGTTTCCTCATAGTTTCTACGATCCCTGCATTTTGAAATGTTTAACAGTATAATCAGTGCTTTTATGGGAAGGAAATTAAACAGTGCTCAACATTGTCTGTCTTGCCATAAATAGCAATTAAACAAATAATAACAATAATTGTATGCATATGACAGGCAGTGTGTACCTTATTTATTGAAACACCCTGTATCATATTCCCCCAATTGCTAAACACAATCAGTTTGATAAACAGTACGTTAAACATTCTTTATGTTCATAATTCATTTCAGTGCAATACGTGAGGAAGAGAAAGAAGCTATCAAAAGGAGATTGGTATCTGATTTTACAGAACCGGTTCCACAGGTGAGCATATAATCAAAATGAAGTAAATATGTTTTTAAACCATTACAATTCTTCTTCTCTGCGTTCATCCGGAGTGTTTTTTCAGATGTGATTGCGGTGTGTCTCGTTATGCACCCTTGGGTCGAAACCCTTAGGCCAACACATCCGACCTTTAGCGTGCAATTTTGACCAGGTTAGCATTCCTGGGAGACTCACTTTTGTGGTACTGTCCACATCCCAGTTGGTCAAGTTGGAATGGTCGAAGACTTCACGGGCTTCCCTCAAAGGAAGGCAGGGACAGTCCATGGCATTTTCCGCCATCCAGGGTGACTTCCATAATTGCAGAACCGACACATAGCGCCCTGATGCTGGGCTCACCGAGGGAATCGTCACGTCCTGCTCATGGCTGCTTTAATTCCTCACTTCAATATATTGGGCATTTCGTTCGCTCCGTGCCGTTCCCACACAAACCAGACAGGTCTGCAGACGGTATCCACTCAGCGAGTTTTCGAATCGGACATGTGCTTGTCATTGTGCCCGTCAGAGCTGTTCCAGGCACAACGGACATTCAGAAAACTGCCTAGTCAGAGCTGTTCCAAACAAGAGCGGCATTCAGAAACTAGGTAGTCAGAGCTGTTCCTAGCACGAGAGACATTCGGATGAGACATTTCACTCAGTCGTAAATGCGTAGTGCCAATTTTTATTTTGCCACCTGTAGGACGGCCTTCCGACTTCGGCGAGCATTTTTAATGAGGTTAGCCTTCCTCGGGTTTCGAGGCACGTTAGACTTGTTGTTGTGATGTCGCCTACATCTCAGCTGGTCCATATAGAACGGTCAAAGACATCACAGTAAACCCTCAAGGGAAGGCAGGGGCAGACCAAGGGCATTCCCCGCTATCCAAGGAGGCTTCCATTATTGCAGAGCCGGCACATACTGCTCTGAGACTGGGCTCACCCAAGGAATTGCCACATCCTGCTCACAGTTGCTTTGATTCCTCACTTCCATGTATTGGGCATTTCGTTTGCCACTGGTCGCTCAAGCACAAACCAGGAACGGACAGTCTGCGGACGACATCCACCAGGTAAGCTTTCGCTTCGGACTTCAGACTACGCAATGGATTCGCTAGCCGTGCGTTCCATTTCCTGTTATTGAGACGTTTTTCCACCTTTGTCTACACTCTCTATGAGTTAGATACAGACAGTTTTCGTAACCATTTCATTCGACTGGGGACTTCTTCTACCTTTTAGTATTCACTCACGAGGTAGGCTACATGTGCTGCCGGCTCAGCACCTTACCTCCGTGCAGCAGTGAGTGAGAAACGGCCAGGCCCTCATATCCCCCAGCTGAGAGCCTTCGGACAAGTATCTGAACTGGGCATGTAGCGTGCTCAGTATCTCACCTCCATTTTTCGGAAGGTGGGTATCGGCCCGGCTCTCACATCCGAGGGTTTAAGGCTTAGAGGCGTTCATCCTCAACCCTCGACAGAGAGCCTTAAAGCATGTGTCAGGACCAAGAACTTCTGCCTTCATGCGCCTGATTTAAACTTTTGACTGCTATCCTCAGTCTACCTGCAGAGCAGCAGGTTGTGTCTCGTTTAAGTCTGGCCCTATCCCATAAACTGTCCGATATGTAGTTTTCATCCATCGACAAGCACATGGGGTCAGTGGGACATGCAAGTTCTCCCACCACGGCAAGGTGGAGACACATCGGGGGAGCCATTACAATTGTATTTGTTTAACATTGCAGCTGGCTGTGATAACTCACAATAACTTGATACTTTTGAGATTTGATTTCTTTATTTCTGTAGATTACTACATCTTGACTCATAAAATAATACTGATGAAAATAGTTTTTAGTAGAATGTTTTCACAGATGTCTATCTGAAATAATCTGCAGTGTAAATATATTTAAGTACAAACTGTTATTTCACTCTCAGGTTGAAAATTACTTACAAAAATGCTTTTTTTTTGCTTGGATTTTAGCCATATGATGTTTGAATTAAACATTTATCAGAGGATAATTTACTGAAATTATTTTGCTTAAACGTGTACATTTGCCCTGACAAAATTATTATAGTATGTCAAGAAATGAATATGTCTTTGATAGGTCCAAAAGCAACTTAAATCATGAAAAGCGGCGACATTTCTTTGATGTTTTGATGATAAACTAGTGATTTCTCGCTAACAAACTTGTTTTACAGTAATACCAATGCCCAGCCAGTTTGGATGACAAACACAAGGTGTATCCAGATTCGTATGGGAGTGGGTGCATTGTCTGCTCTGCTGAAATGGAACATGATTACATGTTTTGCACGACGAATATAGCTGTGAATGTCTCTGTAGTGGGCTTCCTTCTTAACGGTCAAGATATTGGTCCTCTTTTCATTGAAGTTTATAGAATGACTAGCTGACCCTGCCCGGCTTCGCCCAGACCCTGGTGGGGAGCATCTCATTTAATTCATATAAGTAGTCATATAAGTTCTCGTTCCCGTTACCGACTGACTGTCTGTCTGTCTGTCTGTCTGTCTGTCTGTCTGTCTGTCTGACCCGGCCCGGCATCGCCCAGCTCCTGGTGTGAAGCATCTCATTTAATTTATATAAGTAGTCATATAAGTTCCTGTTCCCGACTGTCTATCTGTCTGTCTGTCTGTCTATCTGTCTGCCTGACCCTGTCCGGCTTCGCCCAGTACCTGGTGGGGAGCATCTCATTTAATTCATATAAGTAGTCATATAAGTTCTCATTAAATTCATACAACAACAAAAGTAACTTAAAAGAATGTCCTTCCACACACCATCCATTATTTTTAGTGAAAACTCTTTCTAATCACCTGCATGACTACAGTAACTTCTTAAGCAAAAAAAGATGAGTTACAATGTTATGCATTGTGCATTATTTTTATGAAAACTTTGAAAATGCCTTACAGATTGTATCATTATTTATTATAACTCATATGCCGGTACATAACTATGGACAAAGAGTTTATAAATCTTTGAAAACGATGCCACAATATGACTATAAGTTATACAGAAAAGTTATGCCCCTTGAAATAACTTTTACAGAGTTAGGTCCCCTGAAATATATGAAATTATGATGAAAAATGAAATAATACTGAGTAAGCAGGCGATTTCACACTAACAAAATATCACAGTTGGCAGCGCTGGATTGAAAGGAAGGCGTGTAGAAAATTTCATCTCAATCGGATGGGCCGTTCGCGAACAAATAAAGGACATACATAGATACATACATACAGACAGACAGACGATCCTAATTTATATATAAGATTCGTATGTTCGTGTGTTGTCCCCTCATTTGACAACGTGTTTCTTCTCACGTTTCTTGTTATACCACAATATGTCAGTTCCCACCGCAATATTACTCTTCGGTTGGTATTCGATGCGTCTAGAGCTTTTTGTTTTTTCAATGTCAGTTGTTTGTCACCGTTGAGGGCTCACGGAATTGAAAATTCATCACTGTGGAATACAAACTGTTGCCATTAACAAGTTGCATTGTTTATGCCGATGCTGTAATATTTAGGGCCTGCAATTCTTCTGAATATTTGTAGCAAATTATCCCAGTTGGTGTGCACGTGGATTAAGGTCTGCGATCTGCTCAGACCTTAATCTGTGTCGGATGATTCCAGTAGGTTGATGACTGCTCTCGGTTGCATAAAATTCAATCCATCCTTTCTCCAATAATCCTCTTCCTCTTTCAACACATGGTCCTCACATTTTTCCTGTAACTGGATTAGTATCTTGACGTCAGACAATTTGAATATAGTATTGTCAGCTTACACCTGTCCTTTAATTTTAACCCACACAAGTTCTATAGGGTTAAAATGAGAATGGTACGGCGGAAGTCTTAAGCACCCATGACGATGCTCATCTATCAACTTGTCGATTTGATATTTCTTGCTTTTTGGCGTCTGTTTGACAAGGGACAACAATTCTAGCTAGAAATACGTTTCTGGAAATGGTATGTTTTCCATTCGGAGCCATATCTTTATTGCTCCCTTTGTGCTCGATGCTGTAGGTATTTTGTCTTCTTGAGCAACAACATTGATATCATGCATTGTCCATAATTGGACATGACGGTCTATCAAGGGATGGAAACACAGTATTCTCGAGCCAATCTCTAAATACATTACCATTCATCTTATGGTAATCCCTATTGTCTGTATGCTTTGATACGAACACGAGCCCAGCATTCTATTGTAAGCCATTATGCATATTACCAGCATGGGCCATGACCCAAAGCTGTCCTATACTACTGGGCACATATCGCTTTATCTGTCCATCCACTGATTGCCATTCCTTATCACTTGTGTGGTGCGCATTGATCCACATTTCATCCAAACACACTATGCCATAATTTTCATTGCGCATTTCCCTTATTTCACATAGGTATCTGCTTTTCATGGCTTCTAAATGTAGTTGCTCGCAAAGAATATTTCTGCCGCCCTTGTACTTTCTAAAAGTGAATATAATGTCCTTATAATTTTCCACAAAGTTGTTTTGGATAGCTCTATGTTATTGTTCTTTCTCAACCAAACCCTAAGTTTTCTTACAGTCACTGTTTCTTTGGCATTTTTATAATGCTGGATAATCCTGGATATAAAATCCAAATTTTTTATAATTTTAGGAGTCTCCGTGGCGAAGTGGTCAAGCCATTTGACTTGGGCTCCAAAGGTTGTGGGTTCGATTCCGGGCCGCATCCTTCGGTTCACGAGTTAAATTGGTCATCGCTAGAGCTGAGGAGTTCGTGCTTTGTGCGATGCTTTCCGTGCTGCGGAAAGAGACCGAGACATGTGGGATAGAACCCGGTGCAATGAAGTCGGCCCTGTCGACTTTTAAGCGACCTTTTAAAGCATTTTTATAATAGCTCGCCTTATGACATCCTTGTCAAAGCTGTCTACAATAACCTGTCTACCTACCGTTTGGTTATTGCATGGTGGTTTAATTCCAGATTCTTGCATCCATCGACGAAATGACCGCTTACTCAAACCCAATGCATGCACTGTTCTTTTTTCTGAATTTGTAATAGTATAAAACAGTTTCCTGCGATCTGTTTCTTTACAAAAATATGTGTTCAACTTCATAGCGATGCTTTGAATTTCGCATTCAATCCCATTGTAAAATATTCACACATTTCAATGTTAGCGATAAGTGGTAAGATTTTAAAAAAAAACAACATATTAATCAGGTTTCATGAAATAACCCACATTTTGAGACACCTCTGAACAATCCCAGTTTAAACAACGTGGGGTTCTTGGCATAAGGCCAATCCCGTGAAACACGTAAAATATTCAACATTGAATGCTGATTGTCTGGCTACGCTGTAATACATTTCTTCTTCTTCTTCTGCGTTCATCCGGAGTTTTTTTTCCGGACGTGACTGCGTTGTGCCTGTTTACAGCAGAGCTGCATTCTTGCGCCGTTAGGCCGACACATCCGACTTCTACGGGCATTTGTTGACCGGGTTAACCTTCCCAGGGGTTTCTTAGGACGTTTCTGTAATACATTTAAAATCATGAACTTCATCTCTGACCCGTAAATTATATACAGCATATAAACAAACTTTGAAATCTGCTGTAAAATCTCCAGAACAAAAATTTGTTTGTTGGGTGGACATAATGATAAGGTTATATGCTAAATCTCATCAGTTTCCTTCAGTTGGTTACTGAGATATGGAATTTTATATTGGGGCAGACAAAAGTAACCACACTATAGCAAATAAATCCCATCCTTGGGATGCTCAGAGTATTTCCTTTGGATGGAATCTGTAGAGGAAGTTAACTTTTCACAAATTCACGTTCGTCTCTGAATTAGAGAGCTGTATAACTATCAGTGACACACTTCTCAAAAAAGATGAATGATAACATTATTGTACCAAAGTAATTTTATATTTTCAATTAGCTCCAAAAGTATGAGTTTTAGCTCATAAACAATTGCTAAATTAATAAATTAAATCAGATGTGAAATGTAGGCTCTCTTTGCTGTGTCATTCATGTATAGCATGAAATTCTGACCTATTCATATTTTGTCATTGTATGTGAGATGTGAATTGACATTCAGCTTATGCTTTAATTAGTTACGACCATTTTGTAATTGTGATTTACCATTGAAAGGTTTGTTATTTCTGTATCTATCTAATATAGTAACATCTCATTTTCATCACTTTTTTTCTCTTCTGCCTTTTATCCCTATCTGGCTGTCCTATCTTTTGCTAATTGCTGCAGCTATCTCTGTGTCATCCCCATATTATTCTTCTTTAATACCATCATCAGGTTTTCTCAGTGTGTATCCTCTCAAGCACCAGTAACTTTTCCTCACCTCTTGATTTGCCTGCCTAGTTCTGTCATTAAGTTTGGCATGAGTGATTCTGTATACCCTTTTAGTCCTTCTGTTCTGCACAGGCACCAGTTAATGAATGTTTGTAGTTTATTATCAATTGTTTTAACATTCTCCGTGTTTCTGAACCATACAGCAATACAAATGTAATGTTAAGAGTTAAATGTACTAAGTTGGTACTTAGTTTAATTTATTATGGCTTCCAGGAATATTGTAGTGCTATGAAATTTTCTTGCCTTTTGTATTCTTATTTTAATATATCTGTCTCCTGTTATTTCTACATTGCTACTTACATAGGTGCCATATTCCATCTGTTAAGTGAGGTTTAACTAAAAAAGATCTGATTATCATTTGCTTGGTTTCTCGTTATCTATGCATTTTTAGACCTAATTGTTGTAACCTCCTATCAAGTGTGTTTAGTTTATCTTGCGTCTGATTTCATGTGTGGAACAGAAGTCTATGTCGTCAGTCAATTCTAATCATCAAACTTCTCTGTCGGTGTCCACTGAATTCTATCTCTGGCAGTTGTTATTGTTGTTTTCATAATCCAGGCTATAGTCTGTAAAAATAATAAAGATGAACAAAAACCGCCCCTTCTTTTTCTTATTTCAGATGAATCTGTATGTTTTCTTTCTTAAAGAACGCTACATTTCACGTCTTTATATGTTGCCTTCTTAACCCTTTACAGGGCAGACATTTGTCTGTTTTGTAGCCCTGAATGGGCAAGAAGAATTTTGAGGTTCGGTAAAATTTCGGGTTACGTTAGTAAAATCATCTCATTAAAGTGTTAGTCAACTGATTTTACTTAAATAAAAAACAAAATGAAGTAAAAAGCATGCAGAGTATTTTACTCACATGAATGTTCCCGGTAATCCACACATGAACACAAATATTTACAAAATACAACATATTGTTTGTGATTGTCAGTCATTTATACGGCAATTTACAAAGACATTATCAGAATCACTTTCTTTATAGATAATTGAAAGTCTCGGAAAGCCGAGAGATCGCGTTTTTACAATGCATAATAGTCACGGGCGCTTTCGGACGGTGTGCCCGTTCAGGGGTATAAACGTTCCCGGGCGTTTTGCCGGTAACAGGTTAAGTTAATGATTTTCCATAGGATCCCATAATGCCTTGCGAATTTTCTAGCATATTGTTTGCCTTGTATATTTGTTAACATAAAACACCCACTTCATATAATCACATATATTTATATCAGTTGTTGGTCAACAGTTTATGAACTGTTAAATATATTTATAGCATGGTCTTCTCATTTTAGGGTTTGGTGGTTTTAATAGCTAGTTCTGTAAAATACTAGCATGATATGTAAGTTACAAAACCTTGTTAAGCAAGGAAATAGGTGAAGTACAGAATTTTCATTGACGTTAATATTTAAAAAAAAACTTAAGCTTATAATAATTAGCAATGCTGAGGAGAAACTAACATGAATATCAGAGTTAACGGGGGTATATTAGAACAAGTAACAGGTTTCACCTATCTTGGACATGTAAGGGCAGAGGAAACAACAATTTTTCTTCTTTCGTTCGCTTGAAATATGTCAACTGCAATGTTGTCTCTTGTAAGAATGTAACTGTATTTTTTTAGTTCACTCAGCGGTCCATAGAGTTTATCTTCTGTTGTCTCTCTAGGCCAGAAGGTTTGCCTAGATATGTTGTATTTTGGGCAGTCTTGGAGTATGTGCTCCGCTGTCTGCTACGCCAGTGCACATGGCTAATTCACCAATCTTGAATTTTGTATAACTGTGGTTGCGTAATCTATTGCCTGTTCTGAGGCGCGGAATAATGTTCTGCTCTGTCCATAATTTGGTAGTCATCTTTAGCAGGTTTTTGTGGCTTTCTGACTGATTTGATCATTCTTTTCTTTTGGTGGTATGTAACGGGCACATCAGGCTGTTCTTCTTTTGCTCCTTCCTTAGCCAGTCAATCAGCTCTGTCGTTTCCGGATATTCCACATTGGGATGGTGACCTTATGCAGACTGCTAAGTTCAGAACAGAAAGTAGTGTCCTTAGTACTGGCAATTTCCCAGACAGGAGCGCCTCGAGTACTGATTTTGCATATGTCATTAGCACCACAGGTTGTTTACCATGGCTGGTATTTAGTAATTTCTCTGTTGCTATCTTGATTGCCTCAATTTCAGCATCGTAGTTATGGCAGTACTTTCCTGTTGGTACTCTGTCCATGTCCCTAGTTTTATTTGGGTATTCTATGTACACTCCCGCTCCTCCATTTCGAACAGCTTTTTGTGCTGACCCATCTGTGTAGACTCGGATCCAGAGGTCCTGTGGGTATTCTTCATCAAGGAAGCTGAGAGTGGCTGTTCTGCACTGTACACTGTTCTGTTCTTCCATGTCAAATATTCCTCTCACTTTTGTCTGGATTTGTAGATATAGTCAGTGTTCATCTTTCCATGGAGTTCGCTCTGGAATAGTTGTCAGAGGGATACCAACTGTGGGCAGATCAGTGATTTTTCTGCAGAGTCGTTTTCCCTGGTGGATAGAACTGCTTCTTTTCAATCACCCCATAGCTAAGTTTTCAAATCTGTTCTTCTTATGGTGGCCTGGCAAGCTGAGGAACTTGTCTGCTTGTGTTAGCATTTTCATATCTCTGCGCTCTCTCAATGCTTGTGTCCTCCCCATCTTCTCCATCTTCACTATAGGGGTTGGTCTCATCCCTCCTATGGTGACTCAAAGTGCTTGATTTTGCACCTTGTCCAGCTCTTGTAGCGTGGTTTTTGATGCTGAACACCACACAGTTGACCCTATTCCAGGTGTGGTCGTATGCTCTGTTGATAAACTTTGCTAAATATTTTCTCACTGGCTCCCCATGTTGTTCCACTTAGTTTTCTCAGGATGGCTATTTTCCTTCTGGTTTTTGCTACTGCTTTGTTGGTGCGCTTTCTCCATGTCAGCTTGTCATCAGATGTTACTCAAAGGTATGTTGGTTCTTTATCTTCTCTAAGGGGTATTCCATTTATCTGTATGATCCTTGCCTTTTATTTTGGAGAGAGGGTAAATAGAGTGATGCTGCACTTGTCAGTGTTTATGCTGACACACCATCTATTTGCAGATGAAACAAATGCATCTAGCGCTCTTTGTAGTGATCTGGTGGCCACTGATACATGTTCTTTTGTGCTCCATAGAACCAGGTCAGTAGTGTACATTGTCTCTTTAATTCCATGCGGTAGATTAGCAACAAGATCATTGATGAAGATTAGGAAAAGTGTGGGGACAAGACTTTGCCCTGGGGAACACCGTGGCGCAGTAGTACTTTCTTGCTCTTGAGTCCGTCTATCTGTACCCGGGCTCTTCTGTTGTGCAAGAATGCTTTCACCCATTTGTACATTCTTCCATTCATTTTATAATTTCTGTTTCTTCATCAGACCTTCTTTCCAGACCTTCTTTCCAGACTTTGTCAAAGGCTTTCTTCAGATCTATCCATGCAGCAAGCACCAGCTTCTTCTCTTGGAATAGATCCTCAATTTCTTGAGAGAGGTAGGTTGTCTGATCTTCCATAGAGTAGCATCGCCTAAAGCCAGCCTGCTGTGGCACAAGGATGTTTTCACTTTCAATGTACCACAACAGTCTGTGGTTGATGATGCTCTCCATTGTTTTGCAGAGACAATTGGTGAGGCTAATTGGTCTGTAGCTGGAGGCAATGGAACTATCTTTCCCTGATTTTAGGAGGGGTATCATGATTGCTTCTCTCCAGACTTGTGGAACACTGACTAAGGTCCAGCTGTTATTGAAGATCTGCAACAGCTTTGCTTTGGCTTCTGTTCCTAGGTTCCTGATAATTTCATTGGAGATACCATCAGCTCCTGGTGACTTTCTCATTTTTCAGTGTTGATATGACTAGCTCCAGTTCGCTGATTGTGATAGGTGCCTCCAGAACCTCATGTACTGTTTCATTCTGTCTGGTATGTTGCCATTTCTCTTGAATCTCTTGTGGTTTCTCTGGGCTAATTTCAATATTATCTTGTGCGAATGAGTCCGCAAAATGGTCAGCTTCTGGCTTTCCTGTTAAGACGTTTCCGTCTTTCTACACACTTCCACGTCATTATGCAACTGTTCCAGTTCACTACTCCAGTAGAGTTTACACAATAGAGTTTATATATAGGATTTATGTTTACGGGCTCCTCTTGGTACTGTTTCTCGTGCTGCCTGTAGTATGCATTTCCCAAACTCTTCAACTACTTTATTTATGTCTTTCTCAGTATCCAGGTTTCTAACCAGTATGCTGGTGAGATGCTTGTACATTGCCGACTCTGCTTTCTTGTAGTTCCACATCGAGAGGGTGCTGCTTTCACTTACAAGCTCATTTTCCACAATTACAAAGACTGGCCGATGGTCACTGCCACCAAGTTTTTTTTTTCAACAATTTGTGTAATAGTTAGTTAGTTAGTCGACAGATCATCCTCGCTGCACATCGAACCATTCAGTCCATAAGTGCTCGGATCCCCTCCTCAGCAAATCCCGCAGCGTGTAGCGGCTAACGACGCCAGTTCTGTGTTGGTTTATCAATCTTCTTTGGCTTCCTGCGTAGTGTTCTTGTTTGGCCACACCTCTTTTAATTTGATGCTCTAGCAGTCTGGCCATTGTTGTAGATTCACAGTCATCACTTGGTTCTCGCAAAAGTCTCACATCACGTAGAGCATTCAGAATGTCAGCCTGGTCCATGGCGCGTCCGCCCTCCACAGTAGCCTCACCTGCGAGCTTGTCAGCCCGCTCATTTCCTTGTACTCCCGCATGCCCTGGCACGAAGATGAAACTAATCTTTGCCAGCCGAGACCGCTTCAGAGGCAGCAACCATTCTCTTCGGATCGACCCCTCCTCTATCCTCTTGATCATGTTCATTGAGTCGCTAAGGAAACAAGCCCTGGTGAATGTCTGTGTCTCGAGCCATGTTATTGCTTTACTTACTGCCATGACTTCCATGGTCAGGCTACTTGTGGTTTCAGTGAAAGCACCAGAGTCCTCCTTCACAATTCTCCCTCCGGCCCGAGCTGTAAAGGCCCATGAGCTTCTCACATGTCGGACGACCGACCCATCTGTGTAGATGACCGCGTCACCGTCTAGCGAATTCTCGAAAATCAACGCTTGTACTTCAGCCTCAACAGCAGCCGGATTTTCTTGTCTGCATTTTCTATCTAATTGGATGCAAACTGAAAAGGATGTGCAGAAGTCTGTTGGCACTTGCACCCACTCCTCGCCAGGTTCTAAGTCCTCAAGTGAACACACCTGTTGAAGAATGTCTTCGGCTTGACCCATCCACGACCGTCCTCTTTTTAACCTGCTGCCCTTCACCTTCCTAATTTCACTATGCAGTGGATGTTGTGTGTTTGCGTTAATTCTGAGGTAGGCGCGTGCCCTGCAAACTTGTATTCTCTCTTCAATGGTTGGAAAATCAAGAAGGTAGCGCATCGCCCTGCATGCTGTATCTCTTGTACATCCAAGAATAATGCGCATAGCTTCATTCTGTATCCTTTCCATCCTTTCTATCTGCTTATGGCTGAGAGTCAAGATTGCCATTGCATACTCCAAAACAGACATGACCAGCCCCTCGTACAGAAGACATAGATGGCGCTGCTCACAGTTTGCTGCCGCCATCACCCGCATCGCTGCCAAACCCTGCTTGGCCTTTGTTATCACCTGGTCTATGTGCACATTATAAGCAAGGCTTCGATCAAACCGTATCCCCAGGTAATTCATTGCCTGCGTTCTTTCCACCGTCTCTGAACACAGCATTACAGTTGGTGTTGGATTGTTGACAATATGATTATTCAACGAGAACCAAGTCACTGTTGCCTTTGTTGGGTTAACCATTGCCCCAGCTTCATCACACCAAGTACTTATGCGATTGAGTTCGGTTTGTAGTTCCCCAGCAACCTCCTCTCTATCCTTACCCTGACGATACACTAAAACATCATCGGCATATGACAATGTCCTGCCAGGTCCAGTGATCTGCTCACTGGTGATTCTCACTGTGTAGGCGTTGAACAGTACCGGAGATAATGGTGATCCCTGTGGTAGGCCAGGATATATTGTTGTTGGTTCCGAAGTCCAACTGCCACATCTAAAAACTACTTTCCGTTGGAAGAGGGCTGCAGCGATCCAACTAAGGAGGAATGGACTTACGTTTAGTTCAAGAAGCTGAAACATTAAAAAATCCAGTGGTACTCTGTTGTATGCGTCCTCAAGATCAATCGCTGCAGCAACGGTTTCAGTGCCTGAGTGGAAACCTTCATAGACATCCTGGGCAAAGACTGCTGCATTGGTCCAGGTTTCTCTTTTTGGACGGTACCCACCCAGGGTAGGTGGGAAAACACCTTGCCTCTCTAGTTGGCTTGATATTTTCCTGGCAATTACCTTCTCCAGCAGCTTGCCTATTGTATTCTGCATGGTTATAATTCGATATCCCTGAATTTTTTTGTGGTCTTTGTCAGGCTTCGGCAAGGGAATCAGATAGCTGTGTAACCATTCCTCCTTGATGCTAGCACTCCCTATACTGTTGTTGTACATGTCTGCTAGTTTCTCTAGCTCATTGTCGGTACACCTATTTATGTCGTCGTATCTTATGCCATCAGGACCTGGAGCACTGTTTTTTGATCGTCGAAGCACAGCCTTGATTTCTTTCACTGTCACTGTGTCTTCATCCGGAGTGTTCTGGGCCTTGCATCTGTCTGAGGTGACCTCCTTGGCCAGATTTCGACCTCCCATGTCTGTCTGGTTGCCCTGCTCAAGGTAGCGTTCAAAGAGGGCTTTGCCCTTGTCTTCGTCAGTCCTCTGCCAGATGAGGTCAGCACCTTGGAAGTCAGAAATGCTCTTATTCTTGACTACACCACTCATGCTTTTATGTAGTCGCCAGAACAATTTCAGTGACTTGTCTGTGCTTACCCTTTGACACACCTCTGCCCATTTTTCCCTTTTAACCACCGTGACCAGTTTTTTGAAATAGCTTACTTTTGTGTGCATCTCTCTTTCTAAGTGCAAGCAGGGACTAGGATGACCAGCTCTGTTCTTCTTGGCATTTTGCCATCTCCTTACAGCACTACGCTTATCCACCCACGCCTTATCCACCTCGAAACTCCACCACGGTGGCTGCTCCCAGCTTTTTTTCCTGCCCTGAAACGTTCTGCGCTTGTCACGTCTTATTTTACTCACCACATCTTGCCCTGTACTGTCATACTGGAACGTCTTTACCTTTAGCTTGTGCTGCCTGGTTCTGCCTTTCTCCACCAATATGCTGCAAGGGTGGTGGTCGCTGCCATGGTGTCCTAGGACACCCCATCTACACACTGTAGTGAATAAAGGTGAAACTAGCGCCAGATCAATAGCACTGTCCTCATCGCCTGGACGGCTTGCTGTCCTGGTGACACAGCCACTGTTGATACAAACCAGGTCGATGGTTTCCAGTGCAGTCTCGAGCTCCTCCCCTTGTGTATTGGAGGAAGTGTTTCCCCATGATCTGCCTTTAGCGTTGAAGTCACCACAGAAAATAACATTCCTCTCGTGGCCTAATATGCCACTTAAGCACTGCCACTTCTGAGCGTCCATACTCCCATTGCGGGCATAAACATTCACCAACACGAATGGTACACTGGAATGAACTCTCAACGCCTGTATTTGTATATCGTCACTGTCCCAACTGGACATGTCTAGCTCTGACGCCACCATGCTGTCGCGAACGAGAATCGCCGTTCCCAGATGTCGTCTGTTGTAGAAACATTTGAAGCCGGCAATTCGGAGTGGCTGATCGCCCAGTCTCGTCTCCTGGAGTGCTACAATGTCGTTCCTGTAAACTAGGGTTTCTAAAATAGAGCCCCGTTGTTTTACACTGGCACAGTTCCAATATAGAATACGGATGTTCCTGAGTCCTAGACGGTGACACTTGAGTCTAAAACGCCTCAAACCACCGCGCTTACCTTGTTTCTTCCTCCCTGCGCGGCTACCACGCAGCTTCGTTATGTTGACTGCTGAACCCTCGGAAAACACACGTTGTTCCGCCATGTTGAAAAAACGTAAACACAGACTGCTGAGAACCACACACGCTGCTGAAAATTCACTCAAGGAAGGCTTCGCTCGATGCACGAACTCCGTAGCACCCGCGCAGATCTTGAGTATAAACTCCTGGTTTTACATCCTGGCAAACCAATTACACGCAAGAGGTGAATAAATCCATCCCCTACGCGAAAAAGTTAACGAACACAAAACAACACGACCGTCCGTCGCCATCTTGAAACCGGAAGAAATTTGTGTAATGTTCTACTCCAGGTCTGGTGAATGAAAAGCCAGGTCAGGTATAGTTGTAGTGTGCCATGATCTCGAGTAGAAAGTATGTGGGTCGGGCGGCTTGTTAATCAAAATGAATCTATTCTCATCCTGCCAGTCATCTAGTCTCTCTCCTCTCTGGTCCATTTGATCATAGCCCCAGCTCTGCGAATGGCTGTTGAAGTCACCACACATAATCATTTTTTCTTTTCATGGTAGTCTGTTCAGTGCCTGTGGGCGGTCACTTGGACAGTAGTAATTGATCAGATGAAGGTCTATATTGCCTGTCTTAAGTGTAAGTGTCTGATACTCAGCCCCTTCCATGTAAACTTCAATTTGGGAAGCGGTGATGTTATTTTTTACAAGGGTCAGTACCTTTCGCCTGTCCTTTCGGTCAGATCGGTAACACTGGTAGCCTCTGATTTTGAATGCTATATTTTTGTTGAGGTGAGTTTTTTGCAAGCAACATACGCTTACTTTTTCTTGGTCCAAGGTGTTTTGTAGTTATATTTTTTTTTTTTGCTGACTCACTCCGCATTCCAGTGCATTATTTTTAGTCTTTGTTTGATATGGCCAGACACTCTATTCTCAGGTCCCCTGGCTCCACAGGACATTTGAGAAGGACCCCCAGTAGTTGTGGTTGGACCCTTTCGAGGCATAGGGCCAGGCACTGCAACTGCCTGGGGGTCCAAAGCAGGGCGAGCACCATAACATTTAGCAGTAGTTGACATATTTCATGGCTTGATAGCATGGCATCTTGATTTCTGTGTTGCGCCTCCTGGCTGGTTTCCTCCGTCTTCAGCACCTTTCCTTTGCTAGAACAGACTGTGGTCTTACTCGAGTTTAGGTGTGCAGGCATGCACACATTTGTCTGCGCATGCATGTACGTGCATACACATCTAGAGAGTTCTGGTTATTTCTCGGCGTCAGTGACTCACTGCCGTTCCTTCTATTGTTAGTTAAAACAGGTCCGCCACGAGAAGGCCAGGAGTTGGACTTTTGCTGCAGTGATGATGAATGCGCGAGCCATTGGGGTATTTATGCAAGGTTGGACGCTCACCCCAACCCCATTCTCAGCTACATAACAGCAACATTAGGAACCCGGAAGCAACAATGAAATAGGAATTTAAAAAATTAGGAATGCTAAAAATATGTTCATAACATGAAACAAGACATTGATAACTAGAGAGATAAACAAGACAATTAAAAATGAGAATAGTTAAAGGTTACATCTACTCAACACAACAATATGGTCAGGAAACAAAGACAGGGAATTTTAACATGGAAATGTGTGTATAGATTGTATTTTATGGAAATAAAATTATACATGGATCTAGAGCAGTGGTTCTCAACCTATTTTGGCCCATGCACCCCTTCATCATATGTTCAGAATATCATTCTCCCCCCCCCCCCCTTTCGTGTTTCCTCCCTATAAATTTCCCCCCTGCCCCTACACAGTATACGTAAAAATGGAAGCTAAATTTAATAATACATGCTAAAACAAGTCTAGATGTCTACTTAAAACGTGACTTGCAGGTCTGCTTACGTTATAAAAGGAATTTCAGAAGAGCGAGAAGTACAGAACTGTAAAGTTTGGACGGAAAAACAATATCAAGTAATTGGTTCTTGTAATAACGTGATTTTGAAATAATCCTAATTCCCCCTCTGGAGACCCTAAAAATCCCCCTTCCCCCATGGGGTGGAGAGGGGGGGGGGGGTAATTCCCCACCGGTTGAGAACCACTGATCTAGAGAATATAGAAATTTAAAAAAAAATGTCATTGCAGTAATGAAAAATAGACAAGTCAAATATTCAACACTCTCATACAGACCTTTATTGAAGGATCTTTATTTAATGTTGACAAGCAAGAGATATATAATGGTACAAGTGGGAAGCTAACTTCAAGGTATGGATGAAAAGCTGTTAAAACAATCACCAAACTGGGATATGATTCTTTGGCATTAGATACCATCATTCTTGAATCATGCATAATAATTATATTTTTGTTTATTTTTGCACTCTGTATAGATTGCTACACAAATAGCAGTATTGACTGCTAAAATAGCCAGGTTGGACTGTCCGAGAAACTGGGATTACCTTCTTCCAACTTTGTTAGCTGCAGTGAAGTGTGATTTGGTGCTTATGCAAGAGAGAGCTCTTTTGATGCTGCATCATGTCACAAAAACCCTGGCTTCAAAGCGCCTTGCTCCTGATAGAAAATTATTTGAGGAGGTAAGACGGCTTTATTAAGGAGTAATTTAAGAATAACACGTAATTTTCATATTTCTGAGGGACCGGCCTATGGTGGGTGTCAGTGTGTTTGTGGAAGTGTTACATGGACTGTAACTCTGGTGATAGATGAGGATGACCATGATGCAGTCATGGCTCAGTCATTGTTAGTGCCTGGAGGACTGACAAAGCTGTTAACGCCAACAATGCAGCAGGCATATTTAATCTATACTCTCTCAACTGTGAAACCACCAAGAGTTCCCTGGTAGTCTCCCAAGTGTATATTGTTTATTGATTTATCTACTCAGACTTTCACTAGCTGAGGAGATCAAGGCTCATTCCTGGTCAGACGCATAGATCTGTCATCAAGCTGCTCTGTTAGAGTCCACTGAGTTCCATATTTGGTGAGAGTTATCTGTCCAGAATGATACAACTTCATATTTTCCCATGAACTTGCGTTGAGATTCTCCTACTGTTATCTATGTCCCGTAGGCTCGCGGTGGGAAAGAGGCACCTTAGCTCTCCTTTGAACGTCACCTGTTATATTAATATGACTTATAACTTATAGAAAATTAAAATCAAAACAATGTTTTCCCATAGTGAATTTGAATAACGAAGACACAAACCATAGAATGTACGATTTATTGCCTGGCATATTTCGCTGCATCTCGTCAGGTACATGCTGCAGTTGTCACACAACATATAGTAAATTGCATATCTATCAAATGCAATATAATTTAAGCTTAGTGCTAAATTTTCCATAATTCCAATTTGTTTCAAGTTTAATAGTATCTTCTCTTCATGGGTTTCTCCTTTTATGTGATTAGTTCAGTGTTTACAAAATATTTAGTGCTCATTGTTTATTTGGCTCAAATCTATGATTATTATAAAATGTATCTATGTATCCCATCCTTATCTCATTAAAGCTGTATCTAATATTGTTTTTAAGAAACTTGTGGGTTTCTGATCTCCTACTTAACTAATTTATTTACATATACATGTATTCTACATGCATGCTGTTAAGTGTTTAGCCTCTATACATCTCTGGTTTGAGGGGAAGATTCTCTAGTTTCTGTGCATTTGTTGACCATTTTCTGTTTTAAATTTGTCATTTTCATGGTTCACTACTTCTTCTTCTTCTTCTTCTTCTTCTTCTTCTTCTTCTTCTTCTTCTTCTTCTTCTTCTTCTTCTTCTTCTTCTTCTCTTCCTCTGCATCTGCCTCCATCTCCTCCTCCTTGTTCTTCATCTTGATCTCCCTCAGTGGAGTATGGGCAAACAACCATCTCATTTCAAACCCTTCTTCGATCTCTTCCTCAGCTGTTAGCAGATATTTTTAATTGCCACTTTCTGTGTTTTTAAAAAAATATGTGGGCCATTAAGTGCCTAACCTATTGTATTTTACAATTTTAATCATTAGCTGACACAAGATATTTTTGCATACATGGTGAGTCTTTGGAACTCCAATCTAGCCAGCTTTTTCCAACTGGCATCACAACATGATGAAGCCATGGTCGCAACTATTGACAGATGTAGACTTATTTTGAAAGGCAAGTATTGTGTTTGTTGTAATGATAAAATACTACACAAACTGTCATCATTCATGACCATAATCTGCTGTATTTCAGTGATCTCATTTTCTATTGAGTCCCTCTAAGGCAGGCCCTGTTGCCTCTCTGAAGTCCGTCTGTCCTCTGCCGGTCTACACGTGTCCCAATCCGACACGGGTGGTAACTCTGTCCGAGTTCCTCGTGGACCCCGCAATAGGCGGGCCACATCAGTGTCCACGGAACCCTGGACTCAATGACCAGTCCTTCTAGAAGGCTCTAGATTACTCGGGCCTTGAGTGACTCTCTTCTATCCCTTGGGCTGGAGTTGCAGCCCTTTAGTTAATATCTCTAAAGGTGAGGCGGTGACAATGAGTTTAGCTTGTTATGCCTGCAAAATTATTCATTGATATAATACTATTATTGTAAAATTTGTCACAATAGATGTCATTAATGGTATGGGCTGATTTCCATAGCGCAATCTTCTCCAGAGTCAGCAGACTGCCATTTTTATATGATCTTGATTGCTGAATATTTGTTAAAGTGTTGCCAGACTGTGTTTTACAGGTTATTCTAAAGTAGGTTGTACACCATTCAGATAATCTTTGTTTGAAACTACAGATGGCACAGATTTCAGTTATAAAAAGCATCTGGAGGTGAATTATTTGAGAGCTATGATGATGGCAGGCGAATTAACTTAGAGCTATAGTGTCTGCAGGTGAATTAACTTAGAGCTTGGGTGTCTGCTTCTAATGCCAATAGACTGGGTACAAATCATATTGTGGATTTCTCATATAAGAGTGGGAAAAAAATAGGAGGATCAGTGTGCAGAATGCATATAAAAACATCATTTGACAATTGAAAGATGACAATAGTAAGCTATATAGGCCACAGCCCAAGGACAATTTTAAAATGAGTAAACTACTTACAAAACAAAAATTTATAGAATATGTGATTCTAGTATGTGCTGGGTTCCTCGCTAGTGCTAAAGTGTTGAGATTCTCCTACTGTCATCTATGGGAGAATTGGATCACTTATGGGATATCTTTGTTCAGTGAAAAGAAAAAGTCCCAAAGCAAAAACCTGCTATAGGTCTGATAGGGCCTTCCCATTTTGTAAGATAGAGGAATAGTTGGCCAGTCTTTCCCTTGGTTAACAGATGATGAACACAGGCGTCAAACCCTCGTCTGACTGTACTGAAGACATTATCACAGTAACCTTTATCAAATAAAGGAGATAATTGATAAACCAAACAAAGGCAAAAGCATGTATTTGCAAAAGACAACATCAGTATGTATGCAGAAGTTGGAATATTTATGTAATATATGAAAATATTTCATAATTTTATCTAATTTTCTTCTGTTCTGTCACATTGCTGTTCAATGTCTTATAATATTTTAATAATGTTTTTACAATTTAGTGCTGAGGAAACAAGTAGGCTATGGTTTCCAGGAAGTACACAGCAGTAGTGATGCCATGAACTTCATTTCCAACCTATTCCCACAGTTGGATGCTTTTCTGGATTGCCGTAAGTGTTTTCATAATCATTATAGAACAATTCTCTGAATGCATGGCATATTTCACATCAGGTTATTAATCTCAAATACTGGTTTAGCATATTTTTAACCTGCCACTCCACCATAAATCTAACTTTACTATCTGCCCGCAGTTGTTTGTGGTGTGAACTGCATGTTCGGGAAAAATGGCGTTGCTGGCTTTGTCGCAAAACGGACTGGTTTTTGCCTTATGCAGTAATGTGTGGCTGCTGGTTTTCTAGAGACTACTGCTTTCATCGAGGATGAACTGTATTTTTCGCGGAGAACTTTTGTGTTGACATTCTGGCGGCGGTATTATGCACAGTGTACCTGTGCAGGCTGTTGGATGTCAAGACTCCTGTCTTTTCCACTTTTCACATGGGGCAGTGAGGAGCATTTTATGTGATATTCACTGGCACAGGAACAGAGTATAATGGGGATGACCCGTTGCTGTGAAGTTGGAACTGCGACTAACTAACTAAAATAGAGATTTCTTCTTCTTCTTCTTCTTCTTCTTCTTCTTCTTCTTCTTCTTCTTCTTCTTCTTCTTCTTCTTCTTCTTCTTCTTCTTCTTCTTCTTCTTCTTCTTCTTCAGGATTCCAAGCCGTTGAGGTTCTTTGCTGCAGATACAAGTCATCTCCATTCGTCTCTCTGGTTGACCTTTTCTTGCCAGTCGCTGATTCCAAGTGCTTGTAGGTCTGTATGTATATTATCTCTCCACCGTCTTCTTGGTCTACCTCGGGGTCTACAGTCATTTATTTCCTGAGTGTAAACGAGTTATGTTTCCCTATTATATTCCGTTCTGTCTATATGCCCCAGCCATTGCAGTCTATTAGCGAATAGAGATTTACATAAAAATATTTTGTTGTGGGTAGTGTTTCTAATTTTAGCTGAGTTGTGGCAGATTGTGGCCTACTCTTTATGATTTCTAACTACCAAGGAATCTGTATTGCTTGCAACATGCATGCCATCTGAATACATTATTGTGTGCCATGCTAATATGAGCAGATGATCATGTTCCTCCATAAATATCTGTACCCTATGTTCTTGATAAGTTTGACCACTGATCCTCTTCTATGCCATTCTGCAAAACCATCCAGTGTTTTCTCCATCTTTTGACCCCTGTCTCTAATACCCTTGATCTTTCCAGTTGTCACAACCTTCTCCAGAACCTCTTGTCTCATAACATGACAAACAATTTCAGATTGTCTTATCCTACTGTGGGTGATCAAATGTCTATTTTTGTGTGCTGGTCACTTTGAACTCAAGCGTAGTCCCTACACACTACTAGTAGTGCTGGACTGACTTTTGTGTGTGGATTAGCTTTCCCTATTAACAGTGTCTCTCGCCATCAGGTGAAATAACTCCGACTTCAGAGGTACTAGTAATTTACGTCCCCAAGTCAAGGACGATAGGTCAACATTTTAGTCCAAGTGTCCGGTGTAAGGGTTGAACCCCTTACTTCGGCATTAGCACACCAGATGTTTAAGAACATGCGTTCTTATCCATTCAGCCATGCTGACCTACATCAAATGGCTTTGAATTCATTTCTTGCAGTACTAGGATATTGGTTTTCTTAGCTGTTAATGGGATTCTTTGCATTCTACATATAAACCATTTTTCTGTTGCCTCCAGCAGTTCCTTGTGAGATTCTTGAGCCCTGCAGTATTGTTGAAAGGATGAACCCAGGATGTGGTTATCAGTTTGTCAAAAACCAGCAGCTTGAAACATGCTATGAAAATGGGTTATTTATAGCCTACGCAGACAAGGCATGTACTCTGTGCCTAATGTACATGTTCTGAAGTCAGAGGTACCAGGCCAGGGGACATAGCAGCAACCATGACCATGTAATGGGCCACAGATTGTATATGATAATGGTTATGAGTAACCAATGCAAATGAAAAGTATGGCGAGAAAAGGATGGTGGGTGGGTGAATCCTGGAAAGAACAAATTCAACACGGATCAAGAATACTTTGTAGCTGGAACACATGTGAGAGAGAAGGGGGGGGGGGGGGGAGAGAAAGAACCAAGACTTAACCCTTTACAGGGCAGACGCTTGTCCGTTTTCTAGCCCTGAACGGGGAAGATTTTTTCAGGTTCGGTAAAATTTCGGGTCGCGTTAGTAAAAACATCACAAATAAGGTGTTAGTCAACCGATTTTAGTTAAATAAACAACACAATGAAGGGAAAAGCATGCAGAATATGTTACTTACGTGATTGTTGTCGGTAATCCATATATGAACACAAATATTTACGAAATACGGCATGTTGCTTGTGAATTTCCATCAGCTATACGGCAATTTACAAACACATTTTCAGAATCATAATCACTTTCTTTAAAGTCCAACTCAGACTGCTAATGCAAAGTAACGCTTTGCACTGATATCTAGCTCCAATTAATAGTCAACTTCGTGCCCTTTAATGTCATTTAAATTGAACCTAGCGAAATCTCGGCTATCACTTGAAGAATCGCCGAAATCCATTTTGAAAAACAGCATAAAAATCTCAAAAACTATCAAAAATTGTCCGTAAAAGTCCGTTCAAATTCATACAAATGGCGGCCACGTTGTCAAGCTATCGGCGAAAGTGAAAGTAGCCGTCGGAAGTGTCGGAAAGCCGAGAGATCGCGTTTTTACAATGCATAATAGTATCGGCCGGAATCGGACGCTACGCTCGTTTTATGGCATCGGCCGGAATTGGCCGCTGTAACCTGTAAAGGGTTAAGAAGCAATATAGAAGAGTAATAAGGATGACATTGTGATGTTTGAATGAGAAAATCAGTAGATATTTAGCTGAAGGAGCAAATGTGAATCCGTTGAGTGATTTCACAGTGTAATTCTATGAATATAGAATAAATTATGCAAGCGTAAGGTCCGCCGTAAGGTGTGGAGTTTTTTCTGTCCGGGGCAAAAAGCAAAAACTCTAATCTGCACAGTTCGCGGCGACTGCACTAGTCATGCGGCTTAATTCCTTAGGCTCAAGATCCCCCTGTCCTACACTGCAAGGTACTATAGGCAGTAAATTAGTTTTTAATGGGCATGACTTGCTGCATGAGAAATCCAAGCTAAATTACAGTTTTTAATGTTTCTGACAGGTCGCAGTCTTTGGGGTCATCATTCTATGCTGGAAAAATGTGAGCTCATTATTACATCAATAACCAAAGTGGTAAGCTTTATCATTGCTTCTCTGTTTATTGAATTTGTGGTAAATAGAATAATGTGCTTCCAGCCATTAACATAGCTTTGATAAAATTGATATCTTTAATGTATCTGGACTATTACCTTCACCTTTTTCCCCCTGAAAAGAATGGCATTGCTGTATCTGTATAAAGTCATTTAAAAATATATGTGCCATTTTGCAACACTTCTGGTTGGGTTGGACTTCCTTCTTCTAGCCCTATTCTCTCAGCCAGATTGCAGTGGCGGTGCAGCCAGTTTTCAGAGCCACCACTTCAAGGTGCCGTTGTTGGTCAGCTCATGCTCATTGTTTATGATACAAGCAGTCAAGCTGTGAGTTACTGCCAACATTCATCATTCTTGGTGTGTGTTTGAAAATTTCCCGCTAAAACTGCTCAAGTAAAGCCTTAGTGCGAGCCACAGTGTGGGGCAGCACATTGTCATGCATTATATTAATGCCACTTGTGAGCATTACGTGCCTTTTGTTTTGGATTGACCGACGAAGCTTCTTCGGTGTTTCACAACAAACTTCTGATATTGTGGTCTCTCTGGCGAAGAGGTTAACGTTTTTCTCTGTAATCCTGTATATTCTTGTGAATAAAGCAGCTGCATGAGATTCGGTAGCGGATTTCGCTGCGTTGGTTACTTACGAGGGTATGTGAGCCGGTCGTTCAGAAAGCAATGGCAAACTACTGAGCGTAATCTTGCCTAGTACATCAACAGCAGCTGAAAGATGCTGGTGTTGACTGCAATGCCCTGTAAGGGATATGTAACATAAAAAGTGTCTTGAATTCCGTCAACAAAATGCCCTTGCGTCCTAGAGCACTGTAACCATCATTTTTTATTAAGAATTCTTTGCGCTTGTTTGGAGGATGAGTACGTATCCACTGTTTTGACTGTTCCTTCATCTCTGCATTCACAAAGTGAACTCATGTCTCATCCCCAGTCGAATTCTGTCGAGAAATGCATCCCCCTCTTCCCAGTAGTGAAGGAGGAACGTCAAAACTGAGCCCATTCTTTGAGCTTTGTGAATGTCGGTCAGTTGCTTCGGTACCCACCGTGAATAGAATTTGTGGTAACATAACCTCCCTGTGACAGTTTGAAACAGACTAGTCCTAGAAATTTGTGGAAATTCTGTAAAAAGATCTGAAATTGAGAAACAGCGCTTTTCCACTTCGACTTTGTCTACTTTTTTCAATGAGCTAATCTGTCACAAATGAATGTCATCCTTGTCCACCCTCATCATGCACATCTTTACGCCCATCTTTGAATTTCCTGCACCAATTCCTCACAGAACTGTCACTCGTAAAGCTATCACCGTACACACAACACAATCAGCGATGAATCTAAGCCATAATTTGACCTAACGAATCACATCACGAATTTCACAGCTGGCGGGAAAGGCAGTAATAATTGTGTCCGTGTTTATTCAATCACTATGGCAACTGGTTTATTTTTACCAGCCAATCATCATTTGATTTTGGAATAGCCCTCATATTTTGTGAAGCTGGGCTTACACCGGAGTCTTGCTGGTCAGAGAAGCATCCCGCCCTTACTGGAGATTGAGCACCCTGACCACTGTGTTCCTGGCTTTTCAAGTGATCTCTTTGTAAATGCTGCTTTACAAGTGTGAAGTCTTCATATACACCTTTAAAAATAAATGGAGTGACTAGTTCTCTGCCGTGTCATCACTTCTTGCACAGACAAATTTCTGGTACTTATTTTGTGAAGCTGAGCTAATACCAGAGCCTTGCTGATCAGAAACACATCCAGTCCCTCTTGGAGGTTGAGCACCTTGACAGCTGTGTTTGTAATCCATTGTTCTAACTATTTGTAATCCATTGCTCTAACTATGTGTAATCCATTGCTCTATTTGTAATCCATTGCTCTAACTACTGTGTTCCTATAAATTTAATAGTTTCTATCATCATCAGGTAGCAGGTCTTTTGCAGAAAGCCATTCTCATCATATCCAACTGAAAAGATCCTTCGTTATTTACCTGTTATCCCACGTCATACATTTTCCTGTCCAGTGTGTCTGTAGTGTCCTATGTCCATCTTCATGCGGGTCAACCCATGTCTCTTTTTCTCAGGAACCTCTATGACATATAAAAGGTAAAAAGTATTTTAGTTTATGAGACATAATGCTGTTTATGTTTTCTTTGATGTTTAGGTCTTGTAGTTTGTCAGTATTTTCTTCTTATATAGATTATGAAATGCAACACATTTGACCGGTTTACTGGATTTGAGTTGTCATGAACCCTGGATCAAGGAAACATCAGAAGCTTATTTTACAACTCTATGAATTAAATAGTGCCATTACACAGCTTGCTCTGAATCTTGTCAGAGTAATTCTGAATGTCAGATCTTCAAGTAGAGATAAGTGAACAAAACAAACAATATGCCATTGGTATGTCATTAAGCCATCTTGAAGATATTCATTCAGTAGCATGTCCTTTACAGAACCTCACTCCCATAACAACCTTCCGGAGAACCTCTCGATCATAAGCAAGATGTCCCGCGTCTGATACACCCATCTGGAGATCTCCGCCACATCCTGCATCCATCTTCTCTTTGGCCTTCCTCTTCCTCTCTTCCCAGGCATATACCCCTCCAATATTGTTCTCTCCAAACTTTTGTGACGTTTTAAGTGACCCAAATATTTCAATTTTCTTTATTTTATCGTCTTTAATAGCCAACCTTCTTCAGTATTCAGCTCTTGAAGTATGGATGTATTTGTTCTTTTCTTTACCCAAGATATTCTTAGAACTCGGGAGTCTCTGTGGCGAAGTGGTTAAGCCGTTTGACTCGTGCTCCGAAGGTTGTAGGTTCGATTCCGGATCGCACCCTTCGGTTTACGAATAAAATGTTTCGGAGACTCCTGTGGGTCGTCGCTAAAAGCTACGGAGTTCGTGCTTTATGCGACGCTTTCCGCACTGCGGAAAGAGACCGAGCCATATGGAATAAAACCCGGTGCAATGAAGTCGACCCTGTCGACTTTTAAGTGACTTTTTAAAAAAAAAATTCTTAGAACTCGTCTATAACATTTATATTCAAAGGCATTTACTCGTTTTTCAGCTTGTTTAGTAAGTGTCCAGGTCTCACAGGCATACGTTACAATAGGAAAGATGCATGCTCTTAAAAATCTAATTTTTCTTGTTCTGTCTGTCCCACTCCATAATTTATTCAGTTGTTTTAGTCTTTGAAGAGCAATTGATAGTCGTCGTTTAATTTCTTTCATTTTGTCACCGTTGTTGGTAATCAATGACCCAAGATATTCAAAATTGTCCACCACCTCCAATTTTTCCTTATTAACATATATTTCTTTCTCCATAGTAGTTTTATCTGTATGCATTATCTTTGTTTTTGCTATGTTAAGATATAAGTTGTGATTTTCACTATTCAATTGGGTTGAGGCTATTAGGATTTCATCAGCATACCGAATCTCTGGTATGTCATAACCACCGATATTTAGAGCATCATATAGCTCCCTGTTTATATCGTCTATTACATTATATTTTCAGCATACAGGTTAAACAAATAGGGAAGTCTTGAAGATATGGCATTATATTATTTTCTGTGGCAAATTGGTGCACAGACTAATGTATCCATTTTGAGACTGCGTCAACTTCAGGAATGTAATTGCAGAGGACAAAATGCCATCAGTACTAAGCATCAAACCAAAACACTATTGATCCATCCATCCTGTGCCATGCCGATAAGCGTGGCCAGTCGTGATTTGCCATTTCACTTTATCACCAGAGTTGTGAATCAGCTCAGCGCTCTTGTCTCGACCATGCCACATGGCCAACCCATCCAGGTATTTACTTCTCTGCCTTCCCCTTGTTCTTTTCCCCTCGATCTTGCCAGTTGCCAACAAGTTCTCCAATTTATTTCTTCTCATAACATGCCCAAAAAACTTTGACTGTTACTCCAATTTCTCTAATCAGTTTACAATTTTTATTGGTATCTTGATTGACTGGTCATTGGTTTTTCAATCTGTCCATGGTATTCTTTGCATTCTCCTCAGAAACCACATTTCCACAGCCATTGGATGTTTTTCAGCTTGTCTGCTCATTGTCCATGCTTCACATCCATATAAAAGTACAGGCTCTGTGTAGCACCTCAACACTCTTAGCTATTGATATCTTTTTATTGGTCAGTATGTTTTTCATTTTGCAAAAGGCTACCTTCGCCATGACGATTCTTGTTCTAATCTCTTCAAGGCATCTCACATTAGATGTTATGACTGTTCCGAGATAATTGTACAGATTCACTTGTTTAAGAATATTCTCATTTACTTGTATATTACAGTGTGGTATTTCATTCTTCCTAGTGATGGCCATAATCTGTGTCTTCTTACAATTTAATTCTAACCCTAGTTGTTCACTGTGTGCAACAACCACATCTACTAAATGTTACAGACACTGCTCATTGTCTGCAAACAATATTCTATCATCCGCATATCTAATGTTATTGATGCTTCTTCCTCCAATGATGATTCTTTTCATATCTTGTACATTTCTGAAGATATTTTCACTGCGCATGGAAAAACGAAATGGAGACATTACTTATCTCTGTCTCACACCTCTCTTAATAGGCTGATATTGACCTATTTCATTATGAATCTTTATGGGCAGCATGTTGGCAGGCAAGTAATTTAATCATTATACTACCACAATCTATATTGTCGTCATCGTCATCATGTGCCATGCCGGGTGAATCATACAATATGTGGGTCATCGTTTGTCTTTGTGAATTGGCCTCTTGAAGTGCAGCATTAGCCATCCACAAGATTATTAGCTTTCTACAAGGGAACCATGTCTCTGTGGCCTCTTTATTTCTAATCTCATTATTCAGTGTTTTCCATGATTTACAGGCATAAAATAGTATGGATAGTATATAACATCATAAAACTAATTTCTGGCCTCCATGAACAGAGATCTTGCACAGAATGTTATTCATCGGATAAAATGCTGCCTTTGCTTGGATTATTCTGATCGTTACTTCTGCGGTAGAACAGTGTTGACAGATAAGAAGGAAAAAAGTTAACTGATTTTTATTTGGCGCTTGCTCACTTTGAACTTGAAAGTAATCCATACACGGGCTACTACCCAAGTCAAGGACGAGAAGTCAACATTTTAGTCCAACTGACTGGTGTAGGGGTTGAAGCCGCTAACTCGGCATCAGCACACCGGATGTTTAAGAATGAGCGCTCTTATCCACTCGTCCATGCTGACCTGCGTTAATTGATTTGTTTCAAAATAAAATACTGACAATACTTGTTTTATGTTTATATGTTATTATAGCATGTTTTTGAAATTTAATTTTATGAAAATTTATATCATTTCTATCTTTTAAAAATTGTTATGATATAAACATCATTTGTTTCAGCTGTTAGATTTACTGGAAATGCACCCAACATCATATGTCCATTTCATAAAAACAACGCTGATGTTTGTTGTCCAGTACAATTTTACAGCTAAAGGTAAAGGAACTTGATATTAACTAATTGAATGAGTCAATACCAGTTAATATTCATTTGTAATTCTCTCTTAATATTAACACTATTTCTAAGATACAGATAAGAGATAAGAAACAGTGAGCTAGTGGCAAAGTTGCAATGGTTACTCGCATCAAAAGAAGACGGTCCACATTCTTTAGATACATCATGAGAAGGGGAAAGCTGGAGTATGTTGTGTGAGCAGGAAAGTTGGACAGGAATAGAGGCAGGGGGAGACCCAGAGAGAAGATGCTAGACAGTTTGATATCATTGTTTGGAGGAACTTGGATAGCAGAAATGAACAGCAGCATGTGAGACAAAAGGCTATGAACATACATGACAACCAATGCCACACCATAAGAAGAATGACAAAGCTATGTCAATTACTGTGTATTCTTCCTTTCAAAGTAAGCTTTTCAGATAAGTTAATTGACCCAGCTGTTGTAACAAACATTGTAAGCCTTCATCTGGTTTGTGTGACCGAAACCTCACTTCATATTAAGTTGTTTATTTAGAATAACATGCTGTCTCTTGTATTTCTGTTTAATTTTGGATTTCTAAGAGAAAAACAAATGGTATATGGCAAATGTAAAAGGGTCCTTTATTTTACTTTGTTTTACTTTCCATAATCTCTGCATTAATGATTCTGTTATATAGTTTTAGTCCTATTCTGTATAGGCACCAGTTCATGGTGTTTGTAATTAATTAAAGATTAAATTTTGGATTAACAATATATTGATAATAAAAAATATTTCATGGAAATTATTCTTTGTCAATGATGAACGGTAATTTTTTTGAAGGCCACAATTTACTGCTCATGATTTATCATAGGGAAATGTGGCCTATTAGTCACAATGAAATGCACAAAATGTTTCTCTGTCTGTACATATGTGTGTATGAGTCAGCATGATAATCTCTCTGTCTTCCCACTCTCTCTCTTTTTTTCTTTCTCTCTCTCTCTATCTGTACAGATGCATGAACGTCCAAATCATTTGTCAGATACAAAGAGCACTCAAATTACCCAGTTTGTGGCTTACACAGCTTGGTCACATCATGTTTGTAATGACATGCACTCTCTTTACTGTGTTTCGTTTTTGAGAAGCAGATAAAATTTGCACAGAGTAAGTCATGAGCTGTGTTATTCCTGTTTGTGTAGGTGGTGTGTATGTGTGTACATGCCTGATGATGATTATATACATTTCATCAAAGCATTATATGTATGAACATATTGCTTTATTTATTTATGAGTGAAAAGGTCAGATTTTTCTATAAGTATGTAGCATAAAGCCGGTCTCTCTGGCTGAGGGGTTACAACACTTTCTCCGTAATCCCGTTTATCACACAGTCTCGTAGCGGGAGAGAACTGGGAGCGGTTCGACCCCTGCTGGTGACTTGCGGGATACTGAGCCGGCCGCTCAGAAAGCAATGGCAAACTACTGAGCGTAATCTTGCCAAGAAATCAACAGACAGCTGAAAGATGCTGCTGTTGACAGCGATGTCCTGTAAAGGATATGCAAAAAAAAAAAAAATGTAGCATAAAAGACTGGCAAGAGAAGGTCAACCAGAGAGACGAATGGAGACGGATTGTATCTGCAGCAAAGAACCTCAATGGCTCGGAATGCTGAAGAAGAAGAAGATGTAGCATACAAATCCTCTTGTGACATCATAAATCTATGACGTGTATATTCCTTGTGGCCTGAAAAATAAATAATTTTAGTCATAGAAACATTATTATACTAGTTAAGTGATACTGAAATAATGTTTGCTGTTCAGAACCATCTAGATGTTTGTTTTGTAAACCAGAGCTTAATATTTTTTTTACCAGGTCTGTTGTTTGAAGGATTTACTGTAAATTGCTTCAACCTGATGAAACAGATTCTGTTCAGTGATGTTTACAAGCCTAGGAAGAATAAAGAAGGTACTGTTTGGCTTCACACATTACATTATTGTGAACTTGTATTCCTCTAATATTTATGGGTTTATTTGTTCATCCCATATACTTTTCTTTTTGCTTACAGTGTAAGTAGTTGAATATGAGTAAGAAAGTCAAGAAATATATCTGTTTAAATATTAACATATTTTAACTGCATTACAATAAATTGAGTACATGCTTATTGTTATTATTAACTGCTTATGCTGCCCTTCATTCATGCTCTAGCATGTCCTTTGAAGAACCTCACTCCCATAACAACCTTCCGGAAAATTTCTCGGTCAAAATCAAGATGTCCAACGTCCAATACACCCATCTAGAGATCATCCTCCACATCCTGCACCCTTCTTCTCTTTGGCTTTTCTCTTCTTCTCTTCCCAGGCATATAACCCTCCATTATTGTTCTCTCCAAACTTTCATGACGTTTCAAGTAACCAGAATATTTCAATTTTCTTTGTTTTATCATCTTTAGTAGCCAGCCTTCTTCAATATTCAGCTCTTGTCACATGGGTGTATTTGTTCTTTTCTGTCTTAAAAAAACTCAAAAACTTTCATTTACTGCCAATATAGTACCTTGTGGTGTATGACAGGTGGGGGGGGGGGGGGGTGTGTGTCTTTGAGCCTTTTCTGTATTGCATCCTTTTCTGTATCCAAGATATTCTTAGAACCCATCTATAACATTTATATTCAAAGCTATTTATGCTCTGTCAGCTGTCTTTGGAACCCACAGAAAGTACCAATATGCACCAACATATTAACTGACATTGAGTTTTTAAAAATAAATTTTAAATACATTTGACTCTTGTGGTAAAGTCTACAAATACATATCTGGACAACAATTATAGAAATAATATGAAAATCAAATGTCTAAAGAAAAAATAGTCATGACAAACACATGCACATAAATAGACATCAAAACATGAATATTCCAAATCAACGGCTAATGTAAGTTTGAGATTTCACATACTAGGCATCATAATCTCGGCTGATGAAAAAATGTGTGCAAAATCTAACACAGATGCAGCAAATTTAGCCATTGTAGCTTCTACTGATTTGATCTCCTGGTACCATTTCTAGTGACCAGATTTGATTTGATTTTAAATAAATGTTGAGGAATATCAATGAATAACTGTATAGTTTTTCAGTATGAATAATTTATAAATTGTGACTAATGTTTTGAAGTATGCATCCAGTTGTTACTTGTGTCATTTCTCCGCAGAGGATACATGTCCTGTTACATTGCAAGCTAATGCAATCATCACTGAATTCTTCAAGTTTGATACATTGGCAGAAATCTGCCGTCGTCTAGTGTCTGAGTACTTTCTCTTAACCACTGATGATCTTACAACATGGGATGCAGATCCTGAAGAATTCTGTAAGTTAATCTGATATGATGTTTTTTTCCATCCCTGCTCTGAGCCAGGTGTTGATAAATTGTGTACACTCATATAGCATTGGTTCTCTGAACTTGTAATCCCAACAGAAAAGGTAGATAAACAGTTTAGGGCAGTGTTTGTGTTTGTGCACATGAGTGGATGGATAGGTAGCAGGGTATATTAATACGAGGGTAAGTTAATAACCGATTGCATAAATCTGCGTGCCCTGTTTTCATTTACATGCCATCCCACAGAACTGTGTGACTTACTTATTGACTCACCCTCGTAACTTTTTCTACCCAACTATGCACTGCTTTACTGGAAATCGCTAGGGACTAAGTCCACTGAAAACCCCCTTGGCGGGAGACATTTCGCAAATGACGCTGAAGTTGAATGTGAAGTGAAAACGTGGTTTAGAAAACAGAGCACGCAGTTCTATGCAGTCGGTTTGGGAGAACTGATAAAACAATGGGATAAGTGCATCAACGTTGGTTGAAATTATGTTGAGAAATAAAGGGACAATCTATGTAAACAAATAAACTGGTTTCAAGTTGTTATCATATTTAGTTACTTTTCTACAGCCATTTGTGACTTATTAACTTATCCTCGTATGTACATCAATAAGAAACCATAGTAATAGTTCAGTTGTGAAGGTTATATCAGACATGACAACCTTATACAACCCTAGAAAAATTACAGAGAATCAATGTCAAAACAAAAAAACTTTTTAAAACTTGAATAAACTATAGTCTTTGAGTTTTAGCAGTCGTCATTATCAAGTGCCATGCCGGCTGGCGTAGGTGTTCATGACTCTCCACAGATCTCAGTCCTTGGTTTTCTGGATCAACTCTGCTGATGATATTCTTCCATGCCACCGTCTCAATCCATCCAGCATCATTTCTCTTGGTCTGTCTCTGCTTCTCTTCTCCTCGATCTTTCCAGTTGTCACAATGTTCTCCAATGCCTCTCTTCTCATCACATGACCAAGGAAAGCTGTTTGTCTCTTTCTTATTGTTGTATGTAATGTTCTAGTTTCATTAGCCTCTTTCAGGCAATCATTAGTTACTTTGGCAGTCCAAGGAATTCGCAACATTCGTCTCAGGAACCACATCTCTGTTGTTTCCAATCTCTTCCTAATTTGTTCATTTGCATTCCAAGATTCACTGCCATACCACAAAACAGGTTATATTTGGCACTTCGGCACTCTCTTTCTGACATTCAATGATAGTGACTTATGTATTAACAGTGGAACCTGCTAAATTGAAATGGAAATAGTGAGCATGACATTTTTACTATAGATGTTTTCAGGCATCATACTCCATATAAAGAACGGCCTTTAATATAAAGACCAGGGAGAATGCATTTGGTTCGACAACAAAAATATGTTAAAAATTATACGACAGTCTAGAGCAGTGGTTCTCAACCGGTGGGGAAATCTCCCCCCCCCCCCCATCCCAGGGGGAATTTTAGGGTTTCCAGGGGGGGGGGGGTGGAATTAAGATTATTTCAAGATCACATTAATACAAGAACCAATTACTTGATATTGTTTTTCCCTCTAAATTGTACAGTTCTGTACTTCTCGCCCTAATGAAATTCGTTTTATAACGTAAGTACACCCGCAAATCACGTTTTGTGTAGATGTCTAGACTTGTTCTAGTATGTGTTATTTAGCTTCCATTTTTATGTGTACTTTGTAAGGGTGGGGGGGGGGGGGATTTATAGGGAGGAAATTCTAAAGGAGGTTGGGGGAATGACGTTCTGAACATATGGTAAAGGGGAGCATGGGCCAAAAAAAGGTTGAGAACCACTGGTCTAGAGTACTTGTGATGGACTGTTTGTTGATAGCTTTTATGTTGATATTTGAGAATGTATGAAGAAGAAAAATACTCCAGATACATGTTTCCATAATACTTTCTGTAGATCTTCAGTCAGACGTGAGAGAAAAATGTAATGAATAGTTATGATCATTGTTTTGTTCACTTGCTTTAACTCAAGCATAGTCCATACACGTACTACTATTTTTAGTGCACTGGACTGATTTTTGCGTGTGGATTAGCTTTCCCTGTTTCAAATGTCCCTCGCCATCAGGCGAGGTACTTGTAATTTACGTCCCCAAGTAAAGGATGAGAAGTCCACATTTTAGTCCAACTGGCCGGTGTAGGGGTTGAACCCGCTACCTTGGCATCAGCACACCAGAAAATTATGGTCATGTGTTTTTGGTGTGTTGCTGAAGGTGGTTATATTTACTGGTTTGATGTGCACATTAGCAAATTACAGTGCTTGATCGTTGATTTTAATATAAGTGGCTAAGTATGTCAAAGGATACAAACTGTACTTCCTTCTGGGAATAGGGCTAGAGTCTGTTGACAATTAAGTACTTAAAGCTCATGGAGGAGCCATGACCAACCTAGGCCTAATCCCAACCAGTCTGCACATTCTGTGCTGGATCAGGACCTTCTTTCTTATATCCCAATATATGGAGGTCAGCGTGGCTGAATAGATTAGAACACATTTTCTTTAACATCCGGTGTGCTGATGCCAAAGTAACAGGTTCAACCCCTACACGGGCAGTTGGACTAAAATATTTACCTCTTATCCTTGACTTGGGGATGTAAATTACAAGTACCTCTGAAGTTGAAGTGGGTTTGCCTGATAGCGAGGGATACTGTTAATAGGGAAAGCTAATCCAGATGCAAAATTCAGTCCATTACTACTAGAAGTAGTGTGTATGGCCTATGCTTGAGTTCAAAGCAAGCGAGCGCAAAAAAATATCCCATTATGCCTAAGTGCGGATGTAAAATTCCAGTATTGGTATACCACACACCTCTGCTTTTTTTGGGAAAAGGGAAGAAAAACATTGCAGTACAGTCCCTATGTAGATGGTACTTTGGTAGTATTTTTTTTTTTTTTAAATTCGCACATCCTTTTACAGGACATTGCTGTCAACAGCAGCATCTTTCAGCTGTCTGTTGATTTCTTGGCAAGATTACGCTCAGTAGTTTGCCATTGCTTTCTGAGCGGCCGGCTCAGTTATCCCGCATGTCACCAGCGGGGGACGAACCGCTCCCAGTTCTCGTCCACTATGAGACTCTGCGTAATAAACGGGATTACGGAGAAAGTGATGTAACCCCTCGGCCAGAGAGACTGGCTCTTTGGTAGTAGGTTAGGAGAAAAGTCTCCATATCAGTCTGACTCCTATAGATACCAGCCCTTTTCACTGCTCAAACGACCTGAAAGCCAACACATCAGCTTAAGAGTTTTAATTCCGTATTCCAGAGGATTCACCAATAACCTACAAAATGTATATCATCAGGAAAATAATAATTCTTCTCTAAGCTTCAAATATTAGAAAAAGACATACATTTGATCATCCAGTGCCTTGCTGACTGATGCGGGCAATCATGCTTCTCCACATATTGTGATCTCCAAGGGCATGTATCAGTTTGTGTGCTGACTCAAATTGTGCCATGACACAAGACTGTCAATAATTTTATCTTGCTGTCTTCCTCTAACTCTCTTTCCACAAATCTTTCCAGTTGTCACATTATTCCAGTTTTTGTTTTCTCACAATGTGACCCAAAAAAAATGAAGACTGCCTCTTTCTGATGTTTGTGATAAGATGTCTTTGCAGACTCTTTCAAAATCTCCAGATTGTCCTTTTTGGTTGTCCAGGGATTTTCAGCATTCTTCTATAAAATGACATCTCCAAAGCCTTCAGGGATGTTTTTTTCGCTTGTTTACTAATTGTCCAGGATTTTTTTGTTTTATTTTTTATTTTGCATATCCTTAACAGGACATCGCTGTCAACACCAGCATTTTACCGCTGTTGTTGATTTCTTGGCAAGATTACGCTCAGTAGTTTGCCATTGCTTTCTGAGCGGCCAGCTCACTTATCCCTTAAGTCACCAACGCGGTGAGAACTGCTACCAATTCTCGCGCACTGCGCTACCCTACGTAGATAAATGGGATTCCGGAGAAAGTCGTTTAATCCTTCAGCCAGGGAGACCAGCGTCCACGATTTACAACTATGAATAAATGCATGCACTGATTAAAAATATCAGAGCACCCTGGATTTTTCTATCCCTGCTGATACCCATTTTAGGCTGGTCGATCTGGGGGTTCAGGTGACTGAAAAAGACTCCTGAACATAAAAACTGCCCAGCAAGCATACTAGCTGCTCCACCACTGCAACTCCTGATAGTGTATACCTGGTTTTATATTTGTATCAATGTTTTCACAGGTCAGGAAGAAGGTGGAGATTCCTATAAGTACTCTCTCAGGGTAAGTATATGTACTAGCACAATTCCTGTAATAAACATATTTTGTGTGGTTTGTTATAATTTTTTGTTTTTTTTTTAATAAGCTGTTGTGGCATAGTGGTTAAGGAATTTGCTTACCTACACAAAAGTTCTGGGCTCAGTCACCAGTAGTGGCAAGATTTTTATTGTTGATCTCATTGATCCTGCAGCTGTAGGTTCTCTTTGGATTTCTTTTCATCCACGATAACTCTGGGTAGTGAGTCATTATTATAATTTAGTGATTAGTAAGGATTATTATCATAACACTCCGGATATGTCCGTAGGTATTCCGATTTTCTCCTGAACATCTCTGCCAGCATATATCAACTGATCATACCAGTTTTGTGTTGGTTAATCAAGTGTTTTGTGCTCTTAACAAAATATTTATGTTTGGCAACTCCCCGCTTCACTCTGGACAAGGAAGCAGTTCCCTGGTTTCCTTAAAGTAATCTGTTCATCTAGTATCTCTTATTGCGCTGATGAAATCTGGTCCATTCATTGCTCTTCTCACCTTGATAATTGCCATGTTCGCCAGCTGATCGACTTTCTTGTTGCCTTTCACGCCTGAGTGCCAGGGTATATAGATGAAAGTTACCTGGGCTAATTGTGATGCGCTCATTGTTGAGTCACTCATGTCATATGAGGCCAGTCTGAACCTTTTTGAGCATGTACATTGAATCATTCAGTATGCATGCGTGTGAATACTTTTGCGTGCCGAGCCAGTTAAAGGCATTGGTTACAGCCACAGTTACCATTGTAAGACTACTTGTTCTCTTTGACTTGCTTCCTGCACAGTTTTGCAACTTGTGAGCTTGCTGATAATGTCCATGCACATCTTTTGTCCCAGACTACCGAGCCATCCGTAAACACCACTGCATCTCCTTCTACAGAGGTTAAATGTATTAGCACTTTGACCTCTGTCTACTGTGACCAGATCTTGCTCTATACAACTTGTGTCTACAACTTCAAAGAGTGATGTGGACAGAGATGGTAGCATGGGAATCTGCTGGCATTGGTATCCATTCCCTTCCAAGGTTGATGTCTGGGGGTGTGCACACTTGGTAGAGGCATCCGCAGTATGTCCCATCCATGATTGGCCCCTCTTCAGTCAATTTCCTTTAGGTGTTGACAGGGCAAGTGTGAAGTGGATTTTGTATATTGGCCTTCACATTAATGTAATCATGTGCTCTGACCAGTTTTAGTCTGTTATCCATGGTAGGAAAGTTTATATCTCATGGCTTGACAAGACATAGTTCTTGTGCATTGGAAGATGGTATAAAGAGGTGACAGGCGATGTTCTTTGGTCACGTAATAAGGCAAATGACCTTGGAAACACCGTGACAGTCATCCCCCAATTAAACTCCTGTACCTTTTTTTTTGTTGCAACTTTTGTTCTACCTTAATGTGTTTCTGTTTTCTGTGATGTTGTAATGAGTCATGTAGTAATTGTTGTAATATAGTGCCTTGCTAACTATTAGCATAGGTGATCATGCTCCTCCTTGCATTTTTACACTCCTTGAGGTGCATTGAGCAATTGCTAGACCCATATTTTTATTGACCAGTCAGCACTTGGTGGGTGAAATAGTCAGTATCATACTGGCTGCCTTTACTTCCCATAACATTTTGTAGTAAGGCTGGGTCGACCTAGGAGTAAGTGTCAGTTTTAATCATCCGCCTTGATAAGGATTCAAATTCATGACCATAGGGCCAGCAGAGAAGTGTGTAGCCAATATTTCCAAGGCTTCCACTGTGATGCCAGCAGACAAGTGTGTAGCCAATATTTCCAAGGCTCCCACCGTGATGCCAGCAGACAAGTGTGTAGCCAATATTTCCAAGGCTTCCACCATGATGCCAGCAGACAAGTGTGTAGCCAATATTTCCAAGGCTCCCACCATGATGCCAGCAGACAAGTGTGTAGCCAATATTTCCAAGGCTCCCACCGTGATGCCAGCAGACAAGTGTGTAGCCAATATTTCCAAGGCTCCCACCGTGATGCCAGCAGACAAGTGTGTAACCAATATTTCCAAGGTTCCCACCGTGATGCCAGCAGACAAGTGTGTAGCCAATATTTCCAAGGCTCCCACCATGATGCCAGCAGACAAGTGTGTAGCCAATATTTCCAAGGCTCCCACCATGATGAAAGCAGACAAGTGTGTAGCCAATATTTCCAAGGCTCCCACCATGATGCCAGCAGACAAGTGTGTAGCCAATATTTCCAAGGCCCACCATGATGCCAGCAGACAAGTGTGTAGCCAATATTTCCAAGGCTCCCACCATGATGCCAGCAGACAAGTGTGTAGCCAATATTTCCAAGGCTCCCACCATGATGCCAGCAGACATGTGTGTAGCCAATATTTCCAAGGCTCCCACCGTGATGCCAGCAGACAAGTGTGTAGCCAATATTTCCAAGGTTCCCACTGTGATGCCAGCAGACAAGTGTGTAGCCAATATTTCCAAGGCTTCCACCATGATGCCAGCAGACAAGTGTGTAGCCAGTATTTCCAAGGCTCCCACTGTGATGCAAGCAAACAAATGTGTGGCCAATACTTCTATGGCTCTCACCATGATGCAAGGCTGTTCGCAATCTTTCTCACTTATATCTGCTGCCACTTTTTCCATTAATCTTGCTAGTTTCAATGTGTTCCCCCTTTTCTCTTCTCATAATATCATCATCATCAAGTGCCATGCCAGCTGGCTTAAGCATTCATGACTTTCCACAGATCTCAGTCTTTGGTTTTCTGAATCAACTCAATCTCATCATCTCAATCAATCCAGCATAATTTCTCTTGTTTGCCTCTCCCTCTCTTCCGTTCAATCTTTCCAGTTGTCACAATGTTCTCCAATGCCTCTCTTTTTATCACATGACCAAAAAAAGCTGATTGTCTCTTATTTATTGTTGTATATAATGTTCTATTTTCATTATCCTCTTTCAGGCAGTCATTGTTAGTTACTCTGGCAGTCCAAGGAATTTGCAACATGTCTCAGGAACCACCTCTCTGTTGCTCCTAATTTCTTCCTAATTTGTTCATTTACATTCCAAGATTCACTGCCATACAGCAATACAAGTTCTATATTGGTTCTATATAGCACTTTTAGTACTCTCTTTGTTATAATATATGATATAAACAAATAGGAATCAATTTTATGTTCAGTTGTTGTTGCTCTCTTAACAGCCTTGTACAGAAACCTTGTTTCTGACCATATTCAAGACATTCCGTCTGTCCCTAACCCCTGTCCTGCTGGAGATGGTACGCAGTGTCCAGGGACCATGTGATCCAGACAATCTTGCAGCTGTTTTAAGAAAAGATGCAGGTAAGGGCAAGAATGTAATAATGTCATCTTTTTGCTAGTGTGAAACTTTTAATTGTCATTTGTTTGAAAGTTTACTGTGGTCAGTCGTCTTGTGGGGAGAAACAATTGTTCTCATCATCAGTGATATGTTGATGTCTATGTTAATTGTAAATGCTTAGAAGTATCATTTGTTGGGTATCCATTAAGGCCACAGAGACAGCACATAAACAAATTTACAAGTATTATCTGGCTCATAGAAGTAGAAAAATAAGAAGAAATTGAGTATACACTGTATATGTCATTGTGAGTCCTAATCTTTGACAGCTTCCTGAGGCTGGTGTTTTAGCTTTAATCACTTATAAACATAGGTGAATTTAGCAGTATTTTAATGAAGTAATGTCATTTTATTTTGTCTTTATTTCTTGTAGTATATCAGACTGCACCCTGGTTTAGGTGTATATTTGGCTTGTTAAAACATAGTCTTTGTGACATGATTTGGGTTTATGATGAGTTTATTTACCTTTTTATGTATTAGATGAACTGAACTAAACATTATCTTGAAGTAAACTGCTCATTTTAAAGCTAAGCTGCTAGAGTAATAATGAACTGAGCTGTCATATGTCTTTGTTCACCTTATGTATTTTCATCACATGTTCTTTGCTTCATGACAATTTTTGTTACATTAGAATGTAAAACTACAGGATATTATAACAGATATTTGTATATACAAGTGATGAAACTATTTTTGACATGAACTGTATAATTATTATATATATAGATTATGCTGTGTCCTTTTGATTTGATTGGCTAGTTGGTAAATCTTATGGAAGACTGAGTTTCAATTCTCAAATCTGATGCAGGGAGATTTGGGTCATTAGAGCCCTGAAAAGGACTTATTTCTATCAGAGTGAAGTTGGTGTGCTGAATTCATAGTGTGGGTTGTGTTTAGGGAAAGAAAATTGATGAGGAAAGGCACTGGTAACCCTAATCTTATACTTTATAAACTATATTGGTAAGTCTACAATTTCAGACTCATTTTGCAGTATCTGCCTTCAACTTACTGTTACCCTTCTCTCTCTCTCTCTCTCTCTCTCTCTCTCTCTCTCTCTCTCTCTCTCTCTCTCTCTCTCTCTCTCTCTCTCTCTCTCTCTCTCTCTCTCTCTCCCCCTCTCTCTTTCTTTCTTTCTTTCTGAGAGAGATACACGGTTGAGAGAAAGAGGAGAGTGAGTCTTGCTGTACTGCACTTAGTGTTTGCACTGATTTGATATATTCATTAGTTTTTTAGTCGTACAGTTGTGTTTTATAATCTTTCTCTCCCCTCACTGCCACACACAAACACACATTTATATCTTGTAACTCTACAGTGTAATTATTTCATCACTTTTTCAGCTTACAATGCTGTTGGGTTGGCCTCATTTGACTTGTTTGATGAGATTGACTTTGACTCGTGGTTCACTACACACTTGCTGCAAGAGCTTCAGATTAAGCACAAAAGGTAGGCCCTGGGTACTTTGACCTAACAATAATTTTGATAGCAAACCCCAAAGCATGTCCCACAATACTGCCCTGGCTTCACCAAACTGAGGGAGGAAATCTGGCAGACAAGGGCGGCCTTAAGGGAACAATTCTGGAAGACTACTGAAGACCTCAAGTGGACCACCCCGTTTGTGACCCATGCTGGAATAGAACATTGCAAACGTTGACTGCTAAAGAAGGAGAAGAAGATCATGAAAATATGTGGTGAACGGAGAAAACAATTCAAGTGATTTTTAACTTTCCTGCGAAAATAAAATAGTGCATTTGGGCGGCTTATCTCTTGAAATCCTTCTTTGAAGAAGTTTCTCTGATATAAGAAAAAATCTCTTAAAACAAGGATTACAGTCAATGACCTGTTTTTAAACAGTTGTATGAGAAAGTTTTATGTTACACAATCATGACTTACAATCTTTCTTTTCACAGCTACCGTGTGCTCCGTAAACGAGTTGTGTGGTTAATGGGTCAATGGGTTGGCGTGAAAATGTCAGTGAACCTGCGCCCAGTGTTGTATGAAGCAGTGCTGGGATTGTTAGACCCGAGCGAGGATCTGGCTGTGAGACTTGAGGCTGCACAGACTCTCAAAACTGATATCCTTGAAACAAAATGTATCTTAATTAAATGTTTAAATTTTGGTAGGAATAATTGTTACCATACTTGAGGATATTTGATTTTCTTAACTCTTTTTTCAAGTCTTTAGTAGTGTATATAAATTCCCTTTTGTTATGTAATTAACATTTCTGTGAGATGTAAAGTGGTAGTCTAGGGAAAACTCACTCATGTGTTACCAGGGTCCATAAGGTAAGCAAAGAATAGTAACATGCAAGTCATATTAGGTGACTAATGAGGGTTGGTAGAAGACAGGTTACCTCATCCCATAGAAAACGTTATTTGCAACATCCGACTAATGAAGTTGTGTCAACAAAAGACTTGGCGAGAGTTGGTTGAGGGCCTATGCTCCATTAGGAGATTAAAGGCAGAAGATGAAGAAAAGAAAAAAAGAAATGCACATTTGGCAGTCACTTAAAAGCGAAAAAGATGCTTAAAAGTTGACAGAGTCGACTTCATTGCACCGGGTTTCTATTCCATATGGCTCAGTCTCTTTCTGCAGCGAACCGCCAAAGGTGTAGCACAAAGCACAAACTCCGTAGCGCCAGCAATGACCCCCAGTAGTCTCAGGAAAAATGTGCTCATGGACCGAAGGACGCGACCCAGAATCGAATCCACAACCCGAGTCCGACAGCTTGACCACTTGGCCACGGAGACTCCATGGCAGTCGCTTAAAAGTCGACAGGGTTGACTTCATTGCACCGGGTTTTATCCCATATGGCTCAGTCCCTTTCCGCAGAACGGAAAGCGTCGCACAAAGCACGAACTCCGTAGCTTTTAGCGACGACCCACAGGAGTCTCCGAAACATTTAACTCGTAAACCGAAGGGTGCGGCCCGGATTCGAACCCACAACCTTCGGAACACAAGTCAAATGGCTTGACCACTTCGCCACAGAGACTCCCTGGCAGTATCTGGCTTATGTATTTTATACATCAGGACATTTGAGTTTCAGACATGTGTGCTAATTATAATGCATAATAATGCTACGGTTAAAAAGTCCAGGGGAGGTTAGTCTTGTTCCACATTTGTTGCTATGTATTTTGCTCTTCTTAAAGTAATGTAAGCCGGTCTCCCTCCATAATCCTGTATATTCTCGTGAGTAACGTAACCTGCGCTAGAATCGGTAGCGGTTCTCCCCGCATTGGTAATTTACGGGGTATGTGAGCCGGTTGCTCAGAAAGCAGTGGCAAATTACTGAGCGTAATCTTGCCAAGAAATCAACAATCAGCTGAAAGATGATGTTGATGCCCTGTAAAGGATATGCAAATTAAAAAAATGAAAATAGTAATGTAATTATTTAGTTATTCTAATGTTAAAAATTGAATGTGTAACCTAAATTCTGATTCCTTGACTAGTTTTACCTGTAGATGATTTTGAATTCAGTACAGAGCAGATTTTGCCAGTAAGTAAATCATTGCTGTTTGAAATTAGGATTGAAGTAAATAGAATGAAAGTTAACGTTTTATATTTCAAAACGTTGTTTTTTTAAAGTAATGATGGTTGGTACAAGAATTACAGAAGGGCACTGGCACTGAATAGAGCATAGATTGAAAAAACCTGACAGTAGTATAACTAGAATGTTCTTTCTCTGGAACCCACAGGGCAAATGAAATAGAAGGAGTCCTAAAAACATGAAGAACTAAAGACAGAGGTGAATAATATAGGCCAGACATGGCGCAGACTGTAGGAGATAGCAAAATTTAGGACTGTGTGGTGTGAATTTGTTGAAAGTCTATGCAGTGATAAGGAACAAAAGGAAGAAAAGAGTTAACATAATAATTAGAGTAGAGTGAACTAGAGTATCAGCTGCCTAGGGCTAAAAGAAGTGAAAATGAAGAGCAGAGTATGTTAATGTAACATGTTAATGTGAAGAAAAATTTATCATATCAGAAGTAACCAATGAACTAATGGTGAGTTCCTGAGCATATAATAAGTTAAATGTTGAGCTGTTTTATGTGTGATGATTGATGTCACTGTTTGTGGTTACATGCACTGTTGCCAGATTACTGTGATCAAATAAAACCAAGTCATGACATTAAAAAAGCCACACAAAAAAGCCAAACATTGCCCAGTAAAAATATCTATTAAAAATATATTTACATCACATGAAAACCTCTTCTTCAAATAAGTATTCCTCTTCATTGTTGAGAAATTCAGTACAGGATTCATTAGAATATACAATTCCAGCTTTGAAATCATTCAACATTTTGGATGAAGGAACAAATTCATTACAGCACTTGTTTGAAGATAATAGTTCTGCTCTAATTCTAATAATTGCGTCTAAGAGAGACAGCTGAAGTCTATTCATTGCTTTGGTTTTTATGCATGTTAAAAGAGAGAAAATCCTCTCCACTACAGCATTGCTAATAGGTGTTATTAAGCAAGTAAGAGCAAAAGAAGCAAGCTCTTTAAATTGGGGATGTTTCATGACTCCTTGCCAGAACTGCTCTGTATCTTTGGGCAGTCCATTTTCTTTAAATTGTTCTTTTACCTTCCAATCTATAAAAGGCAATTTTCTCTGCTAATTTGACTTTATCATCAAGTTTCTTACTTGTTTTCATCACTGAAAGTGTTTTTTGTGAAGAAGATGGCGCGCTCCGCTTGTGTTTTTCTCTTTTTTCATGATTTGTGAGATTTCAAAGTCTTGGAACAATATTACACCGGCACAATTTGTATTATGCCGATTCAGAACCATCAGTGGATTTCTTGAGCCACACAGTCTTTTCCCATTGATCATTATATTTCCAATTAGTATCACAAGACGGTTTCCACTTTGGCATGATAATGGGCTCAATAATAAGAAATACTTGCCATGAAGGTATAATGAATTTGAAAACTTAACTGCACAGTAAGGTGGCTGCGCAGTGCACGAGTGCGCATAGAATAGTACAAGTACAGTACAAAAACCATACGTGTTTAATACATGTTAGTTGTTACGTTCATTCTCGAGAATGAACCAAAAGTAGTATAAGCTAAGCTTATTGTTTTGCAGTTGTTTTAGCTAAAATGTGAAGAGGCATTTATAGCTAATTATTATTATACCATTACAAATTTTTAAAAAGCCAAAATGCCAAATTGATATTTTGACGCCAAACATGTTTTGTAAAAAGCCAGATCGTTTAGATTTGGCGTTTAAAAGCCAATCTGGCAACCCTGGTTACATGTATAAAAGAACTGGTGACTATGACACAAGTGGGTGAAATGCATTCAGTCTGCAGCTGAAAGCTTACTTTAGTACTTTACATTTCACTTGATTACATTGTTTTAGTTATATTTACATAGCAGGTTAATTTACATTATTATGTAAGCAATATAATCATTAATAATTGGTGGAAATTTGATTCCAGAACTTAGATATGCAGATGACACAGTCTCCTCTCAAATTGTGCTAAAGGTCTAGAAGAGTTTATCCTGTCTGGCAAAAGACACAGCAAAGATGACAATCTTTTCAAAACAAAAATAAAGTCAACAGACAAAACTAGATGTCAACCAAAAATCACAATGAACAGTGAACAGATTGAAAATGTCACAGACTTTAGATATCTTGGCTCCATAATCAGCAAAAATGGAACTTCAAAAGAAGCCAGAAATAGATTGGCCATGGAAATGCAGAGGATAAGATCTTGTGACACAACAAATAAATGTAAAATGTTTTTTGAGAGCATGCATCTTTCATTTGGCAAAATGAAAGTTCGTCATGGACAGTTTTGCAATCACAAAAGAAGAAAATTGAGGTTTTTGAGCTTAAAAGGTGCAGAAAAATGTCACAGAACATTGTGAACCCAGGCAAAGAAAAATATTGACATTCTACAAGAACTGAACATTGAAGAAGACTCGGCATCATGTCTCAGAATCTGAAATACTTTTAGATATTATTACTTCACGGTGTTTTAGAATGAACAATGGTGGAAGGTGCCGGTCTCTCTGGCTGTGGGGTTACAACACTTTCTCTCTGTAATCCCGTTTATCACGCAGAGTCTCGCAGCGGAGCGAGAACTGAGGTGGTTCGACCCCCGCTCGTGACTTGCGGATACTGAGCCGGCCGCTCAGAAAGCAATGGCAAACTACTGAGCGTAATCTTGCCAAGAGATCAACAGACAGCTGAAAGATGCTGCTGTTGACAGCTAAGTCCTGTAAAAGGATACGCAAAAAAAAAAAAAAAAAAAATGGTGGAAGGTATGGTTCCTGAAAGAAGAGGCCGGGATTGACCACCATGAAGATGGACACAGAACATTAGAGACATGAACATGCATAATGTAGGGGAAGTGACAAACAATAGAATCTCTTTGGCAGGCTGTGATGAGACAAACGATAGAATCTCTTTGGCAGGCTGTGATGAGACAAACAATAGAATCTCTTTGGCAGGCTGTGATGAGACAAACGATAGAATCTCTTTGGCAGGCTGTGATGAGACAAACGATAGAATCTCTTTGGCAGGCTGTGATGAGACAAACGATAGAATCTCTTTGGCAGGCTGTGATGAGACAAACGATAGAATCTCTTTGGCAGGCTGTGATGAGACAAACGATAGAATCTCTTCGGCAGGCTGTGATGAGACAAACGATAGAATCTCTTTGGCAGGCTGTGATGAGACAAACGATAGAATCTCTTTGGCAGGCTGTGATGAGACAAACGATAGAATCTCTTTGGCAGGCTGTGATGAGACAAACGATAGAATCTCTTTGGCAGGCTGTGATGAGACAAACGATAGAATCTCTTTGGCAGGCTGTGATGAGACAACATTCTACAGCGGACCTACTTTGACATTACCTAATATTTGGTGTGATAGTGTTTAGTAGTTATTAACAAAAGCTCTGCATTACATGCCAGAACCTGAAGGCAAGAATAGGAAGCTTCACAGTCAGTATTTACTGACTTCATTGTGACTGCATAAGCTATCATATGCAGTGTGTAGTAGATTGCAATTTGTCAGTTCACTGCATATGTGTACTAAGCAAATAGGGTGGTACTCATCTGATAGTGTTGCTAACACATTCCTTTGTCTGTTTCAGTATATTGAGTCTTTGTTTTCACTATTATTTCAACTGCTCAAAGAAGTCAGAGAATGTGATACTAAGGTGAGTTGTTAACTGAATTTACAGTCACTTCTGTTTCCCTGTTAGTTATACATTAAGTGATTGATTTTTGTTTAAGGATCACTTTCATTGCACATGGATATCTCCATGAGTGCTCCAAGCTCCTCTTATAGATTACACCAAGGGGAATCTTAGATTAGATCAGTGTACAAATGTCGTAGTACCACCCAGAATTCAAATGTGTGTATACAAATTTCACACGTTATAAATGTGGGGGGGGGGGGGGGTGTTGTGGTGGTTGTGCTTGCTTGCTTGCTTGTGTTCGTTGGCTTGAGCTCCAACGCGATGTCCTGTATGTCGGATGAAGGCATCCTGTTGTCCAACATCAATGTGATGTCATACAGGACCTGAGGTTTGCGTGAGTATCCGTTGTCCCATGCCTGGCTTATTGGTGTGCAGACTGGTGGTTCCTCGCCGTACAGGCAGACACTCTCCAACTTCGGAGGAATCGGCGATCCTACTGACTTTAGCCAGGACCCTGAAGGGACCTGTTGCCCAGGACGCTCGACGAGGACACATCAATAGGTCTTGGCGAGTATATAACCCTGCCCTGGTGCCTTGGAAACACCTCTGCGTCTCGGTAGTGGTTGTGATTAACTTTCTAATATGAACATTATTTTGGGTAGCAGACTATTCGGCTGCTCTTTTTAATTTCCAATTAGCAAAGCGTTTTCAGTGAGTGCAATGTGCACATGAATCTTTCAGGTTTTTTGTCTTTGTTTCAGAAGGCTAGATGCCTAACCCATTGCACTATAATCAGAGGCAATATACCACCCTATTCTTATTTTGGTACAAATCCACAGTCCTTGCTTCATGTGAGCCAAACCAGGGCAGATGAACATCCTAACCTAAGCCACTCCACACCCTCAAAAGTTATATTTGTATTAAAGAGATAAAGACAGACTTTTATCACTGCTTTCAACACTTTCTCTTGTCTATCCTTTATTTGCCATTGAAGCATAGGCTGTCAGCCAAATCACTCCAGGTTCTGTCTTTTGCTGTCTCAAGCAGCTACATTCTTCTTCCTGTTTTAGTCATCTACGTCTCTAATTCTTTTTTTTTTAGGTGACAAGAAGTTAACCACTGATGGACTCCTTGTGGCTTTCTCTGCTTAATTTCTAGAATAGCCTCCTCTCCTCTTGTTTCGCTGATTTTATTCTTTTTTTTATTATCGTTAGACTTGTTCATGGTTGGTTGGATTTTGCAGCTAAAGTTGTCTGTGGATTGAGGAAGCCAGCCCTAGGCCCAGCCCTCATTGGTCTCCTCTTGCAACATGCATGATAGGCACCCAACACTGGATTACATTTCATAGACTTAACATTAGATGTGTGCATTTGGACCCCTACATTGGAGACAAGAATATCAGAAAGACTATTTATTATCTGGAAGAAAAAAAAGAATAGTTTTTCATTATCTTATTCTTTGTACATCTTCAGAAGTCAAACTGAATATGTGGGAAAACACTTCCGCTTATGAAATATTGATTCACTGTGCAAAATGGGTGGTTTTTAGACGACTGCGCTAAGTCCATGTATTCCCTGATCTCTTCATAACCTGTGTTATCCAATCTTATCTTTGCATTCAGGTTACTCTTCAAAATGTTGCTGTTTCCATCTCTTTTATTACCTATAGTATTTGAAAGTTTCATGCCAAATTCCTCATTAACTGATTCATGTTTCTTGCACCTACTGGGATGAGACTAAGCCATCACTAGTCCCCAGTTATTCAAGTCATACAATAATGAAAAATTTGTATCGGTAGGTCTTAGAAAAGTATGTACATTCTCCAAATTATTTTAATCACTGTCTGGTATGTTTAATGTGTTTTTATTTGTGTTTGCTTTCCAGATGCATGTCCTGCATGTTTTGTCATTCGTCATAGAAAGAGTAGGGTCTAAAATCCGGCCCTATACTGCCTCATTGGTGCAGTACCTACCTCTGCTGTGGAAGGAGTCTGAAGATCACAACATGCTGAGATGTGCAATTCTTACAAGTCTCATCCATCTAGTGCAGGTGATTCATATAGTTTTAGAGATTCGGTAGATTTGAGACAGCACTGGAACATTACTGGAGTGGTTGATCATAAGTGGGAAATGTGGAAAGATGTTGGAATCTTAGTTTTAAAGAGTTGAGAATTGTAAGCTTATCTAACACCTAGCTTGTCTTGTCTCTCATTTTTCTTATATTATATTATTTTCGCGTCTCTTATCATCAGTGTTCCCTCAAAGCTGCTCTGCTGCTGCTGCTTCTTCCTCCTCTTCTTCTTCTCCTTCTGCTTCTGCTTCTTATTTTTTGTCTTTGCCTTACATTTTCTTCAGCATTTTATCTCTCAATGTGGCATACACCCTCAAGGCAAAGTTTTAACATGGACATACATTTATTTACAGCTGATATTGTCCATTTTCTCCTGCCATGATTTTATAATCTCCTGTGAACATAATGTGAGCTAAAGTAGAATTTTTTTGGTGTCAGTGTTGTACTGGTTTATATAAACCATGGTTGATGCACTCGCCTAGGTAAACAGTAGTGAAGGTTTTTTTTTATTCCAAGCTGTTTAGTACTGCACCCATGTGTTACTGAGGCCCATTAGGGGTGCAAAGAATAGTAGCACTGTAACCTATGAAGTATGTTGTAAGAGATGACTAAGTATTTTGGCATGAGACCATCTACCGCAAAATGCGACCAGTTATTAGCGAGTCAATAAATAAATGAAAAATAACTCAACCAGCCATGATGAAAGGAGACTCCTTGATGGTTGGTACAAGAATTAATGAAAGACACTGGCACTGAATAGAACATAGATTGAAAAAACCTGACAGTAGTATAACTAGAATGTTCTTTCTTTGGATCCCACAGGGCAAATGAAATAGATGGAGACCTAAAAACATGGAGAACTAGAGACAGATGAATAATATAGGCCAGACATGGCACAAACTGTAGGAGATAGCAAAAGATAGGACTGTGAATTTGTTGAAAGTCTATGCAGTGATATGGAGAAAGATGTAAAAGTCTGGATCAATTGTTGCTTCACTTCCATAGTAATCTTTGATTGCTTGAGTAAAGGTGACAGTTGACAAGTCGCCAGGTCCACTAAGTAGACAAATAAACATTAAAATAAAACAGCTCTCAAAAACCAGTTGTGTGAGAGTATTGAAAAATGTTGTTTAACAGGGTGTAAATATTTTACATGTCATCATCATGTAGAAGATTCTGTGCAGAAAGTTGCTCTCATCATGGCCTGCAAAAGGCTCTCAATCTTTCACCTGCTCCCCTGCCTCAATTATATTTACATGTATAATAATATTGTTATTAACTCACTGGCAGTATCATCAGTTATCAAAAAGCACATATCCTAATACATCCAAATACCAATATATATACAACAAAGAAGCAGCTGGAAAAACAAGAAGAGATAAAGATGAATGAGAAACTTGGAACAAGTGTAGAGATAACACAGACTTTATATAGAACACCAAAGAATTAAATGGTTCGGATCTTTAGTTAAAATTGAACAAAATCAACCACAGGCTATAGTGTTCATCCGGATTATTTTTTTTGATGTGATTGCGTTGTGCCTGTTTACAGCAGAGCTGTGATTTTTCACCTTTTGGCTGACACATCCGACTTCTGTGGGCATTTGTTGACCAGGTTAACCTTCATGGGCTATAGTGTTCTACATGAGAATATTGAGATAAAGGCGAGAGGACAGAAAGAGTTGGCTAGATGGAGTAAACAAGAAATTGAGAAATCAAATATGGCATTTGCACAAGGAACAAAACAAGGGAAAAGCAGAAAATTACATCTATCTCCTCTCTGCAAAGCTTCACGGCAAAAGCATTAGGTAAAAAGACGAGGATAGGGGACAGTCCTGCAGAACATGTTTACCAGTTTGCTTAGTCGACATATGCATAATGATGAAACAAACAGATGAAGCTAATGCACATGCTTATTCAGTCTGTTATGCCTTGTCCTAAGTCAAAAATTGCATGTCAAGGGTGTTGTAGTCGTCATTGGGTTAATCCTGTCTTCTTCTTCATCTTTTGCCTTTTATACTCCAAGGGGGGTCATAGGTCCTCAACTAACTCATGCCACTCCATCCTTTCTTTTGCCATCTCTTGCAGCTCACTCTGTGTCCTCCCCATGTTATTCATCTCTTTCTTTAATTCTCTTCTCCATCCAAGTGTTTAGCTCTCTCACAATTTCGTTCACCGTGTGCGTTCTAGACAAGGAAGTATTTATTTATACTATCCTTAGGTTTTCAGGATTGATTCTGTACCTTTCCAATATCCTGGATAGCCATCTTTTTCTCAGAATATGAGACTTAATTATCTTTTTGTTAACATTCTCTTTTGTTTTTTAAACAAGTTATTTGCTTATCATATATAACCATACAATTATGTTTAAAATTTGACATTGTGAATGCACATATGGTTGAAAAATGTTTAATAATTAAATGTGCTATATGTTTTTAATCTGGTAGTTAATTGTTGCTATTTTGTCTACACAGGGCTATGGTTCAGAGTCCACTCAGTTGTGGCCGTTCATTCTGCCAGCTATTGCTATTAGCACAGACACAACACAGGAACCTCATGTTTATCTTATGGAGGATGGCCTTGAGCTGTGGTATGTCACACTTATCAATGCACCAGTCATGTCACCAGAACTGCTGAAACTGTTTGGAAATATGCCAGCTCTTCTAGGTATGTTGGGTTTTGAGTGGAGTTTTTTTAAGGGGCCAAAAGCAAAAACGTTATAGTTACTCATAAAAAAAAATGTATACACTAAAATACCCATGCACTTTGTTAGTGGAAGTAAAATTAGGGATACCCGGGAAGGTTAACCCAGTCAACAAATGCCTGCAGAAGTTGGATGTGTCGGCCTAACGGCGCAAAAACGCAGCTCTGCTGTAAACAGGCACAACGCAATCATGTCCGGGGAAAAAAAAACTCTGGATGAACACAGGAGAAGAAGAAATTAGGGATACTTTTTACATGCCTTGAGTATGTGGCATATGGTGTTAGACCCATTTTATTATAGTCCATTCAGCACTTGAGAGCAGCCTTTACTTTCCTAGATATCTACAGGTAACCCATTCTGTGCTGTGACAACCTGGGAGCCTAAGTTAAATATAAAAATCTGCCTGGATGCAAATTTGAACCTATTGCCACTGGATCAGCAGGCAAGCACTCTAGCCACTGTGCTACCATTGCTCCAAAAGTGGAATAAATATGGCATAAATTGATGACCAAGTAGGAATCGATTTAAAAAAAAAAACAGAATGTTTCATGCAAGATATTGGTAGACAACAAGAAAAACTTAGTAATCCCTATTTGACTTTATCAGTCATTTGAAGTTGTTATTTAGAAAAGAATTATTTTTTTAGATTCATGCATTCTTTATGTTCTTCTTTCAGTTTTATATCCAAATTTTGTCTCCTAGATTTTTTGATTTTTTCTTTCATTCTGTACATTACCCATTGACTTATTTATCAGCTAAATGCTGCTTGTACTCATTGCTGACAAAAACTGTTTGCAGCTATCAGATTCTTTGTTAAATAATTCTAAAACTGTTGTTTCGTTTAAAGTTTTTAAATTGTTTTGGATTCTAAATACTAAATTTTGTCACCCCTTATCAGTTAATTAAGACAATAAAGAACATCTTGTGTTGTATTTAGTGTAACATTTTCTAATGAATTGTAATTTAATGGGATTGAAACTTCTGTGGGTTTGCCTCATGTACAATGATCTTGGCTGTGTTAAAAAATGCAGATGTGCATTCAGTCTTTAGTCTGCACATTAAGAGTTCTACCACAATCAAACAATTTGTATGTCGTTGACAATCCTTACAGGTTCTAACAGCAAACAAAAGAAGAATAATAATTACAGAATCTAATGAGCTAAGTGTTGGCCAGTCACATTTTTTATTTGCCTTTATGTTTTGAGTTATCACAAATACACTTGAATAATGAAGACACAAACAACAGATTGCATGATTTATTGCCTGGCATATTTCGCTGCATCTCGACGGGTACATACTGCAGAAATCACACAACTTACATGAATTAACTAGATAAATCCTTCAAACTGAAATATACACATGTTCGCACAGTAATGTTGATTGTCTACCATGGTAATTTTAAACTGACTAACATGCCTTTCTGCTTGCACAAGGACGGCTTACGAAGGTTGATTATTATAGCTTCAGCAAACTTTAACAATTGACTACTTTGTGAGTTGAACAACACACGAAAGGCACTATCTCTTTCAACAACGTGACCGCTCACGATCGATGAAGCTGGACTGTTCCGGTGTGTCGGCCTGCCTAGGCTACCATCTTCTGTGTGTAGTATCTTGTCCACCCAATTCGGAATGTGTTCCGAAACCCTGCAATGTAACTGTCGCTCAGTTCTACCTATGTAGATGGCCTCGCATCTGCATGTAAATTGATAAATACAATTTGATTTGGCGTACAAAGCTACATGTTCTTTTACTGCTGGGATGGGGATCGGTGTGTTTCTGGACCTGATGACTGGAGTTGCAGCACAGAATGTTCGCCCGACTGCTGTGATGAGCCGGTCCCGCAGGAATTGCATTACGTCATCTCCTCGGAAGGTTAGCTGGATGAATACCTTGAGTCTAGGGACTGTAGTTACTTCTGGTTCCGGTTTGGGTTGTTGGCAGTGGTGCTTTATAAATCCTGTGGGGCATGGGCGAGACATGTGCTCGAGAGCGGTCACGTGGTTGAAAGAGATAGTGCCTTCTGTGTGTTGTTCAACACACAAAGTAGTCGATTGTTAAAGTTTGCTGAAGCTATAATAATCAACCTTCGTAAGCCGTCCTTGTGCAAGCAGAAAGACATGTTAGTCAGTTTAAAATTACCGTGGTAGACAATCGACATTACTGTGTGAACATATGTATATTTCAGTTTGAAGGATTTATCTAGTTAATTCACGTAAGTTGTGTGATTTCTGCAGTATGTACCTGATGAGATGCAGCGAAATATGCCAGGCAATAAATCATGCAATCTATTGTTTGTGTCTTCACTATTCAAATTCATCACGGGAAAACATTGTTTTGAATTTCTGAAACAAATACACTTATCAAAAATGAAGTATCCTCCTGAGGTGAATGGGAGGTGCAGTATATGCAAGTGAGGCGGAGCAACCTTGGACAGGATATGACGGTTCTTGGGTCCAGAACCAGAACACCATGTATCAGCTCAACATTAGTGGAAGTCTTCTTGGCAAGCAGACATTGTCCATGTGGTGCCCTCAAGGACCAACCACAGTGCACATTCTTGTAGCTGCTTTGATTGGACCATGATACAAATAACATAGCCATATTTATTAGGGCAGTCAAATGGTTTACAGTGCTACCTGGGAAGGTAAACCTTGACAACAAATGCCATGATGAAATTGGGTGTGTTGGTTAAAAGGTGCAAAGATTGCAGTTTTACTGTAAAACAGCCACTGCGCAACAGCTCACTTGCTCCAGACAAATAAAGAAGAAGGAATGAAAGTACACTAGAGACTACAGGTTCATCTCAGTGAAATGAAAGCTAATAGTACTGATAAGTGCGCATGCCAAAATGACACCTAAATTACTAAATACGCCTGAAAGACATGTCCTATTTTTGGTGACAAAGTTCATAAACTAGGAGATGAAATTGTGGGTTACCCACTGTGACCTTTTGCTGATGACAGGATGCATAAAGGCAACTCATCTCTTGGTTTAAACCACTCAGCATGTGAAACTGACCACAGAAGAACTCTCACAAGTCAAGAAAAATGCCATAATCGCAGCATTTAATCATTGTTGGCTTCATCTGTACCTGGCTTTCTGTTTTTCCTTTGGCAGATTAAAAATTGTTGTCTTACCATAAATGTCTCCAGATGTAAGTGGCTTGTATCCATAAAAACTCAATCACATCTTCTACAAAAGCAACAAGAGCTTTAGTAAAATTGTGTCTTTTATTTCAGAACTTGGTACAGAGAATCTTAGAGTCTGTTTGAAAATAATCCAGTGTTACGTGTTACTGGGGTCCAGAGACTTTATGCAAGTAAGTTGTAAATTCTTCTTCTACTTATTCTGTGTTCATCCGGAGTTTTTTTTTTTTTTTGGACGTGATTGCGTTGTGCCTGTTTACAGCAGAGCTGTGTTCTTGCTGGGTAGCGGGGTAGGGGTATCCCCTATCAAAGGAGAAGTAAGGCGCCTCCTTCCCTCCGCTAGCCTACGGGACACCCTTGGGCAAGGTGGAGTACCCGTTTAGCCCCCCGATCAGGGTTACGTGAAGCCATGGGTGCAGGTGGTGGATGAAGATGGAGAGCAGCCGACAGATAGCTGTAGGTTATGGTCTCCACCTTCACGACGGTAGGCAGAGGATCTCCTTTTTTGAGGAGACAATGGCTACGGTCACTGACCAGTATGGTCACTGCTGGGAAGGAAAGCAATGGCAAACTACCTTCTTTACACATGCCAAGAAAATCATGTGTTCACTTATCGATAATCAGAGAAACGGCGTAAATGGGTGCTCCATAGGAGCAGCCTCGCCCGGTAGGGATAGTCATGCGCACCAGGTGACTCCAGACCGTCAACAGGCTACTAGGTGCAAAAGATTAATATCATTGAAAGTAGGAACTTGGAATGTTAGAACAATGAATGCAGATGGAAAGTTGGAGGACATCAAAAAAGAAATGGAGAGAGAGAAGATTAACATATTAGGAATATCGGAAACGAGATGGAGAGGAGCAGGGATAAGGACAGGAGAGGATTGTAAGATTATTTACTCGGGGGGAGAAGAACAGCAAAGAGGTGTAGCCATTATATTAGATAAGCAATCATCAAATTCTGTCAAAGGATATTGGGCTGTGTCAGACAGAGTTCTATTAGTAAAATTAAAAGGAAGACCTTTTAAAATAAATGTAATTCAAGTATATGCCCCAACAAGTGAAAGCAGTGAAGAAAGTATAGAGGAATTTTATAATGACATGGAGTCTGCTTTGAAGAACTGTAAAAAATCAGAAATAAATATCATAATGGGTGATTTCAACGCAAAAATAGGAAAGCAAAGCGATGGATGCAGTGTAGGATGGTTTGGGAGAGAGAAATGAAAGAGGTTACAGACTTGTAGAATGGGCAAAAGAACAAGAAATGGTTGTAGGAAACACCTGGTTTAAACAACATCCTAGAAGATTATGGACATGGAGGAGTCCAGACAGCAGGATTAAAAACCAGATAGATTACATCCTGATAAGCAAAAGGTTTCGAAATGCATTAACAGTTGTAAAAACAGTTCCAAATGCAGACTGTTACAGTGATCACAGATTAATTACTGGCACATTGAGGGTAAAGTTAAAGAAAGTCAAGTATACAGCAGGAAACCCTAAATATGACTTGTGCAAATTGAAAACTGACAAAGAAATACAAGATAATTTTAACATAGAAGTAAAGAACAAATTTGATTTATTGTCTGATCTAGAGATCCTATTTCAAGATGTAGATGATCAATGGGAAATGCTGAAGAATTCAATCAGTTGTGCAGCAGAAAAAAACTATTCCAAAAGTAAAGAAAGTGGGCCGTAAGACATGGATGACTGAAGAAATTTTACAACTAATGGAAACAAGAAGACAGAACAAAAATAATCCTGCCAAATATGAAGAAATTCACAGAAAAGTCAGAACCTTATGTAAGGAGGCTAAAGAAACATGGCTTGAGAAAAATTGCAGAGAAATTGAAATACAACACAACAGTAAAAATGCGAAACTAATGCACAAAAGAATTCAGGAGATTACTAATCAAAGAATACGTACATCAGCAGACTGCCTAAAGACAAAAGATGGAAGAGTCATAATAGAAAAAGATCAGATTTTACATGTATGGTCAGATTACGTGAAAAACCTTTATGTCGATAACAGAGACGAACAATATATTGTTCAAAATAACAATGAAGGGCCAGCAATTTTGAAGATGGAGGTTCAAAATGCTCTTAATCATATGAAATCTGGCAAGACCCCTGGTCCAGACAGCGTCACAACAGAAATGATTAATGCTTTAGAAGAATATGGAATAGATAAAGTTACCAGTCTGCTTAATACAATATATGATACTGGAAATATACCTCATGAGTTATGTAATTCTGTATTTATTGCAATCCCAAAGAAATCAGGAGCCTTGGAATGTGATCAACATCGAACAATTAGTATAATGAGTCACATCACGAAGATTTTGCTAAGAATTATCATGCAAAGAGTTAGGAGGAAAATACAACCTGAAATAGGAGAAGAACAATGTGGGTTTGTAGTAGGCAAGGGTAGAGTAAATGCTGTGTATATACTGAGAACCGTAATCGAACGTTCTATAGAAGTAAACAAAGATCTACACCTTTGCTTTATTGACTACACAAAGTTTTTGATAAAGTGAGACATGTCAACATGATAAGGATGCTTGAAGATCTACAAATTGATGGGAAAGACCTTAGACTTGTAAAAAACATATATTGGAAACAACAAGCTGCCATAAGAGTTGATAATGAAGTAAGCCAATATCAGCCTATTAAGAGAGGTGTGAGACAGGGATGTGTAATGTCTCCAGATCTGTTTTCCCTGTACAGTGAAAATATTTTCAGAAATATTGAAAATATGGAAGGAATCAACATTGGGGGACGATGCATCAATAACATTAGATATGCAGACGATACAGTCTTGATTGCAGACAATGAACAGGACCTGCAACATTTAGTAGATGCGGTTGTTACACACAGTGAACAACAAGGGTTAGAATTAAATTGTAAAAAGACACAGATTATGGTCGTCACTAGGAAGAACGAAATACCACAGTGTAATATACAAGTAAATGGGAATATTCTTCAACAAGTGAATCTGTACAATTATCTCGGAACAGTCATAACGTCTGATGGGAGATGCCTTGAAGAGATTAGAACAAGAATCGCCATGGCAAAAGTAGCCTTTAGCAAGATAAAAAACATACTGACTGTCACCAACTGGCTGGGGTTAGATCCCAGATGGGCAACCACTCAGCCAAAATCATTTTCTTCTACTGGTGTTTAGTTCTGGATGCAGTTTAAGATCCCCTAACTCTGTCAGAAGGGACTAGTTACCACCCAGATCCCAGAGAGAAAACGTGGAACTAATGTCTTTTATGCTGATTTAAGACACTGTCCCTGATACTCAAGAAAACAGCCAAGAAGTGGCTCGTTGAAGATAGAATATATCTATATAGTTTTGGCTGTACTTGGTATCACCAGAAGTGAGAAAGGAGGAGTTAAGACATGCCACGTAATCTGGTTACTTATGACTGCATAGGCAAGATACCTCCCGGACATAGATTCCCACTTCTGGACAATATGTGCGAACCCCCACTAAATGATACAATAATGTGTGTACTTGATACGCTACACAAACATTTATAAACATTTAGAATTATACGGACAAATTGAGTTTTAAAATACAACAACTGTGTTTAATATTTCTAGTATTGATGATCATATGATGATGATGATTATATTATGGCATACGTAACTCATCTGGCTGAAAAGCTCAGAAGCACATAGGTCATGCTTCCCCCAGTGAGACGCAGTTCACTGTCAGATTGAAGGAGTCCAAATTGGTCCCTCACAAGGCTAAGTCACTTCCTGATATGGGTTGTTGACTGTCCATTGCTCCTAAGAGATCTGGAATGAAACGAACGGAGATGGGTAGTATCTACGTCTACACATCTCAAAACACATATGTCTATACATTCATATAAACATACATTCAAGTCATAATATATGATGGTATGATGATATATATGATAGCATGTTACATAAACATATATCAGTTCTAAATAAATAAATATATATATATGCATATATTAATAAAACTATTTAGAACATCTATAGCTCAAAACCTACATATTCATATACATTTGTGTAATGGAGTGTTTCCCATATAAGTTCACCTCACTTACACTTTCCCTTTCTGATTCATTCATACTGTCTTGTCGGAAGGGCTGGTCGCACAGTCCTGTCGAACATTAAATGCCTTCCCTGAATCTGTCTGGGATATTGAATGTCCTAAGTCATGTCTGTCCTCATGCAGACATCAGGCAGACAAGGTGAACTGGTGCCATTCCTCAAACCAAGTGGTTTCACCATAATCTTGGTAGGCACTCAAAGTGTTGGTCCAAATAATCAATGTTAATTGGACGCTATCAAGAGACTGGTAGCTCTCAGGAATTTCTCCTAAGTAGTCAGTCTCCCCAATGTTTAACATCATACAGGATGAATCTAAATGTATCTCCTGTACATGCATAAGCCACACGCTCATGTAGCTTGGATAATGGATTTCTCCAAATTATCACATACAACAAATCAGACAACCAAGTGGTGAATGAAAGAAGAAAATAGTTCTCAGTGAAATCGTAAAGCTAGAACTGGAACATTAAGTACAAAGAAAATCCACCAGTGTAAAGTTTGGGAGAATATGCAGAACACGAAACTACACAAGCCTTCAGACTAGCAGACAACTAATCAGAGTAATGGTCTTACCTGGGTTATAGCTAGGAAATCCTGTCATAATACTTCGTACAGAAGTCCAACAGAACGAAATGTTAATATTTCTCCAGTAGGTATCCTAAGAATGCTATTGTAAATGCGTCTGAGGATTGCTGGCCATGCATGCAGTTTTATTCTATTCAATTCCTGGCTAGTTTCCAGGTTGGTTAATTAATATGTCCAAGTTCCTGTTAGCTCCACCTATTTTTCATGTAGGACGATTTACCTAGATGGATTAAGTGCCAAATTCTTTTCACCCCTCCTCCTTTCCTGTGAAGGGTAGTTTCATGTGTCAAGCAAATTGACCGATGCCCCCCACGCCTGAAACAATGAAACCTGCTTTGGCGGCAATGCAGTTGCGTCATTACATTCCAATAGGCTGGTAACACCAGCCTTCCCGGTTGCTGGCAGGAATGTGTCAGCCATGTGTTTCTACTTTGCCCCGTAGTATTGCGGAGAGGTGTTAAGCATCTGGTCCTAATTGCTCCTTTGTGGTGGCAATTACAGACGTCCCGGCTCCACAAAGTCTAGACTTTTAGATGGTGTTAGGCCTGCATTAAATTGCCGTCTTTGGATCACACGGGGTTTTCCCCTGAGTAGCACTGCCATGTATTATTTCAGACGGGTCTGGCTGACCCTCTTATCTCCCATTCTGCCGTGGCGGGTTTACACGTTAGGTCATGTTAACCGTAAGGTGTTAGAAGTCAGTCCCTATTCCAACCGCAGGATTCTAAACTAACACGTCAATCTCAACTGACTGGCTCCGCGATGTCTGGTTGATCAGAACATCAAAGGGAAAATCTCTTAGATGTAGAGACCAGACGTTGCTTTGATCTACCAATGTAGTAAAAATGATAGTGCGGGCTCTAAGTGACTATTTTTCTCTTATGTTTTTATCCTCTTCTGGGGAACGTTTATTCTTTTAGAGAATTTTAGAAAAATATTGTGGGCTTTGTAATTCCTTGAAAACTTGTGTAATTATGATGCTCCTGGGGCTGTCCCGCCACATAGCTCTCCAATTTAAGTAGGTTCATTAATGAAGCCTATAACAGAGCCTCGGCAGCATTCAAGAATGTATCTAAGTTCTCTCCGTTCTCCAACTGCCTCCAAGTCTGGGTTCCCAATATTCTTTGTGGCAGTGGGATGTTCTATGAGTCAAAAGAAATATCCCATGTCCATTCTCCCAGGATAAATCTTGCAAATCTTTGCTCCTGGTGTTGTGTCGGATTTCCGGGCTATTGCTCGGTAATGTCCTGTCCTCTGGAGGTTTTACTTTTTCCCAGCCGGGAAATTGCAAAATGTATAACAAGATTCTCCTGCGCCGCAGAGAGACTGCTATTGTCCACTCAATTTCTGGCCCTTGTCCTATAAGCAGAGGAAGTGCCATCAGTGTTTTCTTAAAAGAATTGGTCGCAGTACTGTTGCTCCATTTTCTTTTCCTCCGCCGGCCAAAGATCATAATAAAATCCTTTAATCTCCTCCTTTTGGCAGGAAATTTGCTAAACATCATAATTTTATGATTTGCATTCAACTCGTACTTGCCTCTTTCTTGGTAGGATGTCAGTTTACTACCTCTTGATTTAAGAGTTTTCTTCCTTCGATAATTATTTATCCAGGTGCGTTCCTCTTCAACAGAGTTCCATTTTGAATCTGTGTTTGAAAGTATAAGGCTAGTAGAAGTTGTCCAGCTTTGAGAAATCATGTTGTTCCCCAAGAACTGTGAATTTGTATCACTCCTTGTAGAAGTATACATAAACAGCTGTTCTCCCCATCCAACATTGGTTGAAGTGAAAGGTAAACAGGGTCCTGAGTGTTGAGTATACCAACCGCTCCGGTTTTGTTCCGCTGCAGAGTCCATCATTTGTGATCCCCTGTTAGCTTCAGCTGTGTTGATGATAGGCATTACCTTCATCCTGTCCAAAGAAGTATTTTCTTCTTTGTTGTTAGCAGACATGTTTATCGTCCCTGAATCAGAGTCCGTGGTATAACCTACATGAATGCTTTGTGTATCTTGAGTTTCCTTTTCGAAAGACTCCCAGATACTGACATCGTAAGAATTCTCCTCCGTGTCTTGTTTGTCCTCCATGGCTGAGCTCTCTTGTGCCAAGTCCAATTGAGGTATTCTCTCCCTGGTCTGGTTTTCTTGTGCCAAATCCAATAGAAGTGAATGTTGTGGGGTGTCATTTTCAATGCCATCTCCCACCTGAGATAAGTAATTCATACTGATAATTGTTTCATCTTGTGTGGCCACATAGAAAGAAACACTGGAATCCTGTTTTACATCCATTCCAGTCTCAGCTGAATTCATTTCCACTCCTAGTTTCTCTGAACTGAAGGGAATAAAAGAGTCGGGTAAGGTCTCGCCTTCGATCTCTTTAATAGTTTTCCTCAGGTCCTCCTCCTCCTGGATTTTTCTCCTTTGGGAAGTCTTAGGAAGCTCCTGAGATTGCTGGGTTGCCAAGCCAGCTAATCCGCTTTCATTGCGGTGTAAACATTTATCACGTTTGTGACTGTTTACTGTACGCTTGGTACATTTCCTCCGATTCCGTTTATTTTTCGGAATTGAGGTGGGAAGCATCTGCCTTTCTGTGCGCAAGTTTTTGTTTTTCTGAGCCATGGGGATTTGCGAAGGAATGCATGCCTCTTCTTTGTGACGGTCAGCTTCCCCGCTTTCTATCAGAGTTTCGGCTTGAGTGATTGGCTTTTCCTCAATCGAGCTGGTAGATTCCTCCACGTTCAGAATTTCAATTTGCTTCTTCTTAATCTCATCTTCTTCAGCTTTGTGACGCATATCTGCTTCTAATTCTGCAAGTCTTTTCATCATTTGTTCATCTTCTTTGTCCCACCAATCCATTTCATCTCTGATAAATAGTTCTAGCTTCTTTCCTATTAAGCCGAGCCTTATGCCCCATCCTCTAGCGGACTCTAAGAAATCTGTGCGTGCATCCATGATCTCTTCTCAGCTTAACTCAGGCAAGTAATTATATTATTACCCTACACAGAGCTAGTTAGATTTATGCTAGAGCAGGATAGTGACAAGAGGAACAGACACTGCTATGAGAATGATAGTAGTGAATTTGAGTGAGAAAGTTGATGCAAAGCAGTCCGTCATACACTGAATTAACTAAGCATTATCAAATTATTCATGATTAAATCAAATGATAAAGCATGTAATCAAAAAATCATCAAGTAAATCATCAATAAACTAATTAATATCACTAATTAATGTGATTATTAATTCTACAGTGGTGAATGATGTAAATTAACTCATATGATATTATCCATTATTAACTTTTTAACAAGTTATTTAAATTCTACAAACTTCCCTAGAAACAAATTCCTAAGTTAATACTTAGCAAATGTAATGGGTGAAGAATGAAAGAATGGTTTATGAAAATCAATAGTCTAGACTTTATTCTCCGATTCTATAATGGATGAGAAGTCCTAATGTGTCAAAATCTTGCCTACCATCAAGCAAGCTATTACATTAGAAATAAATTATAACTAACTAATGCTGCTAAGAATGTAAGTGAGAATGACCTAGGTTCTATCCATGGGCAAGACCAGAATAATACCAGACTAACAGATTTGAAATAGGTTCGTTCCTTGGAAGCGAACCAAAGTGTTCTAGGGTTTTCTCCCGGATTCTATAGCGGGCGAGCAGACCAATAGGTTCTAGAGTTTACTCCCGGATTCTATAGCGGACGAGCCGACCCAATATGTCACCAACTGGCTGGGGTTAGATCCCAGATGGGCAACCACTCAGCCAAAATCATTTTCTTCTACTGGTGTTTAGTTCTGGATGCAGTTTAAGATCCCCTAACTCTGTCAGAAGGGACTAGTTACCACCCAGATCCCAGAGAGAAAACGTGGAACTAATGTCTTTTATGCTGATTTAAGACACTGTCCCTGATACTCAAGAAAACAGCCAAGAAGTGGCTCGTTGAAGATAGAATATATGTATCTATATAGTTTTGGCTGTACTTGGTATCACCAGAAGTGAGAAAGGAGGAGTTAAGACATGCAACGTAATCTGGTTACTTATGACTGCATAGGCAAGATACCTCCCGGACATAGATTCCCACTTCTGGACAATATGTGCGAACCCCCACTAAATGATACAATAATGTGTGTACTTGATACGCTACACAAACATTTATAAACATTTAGAATTATACGGACAAATTGAGTTTTAAAATACAACAACTGTGTTTATTTTTTCTAGTATTGATGATCATATGATGATGATGATTATATTATGGTATACGTAACTCATCTGGCTGAAAAGCTCAGAAGCACATAGGTCATGCTTCCCCCAGTGAGACGCAGTTCACTGTCAGATTGAAGGAGTCCAAATTGGTCCCTCACAAGGCTAAGTCACTTCCTGATATGGGTTGTTGACTGTCCATTGCTCCTAAGAGATCTGGAATGAAACGAACGGAGATGGGTAGTATCTACGTCTACACATCTCAAAACACATATGTCTATACATTCATATAAACATACATTCAAGTCATAATATATGATGGTATGATGATATATTTGATAGCATGTTACATAAACATATATCAGTTCTAAATAAATAAATATATATATATGCATATATTAATAAAACTATTTAGAACATCTATAGCTCAAAACCTACATATTCATATACATTTGTGTAATGGAGTGTTTCCCATATAAGTTCACCTCACTTACACTTTCCCTTTCTGATTCATTCATACTGTCTTGTCGGAAGGGCTGGTCGCACAGTCCTGTCGAACATTAAATGCCTTCCCTGAATCTGTCTGGGATATTGAATGTCCTAAGTCATGTCTGTCCTCATGCAGACATCATGCAGACAAGGTGAACTGGTGCCATTCCTCAAACCAAGTGGTTTCACCATAATCTTGGTAGGCACTCAAAGTGTTGGTCCAAATAATCAATGTTAATTGGACGCTATCAAGAGACTGGTAGCTCTCAGGAATTTCTCCTAAGTAGTCAGTCTCCCCAATGTTTAACATCATACAGGATGAATCTAAATGTATCTCCTGTACATGCATAAGCCACACGCTCATGTAGCTTGGATAATGGATTTCTCCAAATTATCACATACAACAAATCAGACAACCAAGTGGTGAATGAAAGAAGAAAATAGTTCTCAGTGAAATCGTAAAGCTAGAACTGGAACATTAAGTACAAAGAAAATCCACCAGTGTAAAGTTTGGGAGAATATGCAGAACACGAAACTACACAAGCCTTCAGACTAGCAGACAACTAATCAGAGTAATGGTCTTACCTGGGTTATAGCTAGGAAATCCTGTCATAATACTTCATACAGAAGTCCAACAGAACGAAATGTTAATATTTCTCCAGTAGGTATCCTAAGAATGCTATTGTAAATGCGTCTGAGGATTGCTGGCCATGCATGCAGTTTTATTCTATTCAATTCCTGGCTAGTTTCCAGGTTGGTTAATTAATATGTCCAAGTTCCTGTTAGCTCCACCTATTTTTCATGTAGGACGATTTACCTAGATGGATTAAGTGCCAAATTCTTTTCACCCCTCCTCCTTTCCTGTGAAGGGTAGTTTCATGTGTCAAGCAAATTGACCGATGCCCCCCACGCCTGAAACAATGAAACCTGCTTTGGCGGCAATGCAGTTGCGTCATTACATTCCAATAGGCTGGTAACACCAGCCTTCCCGGTTGCTGGCAGGAATGTGTCAGCCATGGGTTTCTACTTTGCCCTGTAGTATTGCGGAGAGGTGTTAAGCATCTGGTCCTAATTGCTCCTTTGTGGTGGCAATTACAGACGTCCCGGCTCCACAAAGTCTGGACTTTTAGATGGTGTTAGGCCTGCATTAAATTGCCGTCTTTGGATCACACGGGGTTTTCCCCTGAGTAGCACTGCCATGTATTATTTCAGACGGGTCTGGCTGACCCTCTTATCTCCCATTCTGCCGTGGCGGGTTTACACGTTAGGTCATGTGTAAGGTGTTAGAAGTCAGTCCCTATTCCAACCGCAGGATTCTAAACTAACACGTCAATCTCAACTGACTGGCTCCGCGATGTCTGGTTGATCAGAACATCAAAGGGAAAATCTCTTAGATGTAGAGACCAGACGTTGCTTTGATCTACCAATGTAGTAAAAATGATAGTGCGGGCTCTAAGTGACTATTTTTCTCTTACATTTTTATCCTCTTCTGGGGAACGTTTATTCTTTTAGAGAATTTTAGAAAAATATTGTGGGCTCTGTAATTCCTTGAAAACTTGTGTAATTATGATGCTGCCGGGGCTGTCCCGCCACACTGACCAATAAAAAGATGTCAATTGAAACGAGAAAAAGAGTGTTGAGATGCTACATAGAACCTGTACTTTTATATGGATGTGAAGCTTGGACAATGAGCAGCCAAGCTGAAAAACATCTGATGGCTGTAGAAATGTGGTTTCTGAGGAAAATGCAAAGAATACCATGGACAGTCAGAAAGACCAATGAAGAAGTCCTTCAAGAAACAAATGAAGATCGTAAACTGATCAGAAACATTAGACGTAGACAGTCACAATTTTTTGGGCATGTTATGAGAAGAAATGATTTGGAGAACTTGGTGACAACTGGTAAGATCGAGGGGAACAGACCAAGGGGAAGACCTAGAAACAAGTATCTGGATGGCTTGGCCTTGTGGCATGGTCGAGACAGAAACACGGAACTGATCCACGACTCTGTTGATCGAGTGAGATGGCAGAACATGACCGCCCACGTTTACCGGCATGGCACATGATGGATGTGTTCTTGCGCCGACACATCCGACTTCTGCGGGCATTTGTTGACCGGGTTAACCTTCCCGGGGAGTTTTAAATTCTTCAAAGCATCTTCACAAATAATATTTGGCATATTCTGGCCCTATTCTGTTATGATGAATTTACTACACTGTGACAAAAATCACCATTATACATTTTCTTATTGCCTTTAACTTGTACAACTAAAGCATTCACATTGTAACATTATTAATTTAAACAGAAATTAAATCATAGGGATAGTTGAGACATCTAAGATTATGCCAACAAAAAATACAGTAGGTAGAAAAGAATCAAAAATTGTTAGACAGCAATACTTCTCATCCTTCCTCTTTTTATTCCCTTAACCCCCAGTAGAGCATAAATCTTCCACCAACTCTTTGATTGCTTGGGTTTTGCAGCTAAAGTTTACTGTGGGATGGGATAGTCAGTGGCACACTAAAAACCCGCGGGAGTCTACATGGCGAAGTGGTCAAGCCTTCTGTCTTACACTCTGAAGGTTGTGGGTTCGATTATGGGCTATGTCTTTTGGTTCATGAGTGAATTTTTCTCGGAGACTCCTGGGGGTCATTGCTGAAGCTACAGAGTTTGTGTTCTATGTGCCGCTTTCGGCATTTCTCCCTGCGGAAAGAGACAGAGCCATGTGAGGTAAAAACCGGTGCAGTGAAGTCGATCCTCTCGACTTTTAAGACAATAACTACCTTCCTTAGTTATCTCTGACAGCATGGATGGTAGGATACAGTGTTGATATTATTTGCTTCCCTTAAGGACCCTGGGAACACAGGGGGACATCAAACATTGCATGACTATAAAATGTTGCTATAGAAAATCACATAGTCCATTACCCCATAAGGACAACAATCACCTTCGGATTAATAGGACTATGAGGGTAAAACCACAGGCAGCTGCTTTGGTGGCTAACTAGTCACAGGACTATCATTCTAAGTGATGGACCCTACTATAACTTCTCCTTGAGGTTGAATGAGGTAGAGGTAATGGTGAAATCGAATCGAATACCTCATATACTGTCAAGTTAAGTTAAAATGGATGGTGCTAAGAAAGTCTCTCTAGTTGTTTTTTGAAGTGTACGAAGAGACCATGATCTGGCTAGTGATGATGCTTGTTTTGTTGTTACCTTGTATTTCCTATTTTATCTCAGGTATATTCCGAGGCTCTTGCTTCTTGCTTGTTGAGCATGATGACAGATATAAGGACAGAAGGAATGGTACTAATCTTAAGGGTAAGTCACGATATTTGCTTCTTTCATTTGCACAATGAATGCATAGCTTATAGTCCATGGTTATTTCATGGATTGTGAAGATTTATTTGAGGACAAGCAAGCTGTTTCAGCTTTCTTCAGCAAACAGAAGAATATGTAGAAGACATAAGCCTTGGGGACCATTAACAGCTACCCAGCTTCAGCAATCCAGCCTTACATATATTGTTAAGTATTCAGAGCAACATCTTTTGCAATAAATTATGTTTAACTAAATTACCCAAATAGAATATACTTTGAGTTGTGTTATTCCTGCGATGAAAACTGTTAAAACTGTGAAGCAGTGACAGTTGTAGTAACTACTAATGAACAAATACATATGTTGACGACGTCTGTCCATAAATATTTAATGTGTCCATTATTTTTCAGACGATTATCTCATTTGATATGGCTGAAGTACCTTGTCTTTCTCATTTTTGTTTTGTTTCCTTAAACATGCATTCTCATATTTTAGATTTTATTGAACTTCTTTATTAGTATTGTACAATAGCTGATCTTACAACCTCTGTGTTGGGAAAGAATATTTGACAGTTTCATGTGAAAGGTAATGAGCATTGCAAGGATTAATAGTGTCAAATTTTGATCCCACCCAGAACAGCTCAGAGGTCAACCAAGCCTCATACAATGGGTCCCAGAGATTTCTTTGGGAGAATAAAAGTGGCTGACTCCTCTTTATCTCTAAACAGCTTGTAATTTAATGTTTACATATTCACATAACTAAAGGGAACTTTAAGAAATGGTTGAGTTCATCGTGGAAAACCGCCTGATTACAGTCATCAAATACAGCCTCCACAAAAAGGAATAAGAACGGTTGGCACAAAACTGAAAATGTTACACCCCCATGTCCCATCAGGCCATGGAAAATGTGAATCTAAATTTATATTCTCAATATGCCTTATGGCATATAAATGGGTGTTACTTAGTTTTGCTTGGCATGTAAGGAATGACCAGCCCCTTTCCCTACTGCCATTCCTTCGCAGATGAAATCTGGTAGCTTTTTAACGATCCCAGATTAACCCTACATAAACATGAAATGTGAAGGGAATAAAGCCTGGCGTTAACTGCATGTCATCAAAGACAGTGAAAAGAAAACTAATCCTACACTCTTAGGAAATGCTGTAGGTTGCATTGTAATAACAGATTACAAGAGCCAAATGTAGTAAAATGAATCTCTCTTCAACTAGAGTTTGAACTCTGACCACTACGCCAGACCACTATACCTTTGTTTGACATGGCTCAACTATTTCATGATTTGTATGTAATTTGAAGTTGAGCAGACTAATGTAATCAAATAAGTATTATGGCCCACTGTACTTTACAGTGAACTGACTAACAGGCTTGTGTGTGTGTGCCACTCTGATGGCAGGCCCAAAACAAACCATGCAGGATGATTGTGTGTAGACAGAAATGTCTTCTTTGTTCCTCTTCCTAGGGTTGTGTGTCACATTTAGTTATGCTCTTGAGAGGTTAGTGTGTCAAACTTCGGTATGCATTTGTGTAAGGTTTACTTCCTCTAGACAGATTCCAGCGAAGGTAATGGGCTCTTTCCACCCCTAGGTAGGTTTTCTTTATTAACAGCTTTGCCAGGGCAGTGACCTGGTGGCCTACTCTTTGCATTTTCCAATAGCCGTTGGATTTTTTGTGTGCACAGCATGTGTATGGGGCCTCCTGTTTTTCACCCACATCCAAAAAGGCCAGATATCTTATTTCACTACGTAAGAGCTCAAAGAAGCATGTAATATCATTAGACATCAATGGTACTTGGAAAAAATTCCCCCGCTCTTTCTGAGATCAAATCCGCACTACCTTCTGAGCCTGAGGCAGATGCCATAAACTTAGCCTCACTTCCCTCTATAAAGTATCTTCACCACTGTTGATTTCCCTTGTCATATCTCTTAAATTTTCTATAAAGTATCTTCACCGCTGTTGATTTCTCTTGTCATATCTCTTCACTTTTCTATAAAGTATTTTCACCACTGTTGATCTCCCTTGTCATATCTCTTCACTTTTCTATAAAGTATCTTCACCGCTGTTGATCTCCCTTGTAATATCTCTTCACATTTGTACTGACTGTCCTTTGATGCCCTCTGTTGATCTGTGATCAAATGTAATATTTTGGTTGTCAGGTTTTGTTTATGTTTGTTCAGTAATGAAGATTGGTGGAAACATATTTTGTAAGCCTTTTGTTTGTTCAACTCCCTAGTTGAATATTACATTATTGTGTCTTGTTTGTGTTCAACAGATTTTATTAATAAATTTACAAGAGATACTTTAACAGTTTTAAGAACTTTTGAAGAGCATTTAAAATGTGGTCAACCAGACATGTTACTTGTGGATTTTGATAATTTGCTTAAATATTCTAATCTCAGTGCTTTCTATATATCTACTTCCTGTCCCCACAAACACTTAATCTGTTTCACATTTAGAAAACTGTTATTCTCATGGTGTGTTCTAAAACACCATTATATAATGTTTATTTTTTAATTCTCAAGTTAAGAAACAAAAGAATAAAAACCAATCTTAAGTTAGTTAATTGATAAGTAAAGGATAATGTCACTTCTGTGTCACTTGCTCACACAGACATAACCGTTACGTAAACATTTGACGATACATGTTTCTGTCATCAGCTGGTGGAGTTAATTCTGAAAGCGTTTCCAAAGGAAGGCCCTTCAGTGTTCCAGGCTATGTTGCCAGGGATGATCAGGACAATATTGGAGGGAGAGGTGGGTGGCTGTTGTTATTGTTGTTGACATGTGCCAAACCGTTACTGTTAGCTATGGCGTTTGTCAGTTTTTTAAATGCCCGCATTGGAATATCCTGAATATTGTGATGTTAGTTCTTGATTCAGTTCAACTCAACTTTCTTTTATATGTTGTCTGTCTGTGACTCTGTCTGTCTGTCTGTCTGTCTGTCTGTCTGTCTCTCTCTCTCTCTCTCTCTCTCTCTCTCTCTCTCTCTCTCTCTCTCTCTCTCTCTCTCTCTCTCTCTCTCTCTCTCTCTCGTCCTCTATCTCTTTTCTCTATCTCCTTCTCTCTCAGTCTCCCTCCCTCTCCCTCTTGTGCCCCAGTATGCTTGTTAAAATTGAAACATGCTTATATTATGCACAGAATAAAATGCTACTGATACATTTAGCTAGTAATGCCATTTTTTCAGAATTATATACAATTGTATTATAAGTTTTAGACACCTGTAATTGTATTATCGGGTTTAGACACCTGTAATTGTAAGATATGTCTGTTAGTTGCCATCTGTGGTTTAGAGACATACAGGGGTTGAAGTCAGCTGCAGGTGATGTGGGAGCAGACCATGTTGCATTTATTTTTACAGTGGTTTGAGTGTCTGCAGTTCAGAAAGCAATGGAAAAATGCTGACAGACCAGAACAGTTGCATAGAACATCACAAACAGCTAATAAATGCTGTGGTTTCATGTGATACCCTGTAAAGAGAACATACAACTGTCTTTGAAATGCCATTGTTTGCTTTATAATGTTATAACTGTGCTGGGCTTATAACATATTCTTACTTAATTCTGTACCCTGCAGCTCAACCTGCATTTATTATTATATTTAATCAAACACTATCTAGTGTTGAACTTCATAAAAGACAAGTAAAATGGTTTAGCCGCATTTCATGATGACCACCATAAAAGTCACCATACACAGTATTATCACCTAGTTGTTGCATATCATTTACAGGACGTAGCAGTCAACCCCAGCATTTTTTGGCTGTTTGTGATTTCTGGGCAAATTTATGTTCAGTAGTTTACCATTGCTTTCTAAACAACCAGCACTCATACCATTTAATAAAAAAAAAACTAATGCTGGGTGGTCTGCTGTAAAATCGCCCACAGATGTGTTTTGGATGTGAAGCCAGCTATCACTTAGATTTTGAAGAAAAAAAAAACAACCAAAGGCCACCTCCACAAAAGATAGGTAAATGAAATAATAGAGGCATTGAACGCCAAAGTGTAAGTGCCACATGCTGATGATCTTTCAAGAAGTGTTGTTTAAATCCTGATGCCGACAGACACAAAAATGGTCACTGCCTAATAACAGAGTGATCAGCTCCTTTCCTTATCACCTTTTCTTTACTGAACATTTTCCTTGGCCCATATTACGGAACCAGTGTGGCATAATTATTAGTGTGCTTGCCTGCAAAGAGAGTGTCTGATTTCAATCCCAGGTTCAGGCAGGATTAGTATTTCCGGCACTGGGGTTGGTTGACCCAGCCTCATTAAACTGAGTACCAGACAGTTTTTGAAAAACTTCTGGGAATTGTCTGGGAAAGAAAGGTGGTGAAGAAGGGAACTGGCTGCCCCAGCCTCAAATATTGTGGCCTAGAATATATGAAGGCCTAACACTTCACACCCCAGCCTCAAATGTTGTGGCCTAAAATATATGAAGGCCTAACACTTTACACCCCAGCCTCAAATGTTGTGGCCTAGAATATATGAAGGCCTAACACTTCACACCCCAGCCTCAAATGTTGTGGCCTAGAATATATGAAGGCCTAACACTTCACACCCCAGCCTCAAATGTTGTGGCCTAGAATATATGAAGGCCTAACACTTCACACCCCAGCCTCAAATGTTGTGGCCTAGAATATATGAAGGCCTAACACTTCACACCCCAGCCTCAAATGTTGTGGCCTAGAATATATGAAGGCCTAACACTTCACACCCCAGCCTCAAATGTTGTGGCCTAGAATATATGAAGGCCTAACACTTCACACCCCAGCCTCAAATGTTGTGGCCTAGAATATATGAAGGCCTAACACTTCACACCCCAGCCTCAAATGTTGTGGCCTAGAATATATGAAGGCCTAACACTTCACACCCCAGCCTCAAATGTTGTGGCCTAGAATATATGAAGGCCTAACACTTCACACCCCAGCCTCAAATGTTGTGGCCTAGAGTATATGAAGGCCTAACACTTCACACCCCAGCCTCAAATGTTGTGGCCTAGAATATATGAAGGCCTAACACTTCACACCCCAGCCTCAAATGTTGTGGCCTAGAATATATGAAGGCCTAACACTTCACACCCCAGCCTCAAATGTTGTGGCCTAGAGTATATGAAGGCCTAACACTTCACACCCCAGCCTCAAATGTTGTGGCCTAGAGTATATGAAGGCCTAACACTTCACACCCCAGCCTCAAATGTTGTGGCCTAGAGTATATGAAGGCCTAACACTTCACACCCCAGCAGCAGCATTTGCTATGGGACTATGTTGTTACAAACATCCTGTTCATGAGGTTGGATGGACTCGAGGTCTACACTAATTGTTTCTACCTCTTTCTTATCCCTCTCTCATGGGGAGTACATCACACCTAGTTATGCAACTGAGAGTTCAGTTTGTCTGACTTCGGCATGCATTTATGTTAGGTTTACTACCTCTGGACACATTCTGAATAAAGTCTATCTATCTGTGGGTAGGCTTTACTTTTTTCCTAACAGTTTTTTTCTGTGTGGCCAGGGCAGTGACCTTACTATTTGTGACTTCCAACTGCTGTAGGATTTTTAACGTGCGTAACTTGCATTGGGACCTTCTATTTTTCGCCCTTATCAGAGAAGGCTATGTATCTGATTTCACTACCCAAAAAGTCAGCTGCTGTGGGGTAACATTTGATACCAATGGTTCTTGGACAAATTCCCACCCTAATTCTGGTAATGAATCCATTACTTTCTGGGGCCTGAGGCAGACACCATAATGTCTCAGCCACAGTTCCCCCCTATGCTAGTTTCTTCTTCTTCTTCTTTGCGATCATCCAGAGTGGGTTTTTTTCAGATGTGATTGCGGTGTGTCTGTTATGCGCCGTTGGGCCGAAACCCATAGGCCAACACAGCCGGCTTAAGCGTGCTTTTTTGACCAGGTAGCATTCCTGGGAGACTCTCACTGTTTGCGGTACCGTCCACAACCCAGCTGGCCAAGTTGGAACGGGTTAAGACAACGGTCGTCCCTCAAAGGAAGGCAGGGACAGTCCACGGCATTTTCCTCCATCCAGGGCGGCTTCCATAATTGCAGGGCCGGCACATAGCGCCCTGGTGCTGGGCTCACCGAGGGATCGTCACGTCCTGCTCATGGCTGCTTCAATTCCTCACTTCAATATATTGGGCATTTCATTCGCCCCGAGCCGTTCCTGCACAGACCAGACTGGTCTGCAGTCAATATCCACTCAGCGAGTTTTTCGGACATGTGCTTGTCGCTGTGTCCGTCAGAGCTGTTCCAGACACGTCAGAAATTCGGAAACTACCTAGTCAGAGCTGTTCCGAACAAGAGCGGCATTCGGAAACTAGATAGCTGCTCCTAGCACGAGGGAAGACTAGCTTTTCCGGACACGAAAGACATTTCACTCGGACGTAATTGCGTAGTGCCATTTTTATTTTGCCGCCCGTAGGCTGACACTTCCGGCTTCAGCGGGCATTTTTGATGAGGTTAGCCTTCCTCGGGTTTCGAGACTCTTATTTCAACTTCCACACAGCAAGCTTTCACTTCGGGCAGCCACGTAATGGATTTGCAAGACAGGTGTTCCATTTCTTGTCAACGAGACAATTTTCCACCTTTGACTACACTCACTCCATGAGTACGGTTACAGACTATCTACGGGACGTGCGACCGAGGTGTTTTCCCACCTTTTGTACACCGCTCACGAGGTAGGCTACATGTGCTGCCGGCTCAGCACCTTACCTCCGTGCGTCTGTGGGCGAGTAACGGTCAGGCCCTCTCATCAGGGGATACCTCATATCCCCCAGCTAAGAGCCATCGAATGTATCTGCGCCAAGCATGTAGCGTGCTCAGCACCTCACCACAATTTTTATGAAGGTTTGTGTCGGCCAGGCTCTCACTTCCGAGGGTTTATGGCTTAGAGACGTTCAGCCATACACCTCGGCTGGGAGCCTTAGAGGTTATGTCCGAACTGAGATTTTTTGAATCGTTTGCCTGATTTTGACTGTTATCCTCAGTCTACCTGCAGAGCAGCAGGTTGTGTCTCTCTTAGTCTGGTCCCTATCCCACGAGCTGTCCGATATGTAGTTTTCATCCATCGGCAAGCACATGGGGTCGATGGGACACGCAAGCTCCCCCACCACGGCAAGGTGGAGACACATCAGGGGAGCTATGCTAGTTTGAAAACTTTCAATCTAGCACTGCTGGTTACTGCAGTCTGAAACTGTCTATTGGCAACATTTATTGCGGCTTCTGTAAATGTATTAGGTGAAAGAAAAAGTAGGCCCTTGGCACATACTTCCATTGAGACGTGAAGTGTCAGACATTCATATATTCTAGATCATAGCATAATGAGCTGAGTGGCCATTTCCATTCTATGCCTCTTTCCTTCCCTGAAAATTCTGAGGCTGAGTCGACACCAGAACTTTACTGATTGGGAAATCAATCCTGCACTGCTGAGGACCGAACCTAGACCACTGTCTTTGTAGGTAACAACACTAACTAAAGCTCTATAATATGAATTCATCATTATCACCATAACATTACCTACTAACTGTCATAGGTATTCATGCATCTTCATCTCTGTCATTGGTACTTCTATTGGTGATATTCTGCCATGCCACCATAGCAGCCCATCCAGCATCATTTCTTTCAGTCTGCCCATACAGCTTCTACTGCTGATTGTTCTGACCATCATAGTATTTTCCAATGCCTCTCTTCTCATTCCAAGACCAAAGAAGACTGTTTATCTCCTCCACATCTTATATATAAAAGGCGATGTTCGTCCGTATCTATGTATGTCCTTTATACGTTCGCGAACGGCCCATCCGATTGAGATGAAATTTTCTACACGCCTTCCTTTCATTCCAGAGCTGCCAACTGTGATATTTTGTTAGTGTGAAATCGCCTGCTTACTCAGTATTATTTCATTTTTCATTTCTCATCATAATTTCATATATCTCAGGGGACCTAACTCTGTAAAAGTTATTTCAAGGGGCATAACTTTTCTGTATAACTTATAGTCATATTGTGGCATCGTTTTCAAAGATTTATAAACTCTTTGTCCATAGTTATGTACCGGCATATGAGTTATAATAAATAATGATACAATCTGTAAGGCATTTTTAAAGTTTTCATAAAAATGATGCACAATGCATAACATTGTAACTCATCTTTTTTTGCTTAAGAAGTTACTGTAGTCATGCAGGTGATTAGAAAGAGTTTTCATTAAAAATAATGGATGGTGTGTGGAAGAACGTTCTTTTAAGTTACTTTTTTTGTTGTATGAATTTAATGAAGCCGGACAGGGTCAGGCAGACAGATAGACAGACAGATAGACAGTCGGGAACAGGAACTTATATGACTACTTATATAAATTAAATGAGATGCTTCACACCAGGAGCTGGGCGATGCCGGGCGGGTCAGACAGACAGACAGACAGATAGTCGGTAACGGGAACGGGAACTTATATGACTACTTATATGAATTAAATGAGATGCTTCCCACCAGGGACTGTGCGAAGCCGGGCAGGGTCAGCTAGTATTGTTATATATATAACATTCAACTTTCAATAGCCTTTTCTGGGTGCTCATTATTAGTTGCTCTGGCAGTCCACGGTATTCATAACATGTCTCAGAAAACTCATCTCTGTTGCCTCCAAACTCTTCTTAATTTGATTTATTAGGCTTTTTTTGGGGGGGGGGTGGAGATTTGAGATTTAAACATTGAGCACAACACCCCCTACTGACAACGCTGATCGAATCCCCGTACGAACCTAAGGCCTTGTCCACGTCAGTATGGAAGCACTAGACTCTAGTTTCGCTCTCGTTTGAGCTCATCAGTAGTGCATATCCTTGACTGGACCCGGGATCAAACCCGGATCACTGGCACGTGAGGTGGGTTTGTAACTACTAAACCACGTGGCACACGCTAGACGCGACCAAATTATCTTCTTAATTTGTTTGTTCATGTCCCATGATTCACTGCCATGTAGCAGAACAGGTCTGTACATGAATTACATGTTGTTATTTCCACACTTTAGGAGAACTGTGTGGTACTGGCCATGTACCTGAGTCTGTTTGCTCGAATCCTGCTACAGAATCAGGAGTTCATGTGGTCAGTTATCCAACATGTGGCCAAGGAAATGGACAACGATGTGAGTGCCGCATTATGTAATATCATTTATACAAGGGTGAGTCAATAAGTAAGTCACACAGTTCTGTGGGATGGCAGGTAAATGTAGTTGGTGTTTTCTACAGGTGTCATTAGGTGACAGCAAAATCAAACTTTATATTCCCGTTCGTCAGGTGGTGCTAGGTGTCTCATGCGCATGCGCAGCACATAAACAAAATTACGGCTGTACTTAGGGCGTGTACAACCAAAGAGCAACATGCTGTTGTGCGTTTTTGTGGGCAAAAGGACTGCCTGCAAAGGACAATCATAAGGAAATGCTTCCTGTTTATGCTGACAAATGTTTGTCCCATAAAGTGGTGCATAGCTGGGTAGAAAAATTTTCTCAAGGACGCTCTAAAATTGTTGATGAAATCCGATCTGATCGTCCTGTTGAAATTGCAACAGAAGCATCCGTGCAGCGGGTGGAGGAGATGATTATATGTGGCTGGCGAGTAACGATAAACTCTGTAGCATCTGCAATAGGGTGCATACAGTGCACACAGTACACATGGTTCAGCATACAGCATAATGCATGATCGATTGACATTTAAGAAAGTGTGCTCAAGGTGGGTACCCAGACAATTGAAGGAGGAACACAAAATGAACCAATTTGGCCTGTCCTTACATCATCTCTGTCGATATGAAGATGAAGGAGAAGACATGCTGAACAGGATTGTTACTGGGGACGAATCATGGGTGCATCACTACCAGCCTGAATCAAAGCGTGCTTCAATGCAATGGAAACATCCTTCTTCACCTTGTGTCCAAAAATTCAAGGTTGCACCATCAGCAGGGAAGGTTATGCTGACAGTGTTCTGGGATTGTCAAGGAGTGCTTTTAATAAATTTCAAGAAGAAAGGTGACAATGTGAATTCTGAATCGTACTGTGAAGTTCTGTCGATGCTTCATGATGCAATTCGAAGAAAATGTCCAGGACTGCTGACTAGAGGAGTGTTGCTTCTTTATGACAATGCCAGACCACATACGACTCTATTAACTCAGGAGAAAATTAACCAACTAAGGTGGGGAGTTATGGAACATGCACCTTACAGCCCCGAGTTAGCCTCTAGCGAGTTCCACCTTTTTGGTCCACTGAAAACCCACCTTGGCGGGAGACATTTCACGGATGACGCTGAAGATAAATGTGAAATGAAAACATAGTTTGGAAAACAGAGCACACAGTTCTATGCAGCCAGTTTAGGAGGACTGATAAAATGATGGGATAAGTGCATCAGTGTTGGTGGAAATTATGTTGAGAAATAAAGGGACAATGTATGTATAAAAATAAACTGGTTTCACGTTATCATATTTAGGTATTTTTCTACGCCATTTGTGACTTACTTATTGACTTATCCTCGTGTATATGTCACTCAGTTAAATATTAGTCGGTTTAATAGTTTTATCTGGAAAATAACAAGTGGTTATAGATACTAACAGCCCGGGAAGGTTAACCTGGTCAACAAATGCCCGCAGAAGTCGGATGTGTCTGCCTAACGGTGCAAGAATGCAGCTCTGCTGTAAACAGGCACAGCGCAGTCACGTCCGGAAAAAAATCCGGATGAAAGCAGCAGAAGAAGAAGAAGATATTAATAGTACATTTATATTATCACAGTAGGTAATGAAAGGTTGAGTAAGTTTTGTATATAACAAAGAAAGAGATTGCCTGTGCGTCTGATTGTGTATGTGGGTATTGGGTGCTAACCCCATATATTAATAGACCAAATGATCAATAGTGTGGTTATTGGGTGCTAACCCCATATATTAATAGACCAAATGATCAATAGTGTGGTTATTTGGTGCTCGCCCCATATATTAATAGACCAAATGATCAATAGTGTGGTTATTGGGTGCTAACCCCATATATTAATAGACCAAATGATCAATAGTGTGGTTATTTGGTGCTCGCCCCATATATTAATAGACCAAATGATCAATAGTGTGGTTATTTGGTGCTAGCCCCATATATTAATAGACCAAATTATTAAAATTGGTTTCCTGGTACCCATTTTAGGCTTGTTCGGCCTGGGAGAAAATCTGCCTCAATGAAGACTTGAACACACGAACACTGTGCAGGCAGGCAAGCATGCTGCTGCACTACCATGTCTCTCAATTTTGTGTGAGTGAGTGAGTGACAGCATTAAATGTTACAAATACATGATATGTTAAAATATTTTACCATCTCAGTCAATTTATTTACAGGGCAAGTAAATATGTTGTATGAATATAGCAGTTAGTATGTTATTTTAAAAAATAAGACAGTGTTTGGAGTTATCGGTATCTGTTGTATGAATATAGGTGTTTGTATATTATTTTTACAACAGTATAGTGCTTGAAGTTAGCGGTATCTGTTGTATGAATATAGGTGTTTGTACATTATTTTTACAACAATATAGTGCTTGAAGTTAGCAGAACATACAGTATGAATGTATGTGTTTGTATATTGTTTTTACAACAATATAGTGCTTAAAGTTAGCAGAACATACAGTATGAATGTAGGTGTTTGTATATTGTTTTTACAACAATATAGTGCTTAAAGTTAGCAGAACATACAGTATGAATGTAGGTGTTTGTATATTGTTTTTACAACAATATAGTGTTTGAAGTTAGCAGAACAAACAGTTTGAATGTAGTTGTTGGTAATTTTATTTTGAAAATAAAAGTATTTGAAGTTAGCATGACACGTATGTGTATAGGTGTTAACCCAGTGGTTCTCAACCTTTTTTGGCCCGTGCTCCCCTTTACCAGATGCTCAGAACGTCATCCTCCTCCCCCCCCCCTTTCGAATTTCCTCCCTATAAATCTCTCTTCCCCCCCCCCCCCAACCACCCTTACACAGTATACATAAAAATGAAGCTAAATGTAATAACACATACTAGACCAAATCTAGACATCTACATAAAACGTGATTTGCGGGTCTACTTACGTTATAAAACGAATTTCATTAGGGCGAGAAGTACAGAACCGTAAAATTTATAGGGAAAAACAATATCAAGTAACTGGTTCTTGTATTAATGCGATCTTGAAATCCAATTCTTCCCCCCCCCCCCCACCCACCGATTGAGAACCACTGGTCTATCACATATTTCACTTCCACATGTGTGTCCTCCCATCATACAAAATTTTGATAGTGTTAGTAGGACATATTGTATGCGTATAGGTGTTAGTTTGTTATTTTAAAAATAAGACAGTGCTTAGGTTAGTGGTAAATATTTTATGAATATGGGTGAGTATTTTATTTTGAAAACAAGTAGCGGTTCATACCATATGAATATGGGTTTTATTATTTTATTTTAAAAATAAGACCTTGCTTGAAGTTAGCAGTACATATTGTATGAGTATGGGTGTTAGTCAATTTTATTTGTGAGCTATAATACAAGGGTCAACGGTATAAAGTCACTCCTATGAATGAAACTGCTGTAGAGGTGTTAGCCCTTTATATACTCCCTTTATATACTATGTACCTCTGGAGCCGGAGTGGGTTTGCCTGATACGAGGGACACTAGTAATAGGGAAAGCTAATCCACATGCAAAATTCAGCCCAGCGCTTCAAGAAATAGTCTGTATGGACTATGCTTGAGTTCAAAGCAAGTGGAAGTGGGGGGGGGGTCCCAAAACTATATACTCTGTTGCATCATAATTATGTAGGGTCACCAGTTGTCTCTTCTCACTGCCTTTCCTTCCCAGAAAATCCTGAAAATTGTTCAGTGTCTAGTTTACAAAACCAAGGTGATCACACAGTATTACTCATATAGTTTATACAAGGGCATACGGACATGAGCAGTAAAAGAGCAGGTAGCCTGGCTGGTTCTGCCATATAAAGGCAGTGAGCTGTCATTAGGAACATCCCTAAAGAACCAGACAAAACCCCGTGGGAGAAGAGGAAAGGCTGTGAATTTTAAAAAAAACATTCTTCAAAATGTTTCCTGTAAAAGTTGTAACAAACATCAAGCTAACATTATCTTCCCACTCAGGCTGACTCTCTATTTGGAGCTCTCTTGGACCATTGGACAGATCGCATTGATATAATAACACAGCCGGAGAGACGCAAGCTGTCTGCCTTATCTTTGGCATCATTACTACCTCAGAACTACAGGTAATTGCATGAAAAATTTTTAAAAGTAAATTTGTTATATGATTAATTTTACTGCCATGTTAGTCAGTCCAAAAGTTAGGGTGTCTATGCCATCATAAAACATGCTTTCTGTTTGCCAGGCATAAACTTATGCTTGGTAAACTATCTTGTGGTTTCCCTCTGACTTCCTGTTCAACAGATAAACATACTGTAAATATTCTATTATGGGTTGTTTTTCCAATTTATGTAAGTGTTCAGTCCATCACTGTAGGCCTGAATGCTTTGAGGAATGGGTGACCAGTATTTCATTGGCTCAACGGACATGGGCACAGGCATCAAACTCTTGTCCAGCCATGTTCATGACTTTATCAGTGTAACACCCTAATGATTGCACCTGCTAACATGCATATGGTTCTGAAAATTATTTACAGTCACAAATTAACACAACCCAATTTTGCGTGGCCCGTGTGTTCTCAGGGCCCATAAGGGAAGCAAAGAATAGTCACACAGTAACCTGCCAGTAAGAGGTGACTAAGGTGGCTTGATGTGGGGCTGGCTGCCCCATCCTATAGAAAACTTGATCTGCGAAATCATGGCATGAATTGATGAGGGCCTTTGCTCCAAAGGGGCGTAAAGGGCAGTAGAAGAGGAGAAGGACCAGTTTTGGGTTGTTGGGGTGAAATAAAATACATCAGCAAAGCATCAGCACTCACACTCAGTGAAATTTATCTTGAGCAGCTCCTATTTATTTCACTTTGCTGCTGCCAATGGATTTTTAATGTTCACAACATGGGGGGGGGGGGGGGGGGGTGTCCCACTTATCTTTCTAACCTTATCCAAGAAGGTATCTGATCTACTGCTGTGGTACCAGAGAGGTGGATTACACTAGATTTTTTATTTTGTAAATAGGTGTGCCATGATTTGTAGCTTCTTGGGTTAAAGACAGATCACATCTCTAATCCACTGTGTCCCTAGTCAAAAAATAACAACCCTGAAAACTTTAAGAGTATATAAAAACTCAAAGAGTGAGCAATTCTGTATGAAACAAGAAAAGCAGTTGGCCTTTTCAGATTTGATTATAAAACTTTGTGGCATGTTACAGCTATAGGTAATTGTAAGAATTATTTGAAGTCAATTTATTGACACATTACTAGTTTGAGTAAGAAAGTACAAAAACTTGTTCAGAATCGGTTTTGACAAGCACATGTACTTCTTTAGTTAAAAAGTGCAGGAAGGTTCTGTTTTAATGTGCTTTCATCATATTTACAGGCGCAAACTTAACAACAGAGTAGTATACGTTCTATCGTCATGGCGGTTTTTATTTCAGTGTTATTTTTTCTGGTCACAATTGTTCCTTTTGCCTTTGTGCCAAGTTAGAGGAGCAAAAGAAGCAAAATCTGCCCCCTAGATATGCCATGAGTGCATTGAATCTAAGAAGAAAAAGTACATGAACATCAGTGTCATTCATTAGCTGAACAACACAAGCAGTTGTTATTTTGTGATTCTTTCTTAGACAACACAAAGATTGTATATACAGATCAACTAAACATCTCATAATCATCATTAAATATCTCTCCAGATGTTGGGAGATCATACTTCTCAATATTTCATGATTTCCAGCAGAATAAATAAATTCATGTGTTATTTTTTTATGCCATGATGAAAGATTGGCAAGAACCCTCTCTTACTGTCTTTTTATATGTTTTTTACCTAAATCTTTCCAGTTGTTACAAATTTTCCAGTTTTTCTCTTCTCATAATATAGCTTAAAATGTTTGACTACCTCTTTGTGATGTTTGTTGTATGTTGTTTTATATTCCAGCTTCTGTAATAAATGTAGTCGTAGCTGGCATCGTTTTCCTAAGTTCCTAGTTAACGTTATTTAATCCTTGTGCTCTTCCTTACTTAAAAATCGATCAAGCCACATCGGTGAGCACACTGCGTACATGTTGGATAAGGGATATATGTCTGGTTATAACACAAACGTGTTACTGAGAACAGAGATTAGTGGAAGATTGATTACTAATGCTTCCATTATGACATTTCTACAACCTACATCCAGGATTATAGAATGAAGTGAGAAACGGTGATATGTCTAGTTTATAGCTTATCTAAATCTGAGTTGCTGTTATTATTACTTCATGTTTTAAACATATGTTTTTTGCATTTCATTCATTCAGCATTGTAACTGACAGATTTAGTGTAATCATAAACTGTCTCGTGGAAGTCCTACATGATGTCTGCAGACTGGATGATGAAGGCTCAATGACAGAGTAAGCTTGCTTAATAGTTAGCTTAAATAATAAAGACATTAACAATCTCTAGCCTGCTATATTTTGCTATATCTCAGGTGGATACTATAGAAAAGGTTCGACATACGGCTAAAAGCAAAATATTGTGTACAAATGTATTATATAATGTTAAATACTAATGGCAGATATGTCATTGGGGTGTTAAGTCTTCACATATTCTAGGCCATGAGATATTAGATTGGTGGCTACAACTAGAAATACTGTCTTGAGAGATGATCACTTTAACCACTTTGCCACCATGACTCCATACATGTGTACTGTGAAAAAGTAAAGGTCCCTTTTTCATACTTTTAAGGTTTTTTCTTATATGGTGCTAGTCTCATATTTTTATATACTGATTGGCACTCAAAGGGTGATGTAGGCACTATCACGTTGGTCACCTTTACTTCCTAGATCATTTCCAGGTGCCAATTTTAGGCAGGGTCAACCGGAAGCCCGTCCCAATTTTGTTTTTTTTTTTAATTTCTCCTGCAAGGGGCGGTTAAAACAATACCATTATTGTGCTAACACATCTCCTTGAATAATTCATTTATCATGTGCCGTGCTGATAAGCATAGGCGGTTATGATTCGTCATCCTGCACGATAACCAAAGTCATGAATCCGCTCAGTGTTCTTGCCTCGACTATACCACGTGGCTAAGCCATCCAGATATTTACGTCTCTGCCTTCCCCCTGTTCTCTTCCCCTCAATCTTGTCAGTTGTCATCAAGTTCTCCAATTTATTTCTTCTCATAACGTGACAAAAACATTGTGACTGTCTACGTCTAATTTCTTTAATTAGTATACGAGTTTCATTTGTTTCTTGTAGGCCTTGGTCATTGGTTTTTCTGTCTGTCTATGGTATTCTTTGCATTTTCCTCAGAAACCACATTTCCACAGCCATCAGATGTTTTTTTCAGCTTGTCTGCTCATTGTCCATACTTCACATCCATACAAAAGTACAGGTTCTATGTAGCACCTCAACATTTGAATAATAAGAACATGTAATAATATCTGTGTCAAGTGAAGATTATACATTATATATTTGTTAAATATTACTTAATTTAATGTATTCTATTTAATGTTATTTGCAACATATGTTTCAGAAATATTTCTATTGTCTCCACACTTGTCCTAATTTGTTTATTCATGTTTCATTATTCACTGCTGTATAGTGGAGCAGATTCTATATACTATTTCAGTGCTTTATTTCTAACGTTCTGAAGTTTTTGCATAGACTAGTCTACTTTTAATCTCTGCCATGCATCTTCCATCTGCTTTTATTATTGCTTCTAGGTATTTAAATTTATTAACTTAGTTAAGCAGTTTCCTTTCTGTATCACATTTTGATATTATCGTTTTCTTTTCATTCACCCATTGTTTCTGTTTTTTTTATATTCTAGGAAAGTCATTTTTTGCACTTTCTTTTACTACAATGTCCAACATTTGTAGATCTTTTGTATGGCCACCTGCTGGGATAGACTGAGCTAGATGGGATAAAACACAGTGCAATGAAGTTGATCTTCCCAACTGTAACCTTTTTAAACCCAAATATTGAAGATGATCTAAATTAGTCATGAATGATAAACACTATGTATTTCATAGTAATAAACATGGAACATCATGTTGTTAGTATTCATTGTACCAAATAATGTCTTAACAGTGGTCTTGTGATAGAGCCAGGGAATGTAACCTTAGATGACAGCCAGAACACAGAGCATGATAAAAGGAAGCACATGGTGAGTACATCAAAATTGTATGTTGTTATTTGATGTATTATTGATTTCATTGTTGTCTCTTGATTTGTTGGAATTTGTTTATTCTCTCAGAACAAATAATCTTCATGTTAATTTCTGGTCATAATAAGAGTTTGAAAGCAATGGAGATGTGGTTCCTGAGAAGAATTTTGCCAATATCTTGGACAAAATAACTAACAATGATTGCCTGAAAGAAGCTAATGAAAGAAGAACATTATACGAGGGTCATTCAGAAAGTAATGCACCACATCATTTTTCTCAGCTAATAATGAAGATAGAAGCATGAAATATTGCACAATTCAAATGTGGCATGTACCGATTGTGTGCATCCAATTGCAATACAACCAGCCAAATTATACAGCTGCCCTAAACCGTTGAAATGGAGCTTATTAGCAAATTGTGTTACAAGCAGCGAATTGTGATAAAATTTCTCGTTGCAGAGAAGGAAACTGTTGTGAACATTCACAAGCATCCATGTGATGTGTAAGGAAGTTTTGCAGTCGACAGGAGTACAGTCAGTCGCTGGGTTCAGAGAATCAAAGAATCAGGAAGTGGAGACACAGAGCTGCTTGATCTGCCACGCTGTGGACGTCCTGCCACAGCCACCGACATAGAAATGTTAAAATGCACTGAGGGCATTGTTTTACTGATAATCGAATCACTACTCAACCATTCGTCTCACAGCTGTCAGTCAGCAAATGCAGTTATAAAAACTCTGGGATTTTCTCAGGTTTGCGCAAGATGGGTTCCTCGAATTCTCACAAATGACCATTGATTGCAATGGAAAGCAATTTCTTCTAAATTGTTGGAGCATTTCAGTGCTGATGGAGAGAACTTTTTGGCTAAGATCATTACAGGTGATGAAACCTGGGCACATCATCTTGAACCTGATGCAAAAAGACAGTCAGTGGAGTGGCATCATCCGCAATCCCACGAAGTAAGAAATTCAGTACAACTCCTTCAGCTGGAAAGGTCGTGATACTGTCTTTTGAGACATTGAGGGTGTTATTCTTGTGGATGTTATGCCAAGAGGAGAGACAATCAATTCGCAAGCTTACATTAAGACATTGAAAAAACTCAACCGTTTTCGCAGAGTTCGGCCACACAAGAGTCCAGCAGACCTTCTTCTCCTTCATGACAATATGCACCCTCTCACAAGTCTGTCAACACAGGAAGCAATCACTAAATTGGGTTGGACTGTACTGCCCCATCAACCTTATAGCCCCGATTTGGCACTCTGATTTTCATCTAATTGGTCTACTTAAAGATGCACTTCGTGGGGCAAGGTTTGAAGATGATGAAGGAGTAATTCATGCAGCGAAGAAATGGCTACATGATAAAGACAAAAAATGATACGGACAAGGAATACATGCACTTGTTTCGTGCCAGCATAAAGCTGTATAAGTTTATGGGAATTATATTAAATAATACTGATGTGCACATGACATATCCATGTATATTGCGTATACATTTCATGCTTTTTGAATAAACAGCTCCTGAGAAAAATGATGTGATGCATTACTTTCTGTTAGCCCCTTGTGTATTATATACAACTATAAGAAAGAGATAAAGAATATTCTTTGATAATGTAATGAGAAGAGATGCACCAAAAACATTGTGATGATAATGTATTAAGAAGAGATGCACTGAAAACATTGTGATGACAGGAAAGAGCACTGGTAAAAGAAACAGCGGCAGACCAAGAGAAATTATGCCGGGATGTTTGAGATTGGCATGGTGGAATTTCATCAACAGAGTTGATCCAGAGATCTGTGGAGAGTCATGAACGCTTCTGCCAATTGGCAGGGCACATGATGTTAATGTAGTTACAGTAAAAATAAAAGTAAATCTAATAGGCAAAGTAGTGTTTAGTATTGTGTCTTTACATATATCAGGTCCTGGCAGGATGAGATGGGGATGACCAGTGTCTTTCCTTCTGAACTTTCTTTTCCAAAAGAATCTTTTGTACCCATTTTAATTGGCTGGGCCAACCCCTGTAGCCATACATTTGTGTACTCTACACATATCTCCTTAGAGAAGGCTAGATATCTGATGAAATACCAGAGATCATCAGATTCCTCAGAGAAGGCTAGGTATCTAATGAAATACCAGAGATCATCAGATTCCTCAGAGAAGGCTAGGTATCTGATGAAATACCAGAGATCATCAGATTCCTCAGAGAAGGCTAGGTATCTGATGAAATACCAGAGATCATCAGATTCCTCAGAGAAGGCTAGGTATCTAATGAAATACCAGAGATCATCAGATTCCTCAGAGAAGGCTAGGTATCTGATGAAATACTAGAGATCATCAGATTCCTCAGAGAAGGACTGTAAGGGAGATATGGTAATAATGTCCAGCCAAATTCTGCAGTCATATCAATGGTGTGGCATTATCATGCAACAGTAGTGCAGTTTTTGGATCTTTGAATGGGTAAAGTCGTCAAAGACATCCTCAAAGTTTCAATGTCAGCACTCACCATTTTTCCCTGTTCCAAGAAATTGAGAAGAATCATACCTTTCTCCTCCCAAAACATGGAGGCCATAGCTTTCCCTACAAGTGGTGACATTTTGAACTTCTTTCGTGTCGGCTATGTTGTGTGGTGCCATTCCATTGACTGCCTCTTAGATTCTGATTCAAAGAAATGAACCCAAGTCTCATCACCTGTCACAATATTGATAAATCACCTGTCACAATATTGATAAATCACCTGTGACAATATTGATAAATACCCTTCTTCGTAACAGTGCAGGAGGTTGATGGTTATGGTTTTTCTTGCTTCTTTATGTCAGTTTGTCAATATTCTGGGTACCCACCATGCACAAACTTTTGAATAACCCAGGTCTTTAATGTTGGTCTGGGCACTGCCTATACTAATGGACAACATGGATCACAATTCATCCAGTGTTACCTACCTCTGAAATCGGAGTGAGTTCACCTGATGGCAAGAGACACTGTTAATAGGGAAAGCTAATCCACACGCAAAATTCAGTCCGTCACTACTATACTGAGGGAAAGTTATGGCCTCCATGTTTTGGGAGGAGAAAGGTTTGATTCTTCTTGATTTCTTGGAACAGGGAAACATGGTGAGTGCTGACCGTTACATTGAAACTTTGAGACATCAGACTTATTAATAACTTGTACTTGGAGCAAGTGGCATCTATTAGATGCGGAAATAACTATTCGTCGCCTACAGAGATAAAAAGAGTACGGCAGGGATGTGTACTGTCCCCAAGCCTTTTCAACCTATACACAGACAGAATTTTTAAACAAATTGAACAGCCTGGAAGAATCATAAACAATCTTAGGTGTGCTGGTGATACCGTGTTACTAGCAGAAAGCGAGCGAGATTGATTGAAAACTATATTTAGTTTGCCTGTTTCTTTTTTTTTTCTGGTATACGTTTGTTGTTGTCTAGGATGTCTTCTGCTATACTTTTCTTTTCCCATGCCATCTTTCTTCTCTCTCTCTCTTCCTCTCTTTCTTAAATGTTATAGCTTCTGTTTACTATGTACAGATATGTAGAGAAGGTAAACAAAATAGTGGAGCATCCTCAAAGATTGTTGGCTTCACAAGAGGTGCAGAGCAACAGCAGTCTTTTTCAAACCTCGGGCACACAGAAACTGTCTGGTGTAGGGAAGAACCCTATATTTTATCTGTCCCCATTCTATGGGTGATATGGTCAATATCATGTTGACCTCTTTTACTTCCCAGAACATTTTCTGATACCCATTTTATTGTGTTGACCTGAGAGCCCATGCTAGTTTAAAAAAAAAAAAGCCACCTAAATGAGAATTGAACACAAGATTACCATGTTGTCAGGTGCACAGGCTAGCCACTTTGCAATCATATCTTCCCAAAAGATATATATTAAAGGAAAATATACGATATAAGATAGACATGGGCATTTGAGAGTAAAATAATAAGAACAGTTGCAGTGTAGATTTTTCCAAGAAACCTACTCTCTTTCCTTCCTTTTCTCTCCCTCTTTCTTTCTGTCTGACGTTCTTTTTGCAAGCCTTACGCTTACCTTGTAGCTCTTTATAAAGGTGTTATTTCTCTTGCAGCTTTCAAGGCAAGACCCTGTCCACACAGTTTGCCTTAAGACATATGTAGTATCTCAGCTGAACTTGTGCCAGCAGAATCATGGCCAGAAAGCCTTTGACCAGCTCATGGCACAAGTAGACCGAGATGTTTCCAACCAGCTTCAGCCTTTCTTCCAGTAGTTCTTCCTCAAAGGTGAAAGTGCCAGCCATGGGAGTGTTGTCACTTGTGTCTGGGCATGGCCATCTGTAATCATTCAGATCCTGACGCATTCTGTTGTCACTTGTGTCTGGGCATGGACATCTGTAATCATTCAGATCCTGATGCATTCTGTTAATGGGTTAGAATGGCATAGGATGTTCCTCTCTGTTTGACAGTGGAGGGAGCTTTTGCATGCTGACATTTGGCAGAAGCACATTCAAGACTTTGACCATCATTGGCAGTTTTTATAAATGTAATTTAATGTTAATATAGCAAGAGATCTGTGATGGTGTATAGATTAGTGTAACCACCCATTGGGACAGTAGTTTTGGAATTGATCCATAATAGTGAAGGCATTTAATCTTTTATTTTGGACCAAGACACCTCTGGGGTCTTACCAAGCCACATAAAATGGTTCCCCTATGTGGGAGAAACGTTTTGCACTTTACTAAGAAATTGTTAATACACACCGGTGGTGACATCTGTGCACAATGCATCGGCTCCTGCAGCTCATGGCACCATCGACCTTGATCAGCATTGCAGGTATGGCATCATGCCCAGTCAATCAAACTCACTGGACTTGGCAGTAAGTGACTTCTTCCTGTTTCTAATCATGAAGAATCTGTTTCGTGGACATCATGTTTCCTTTGACCAGGAATTGGTAACTGAACTGGAGACATGGTTCTGGGCCCACATGGGGTAGGGCATCAGAATAGTGAAGAAGTGATAAGAAAAGTATTTCGCCTTGTGGGTGAATATGTAGAAAAGTTTGCACCAATTTTCAGGAATGTGTCTTGATGCCTTCATAGTAAAGGTCACAACTTTTCTATCACCCCTTGTATTCGGGAACGTAAAGGCGGATGACTCAGTACTAACTATATTATCCTTTGCACACCATTCTCTCTCTCTCTCTCTCTCTCTCTCTCTCTCTCTCTCTCTCTCTCTCTCTCTCTCTCTCTCTCTCTCTCTCTCTCTCTCTCTCTCTCTTTATTCCCTTCTCCTTAAAATATGGGCTTGTCACCAGATCCACACAGTTTGCCTTAATATCATGTAAACATGATTTCATTAATTTTACGATCAAACTATGTAGAAATGAAACAAGCAAATTGTTTAGTATTCCTTAAAATACTGTACGGTCATTGCTATTAGTTGCTGGTATTTTTAGTTTGAACTGTTAGCCCTTTTAAGTAGCATTTGGCATACTAAGGATTGAAAAAAAAAATATGCCTTAAATATTTTTTTCCACTTACCTAAAGGATAGGGTGCTTACTGACATGCCATTGAAGCTCATTACAAATTGTGTCAGGCCTGTTATTATTATTCTAGATGGCCATAGTCAGAATCAGTGTAATAAATATGTAAATTTAAATACAGTTGTTAAGAGGAGATGCTTACATTGCATGATGTGAGAATTTATTGTATACAATAAATGAGGCATAATGAAGAATAAAACAACTCTGGAGTGTCTATGTTGTGGAAATATGATTTGATGTATTTACTTGCTTTAGTCACAGACAAAAACATGTTCTCATTACGTAAAATGTTATACATAGTCCATGTGCTGTTGAAACTTATGTTTAGAATGCCAACTGTTGCATGATAGCACAGTAATTGATATGATGTGTGTAACGTGACGAGTTTGGAATCTATTGTGGTGGCAGTAGTCAGTATAATGAGTGTAAAGTTACTTCTTCTTCTTCTGCATTCATCCGGAGTGGTTTTTTTCGAATGTGATTGTGCTGTGCCTGTTTACAGCAGAGCTGCGTTCTTGTGCTGTTAGGCCAACACATCCAATTTCTGCAGGGTAAAGTTACTGGAGTTTGGAATCTGTTGTGGTGGCAGTAGTCAGTATAATGAGTGTAAAGTTAGTGAAGTTTGGAATCTAATGTGGTACCAGTTGTCAGTATAATGAGTGTAAAGTTAGTGAAGTTTGGAATCTATTGTAGTGGCAGTAGTCAGTATAATGAGTGTGAAGTTTGGAATTAGTCGTGGTGGTAGTTGTCAGTATAATGAGTGTAAAGTGACTGGAGTTTTGAATCTATTGAAGTGGCAGTTGTCAGTATAATGAGTGTGAAGTTTGGAATCTAATGTGGTATCAGTTGTCAGTATAATCAGTGTAAAGTTAGTGAAGTTTGGAATTAGTCGTAGTCGTGGAATTAGTCAGTATAATCAGTGTAAAGTAACTGGAGTTTTGAATCTATTGTAGTTACAGTTGTCAGTATAATGAGTCTAAAGTTAGTGAAGTTTGGAATCTATTGTAGTTGCAGTTGTCAGTATAATGAGTCTAAAGTTAGTGAAGTTTGGAATCTATTGTAGTTGCAGTTGCCAGTATAATGAGTCTAAAGTTAGTGAAGTTTGGAATCTATTGTGGTGGCAGTAGTCAGTATAATGAGTGTGAAGTTTGAAATTAGTCGCGGTGATAGTTGTCAGCATAATGAGTGTAAAGTTAGTGAAGTTTGGAATCTAATATTGTGGCAGAAGTCAGTATAATGAGTGTAAAGTTTGTGAAGTTGAGAATTAGTCGCAGTGGTAGTTGTCAGTATAATGAGTGTAAAGTTAGTGAAGTTTGGAATCAAAAGTGGTTTTCTTCTTCTGCATTCATCTGGAGTGTTTTTTCAGATGTGATTGCATTGTGTCTGTTTAATTGCACCTTTAGCTTCTTTGGATGGATTTTGGATCAACCCGGCCATTTTCTCAACGGTGAGAAACAGAAGCTATGCATCATGGGATGAAAAGCATGTGCTCTTTTATTCATTGGTCACTACTTATCACATGACTATGACATGATCATGTTCAACGTATGCAATTACGCGCGGTACGGCACAAATGGATTTCAAATGAACGCCCCTTATATATCTGCAGAATTTCAGCTTACCATATTTGTTAAATTGTATATGAGTTTGTCTGGCTTGCAGTGATGTCAGACTGAATAACAAGGATAATTGTTTTGCATTTGATTTTAATGAACAGTGGGAATTTATTCACTAGGTTTTATAGAAAAGTTATCTGCTTTTCTGTGAACAAATGACTAAATGATATTTGGGTAGCAACACTTGTTATACAAGGTGTTTGTAAAGTCTCACTACACTTTGTATGTAGAACAAATTTGAAAAATTCTTTCTTCCATTGATAACACCATTCAGTTGGGGTGCAAAGAATTACTCCAGCAGACAACAGCCAATCGCTGCATATTGCTTCATGATGGACTGTGGAGCACATGTTTTATGACATCATATACTTCATTTTTCAAATTTGTTCTACATACAAAGTGTATTGAGACTGTACAAACACCCTGTAGTTTCATGGTTTTATTTGTTTAATTACAAGTATGTATCTAATGGTGAGGTGTAACACCTACTAAATTTAGTTGCATGTCCTTTTTTTTAACAGGACATTGTAGTCTACCCTGGTATTTAATGGTTGTTTGTTATTTTCTAGGCAATTTTACATCCAGTAATTTATCAAAGCTTTCTAAACAGCCGACGCTCAAACCATGGGGAAAATCAATGCAAAGCAATGTGTTCCCAATGTTCCGCAATGTGTTACCAGTGTCTGATCTTGAACTCAGTGTGTTGGGATTATGAAACTGTATTCGCTACCCTCAACACATACCAACAGCAGCTATAATGTTTTGAATGGAGTAAAATGAGAGCATCTAAAAGAAATCCTACATACAACAGAGGAAGTCATTGTTAATAATGAGCTGTTCTGATGATAATTTCTATAACCACCATAGATCTATCTAAAGAGTTTTGTACACTTCAGACTAGTATTACAATCTGACATTTGTGCAGTTTGAATCTTGTAGACTACAATAATTTCCATTGTTCTTTTTTAAGTAGAAAAAGTAGGGCACGGATTAGCTAAACAGTTATGGTGCCCGCCTCTGATTTGTGCAGACCTTTTTTTTTTTAGCTCTCACTCGCTTTGAACTCAAGCGTAGTCCACGCACACTATTTACAGTAGTAATGGACTCAGTTTTGTGTGTGGATTAGGTTTCCCTATTAACAGTGTCCCTCGCAATCAGGCAAACTCATTCCGACTTCAGAGGTACTTGTAATAACTTCCCCAAGTCAAGGACGGCAGGTCAACATTTTAGTCCAGCTGTCCGGTGTATGAGCTGAACCGCTAACCTCGGCATCAGCACACCGGATGTTTAAGAACACGCATTCTTACCCATTCGACCATGCGGACCTTCAGACTTGGTTTGATTCACATTCTGGACTGTGAATTTGTACACATAAGAATTGTACACTTTCTCCTGATTTCGGGGTAGTGGTTCAAAGGTCTAGCTTTCTCACACATGGGAGAAAAACTCAAAAGGACCACATTTGGCATGTTAAAAATCCCTCTGCAGTTGGAATTAAAAAAGAGCAGACTGAATAGGCTAAAGTGAAAATGTAAAGGACCCTTTTTACACCCAGGGGGTTATTAAGTGTATGGGGCTAGTCCGCTATTTGTATAGACCAATCAGCACTCGAGGACTGGTGTGGTCAGTATCATGCCGGCCGCCTTTACTTCCTAAGACATTTCCTGGTGTCCATTTTAGACTGTCAATCTATATGCCCATGTCAATTTTAAGCAGATTCACACCCACAACTGCCAAGCAACCGTGGTAGCCATTGCGCTGCAGTAGCTTTTAAATACACCACTGCCCAAGCAAAATTTGACAATTAAAACGTGACTTAAACATTGACTTCTCCTTCAGAAAGCAATGGCAACCTACTGATCGTAAAATTGCCTTGTAAATCTACCTAGAGTTGGAGATGATCGCAATGTCCTGCAAAGGACATGCAACATTAAAATTCATGAAAGAATATTTGTTGTGTGAAAATGGTATGCATCCATTTGGATCATTGCCATGGATTTGTACACAAACAGGTCCTGTAGCAGAACCTGGTGTGGGTATGTGAAGTGGTAGGCCCACACATTATTGTAGGCCTGGGTGCTTAGAGGAATAAGAGACCAATATTTCCCTCAGGTAGCGAATGATGAGAGCTGGCATAGAGCCAGTGTCCGGTGCAGCTCATGCCACTGGTAGCTTAACGTCGTAACTGACACCAGTGTGCCCACTACAATGTTGTCCACTGCACCAAAATGGCAGGAGACTGGTGTACTTGTGGGAATATCTGCAATTCTTCTTTCATTCACTTGAAATATGTCTATAACTGCAATGTTGTCTCTTGTATAAATTTAACTGTCTTTTTTTTATTTCACTCAGAGTTTATCTTCCACTGTCATCTCTCTAGGCCAGAAGGTTTGCCTAGACGTGTTGTAATTTGGGCAGTCTTGGAGTATGTGCTCTGCTGTCTGCGACGCCAATCCACATGTGCTGATTCACCAATCTTGAATTTCGTATACATGTGATTGCGTAATCTATTGTGGTTACGTCATCTATTGTGTCCTGTTCTGAGGCACAGAATAATGACTTGTTCTGGTCTGTCCATAATGTGGTAGTCATCTTGAGCAGGTTTTGGTGGTTTTCTGACTGATTTGATCATTCTTTTCTTTTGGTGGTATGTAACGGGCACATCAGGCTTTTCTTCTTTTGCTCCTTTCTTAGCCAATCGATCATCTCTGTCATTTCCAGGTCTATGCTGACTGCTAAGTTCAGAAAGTAGTGTCCTTAGTACTGGCAATTTCCCAGGCAGGAGTGCCTCGAGTACTGATTTTGTATCTCTCAATAGCACCACAGGTTGTGTACCATGGCTGGTATTTAGTAATTTCTCTGTTGCTATCTTAATTGCCTCAATTTCAGCATCATAGTTATGGCAATACTTTCCTGTTGGTACTCTGTCCATGTCCCTAGTATTGTTTGAGCATTCTATGTACTCTCCTGCTCCTCCATTTCGAGCAGCATTTTGTGCTGACCCATCTGTACAGACACGGATCCAGAGGTCCTGTTGGTATTCTTCATCAAGGAAGCTGGGAGTGGCTGTTCTGCGCTGCACACTGTTCTGTTCTTCCTTGTCAAATACTCCTCTCACTTTTTTCTGGATTTGTAGTGATAGTCTATGCTCATCTTTCCATGGAGTTCGCTCTGGTATAGTTGTCAGGGTGATACCAACTGTGGGCAGATCTGTGATTTATCTGCAGAGTCGTTTGGCCTGGTGGATAAAACTGCTTCTTTTCAACCGCCCCATAGCTAAGTTTCCAAATCTGTTCTTCATAGGGTGACCTGCCAAGCTGAGGAACTTTTCTGCTTGTATTAGCGTTTTTGTATTTCTGCGCTCTCTCAGTACTTATGTCTTCTCCATCTTCACTATAGGGGTTGATCTCATCCCTCCTGTGGTGACTCTAAGTGCTTGATTTTGCACATTGTCCGGCTCTTGTATGGTTTTTGATGCTGAACACCATGCATTTGACCCGTATTCATAAAATTTGCTAAGCTATTTCCCACTGGCTCCCCATGTGGTTCCACTTAGTTTTCTCAGGATGGCTATTTTCCTTCTGGCTTTTGCTAATGCTTTATTGATGTGCTTTCTCCATGTCAGTCTGCCATCAAATGTTACTCCAAGGTATGTTGGTTCTTTATCTTCTCTAAGGGGTGTTCCATTTATCTGGATGATCCCTGCCTTTTGTTTTGGATAGAGGGTAAATAGAGTGGTGCTGCACTTGTTAGTGTTTATGCTGACACACCATTTATTTGCCCATGCAACAAATGTATCTACAGCTCTTTGTAGTGATCCGGTGGCCACTGATTCCCATTTTAATTCCATGCGGTAGATTAGCAACAAGATCATTGATGAAGATTAGAAAAAGTGTGGGGGACAAGACTCCGCTCTGGAGAACAACATGACGCAGTAATGCTTTCTTGCTCTTGAGTCCATCTGTCTGTACTCGGGCTCTTCTGTTGTGCAAGTATGCTTTCACCCATTTGTACACTCTTCCATTCACTTTATAGTTTCTCAGTTTCTTCATCAGACCTTTTTTCCAGACTTTGTCAAAGGCTTTCTTCAGATGTATCCATGCAGTAAGCACCAGCTTCTTCTCTTGGAATAGATCCTCAATTTCTTGAGAGAGGTAGGTTGTCTGATCTTCCGTAGAGTAGCACTGCCTAAAGCCAGCCTGCTGTGGCACAAGGATGTTTTCACTTTCAATGTACCACTGCAGACTGTGATTGATGATGCACGCCATTGTTTTGCAGAGACAGCTGGTGAGGCTAACTGGTCTGTCGCTGGAGACAATGGAACTATCTTTCCCTAACTTTAGGAGGGGTATCATGATTGCTTCTCTCCAGACTTGTGGAACAATGCCTAGGGTCCAGCTGTTATTGAAGATCTGGAACAGCTTTACTTTGGCCTAGGTTCCTGATCATTTCATTGGAGATACCATCAGCTCCTGATGACTTTCTCATTTTCAATTTTGATATGGCTAGCTCCAGTTCGCCGATTGTGATAGGTGCCTCCAGAACATCATGTACTGTTTCATTCTGTCCTGTATGTTACCATTTCTCTCGAATCTCTTGTTGTTTCTCAGGACTAATGTTGATATCGTTATCGTGTGCGAATGAGTCCGCAAAATGGTCAGCTGCTTGCTTTCCTGTTAAGATGTTTCCGTCTTTATGTAGTGCAATTTTTGAGTTTCTCCCTGTGCCCTCATCGTTAAGCTGTTTTATTAGCCTCCATAACTTCCTTGTGTCTCTTTCAAAGTTCAGTGACTCTGTTTTCTCCTGCCAGCTTTTCCGTCTAGCCTGCAGCTTGGCTCTTTGAAATTTGGCTTCTGCGTGCTGGTGTTTATTGTGGTGCTCTTGGCTGGGTTTGGCCTCTGCTTGCTTTCTACACACTTCCACATCATTATGCAACTGTTCCAGTTCACTACTCCAGTAGGGTTTATATTGTTTACGGGCTCCTCTTGGTACTGTTTATCGTGCTGCCTGTAGTATGCATTTCCCAAACTCTTCAACTACTTTATTTATGTCTTTCTCAGTGTTTAGGTTTCTAACCAGTATGCTGGTGCGATTCTTGTACTTTGCCCAGTCTGCTGTCTTGTAGTTCCAACTCGAGAGGGTGCTGCTTTCACTTATAAGCTCATTTTCTACAGTTAGAAAGACTGGCCGCTGGTCACTGCCACCAAGTTGTTTCCCAACAATTCGTGTAATGTTCCACTCCAGGTCTGGTGAATGAAAAGCCAGGTCAGGTGTAGTTGTAGAGTGCCATGATCTCGAGTAGAAAGTATGTGGGTCGGACGGCTTGTTAACCAAGATGAATCTATTCTCATCCTGCCAGTCTTCCAGTCTCTCTCCTCTCTGGTCCATGTGATCATAGCCCCAACTCTGCGAGTGGCATATCTGCAATGAAAGTGATCCTGGAGCAGAAACCAAACCAAGTAGAAACTGTTAAGAAAACAGCTCTCTGGATAGCATGTTACTTGTAGGACACAGTTAACATAGGTTCAGCTTTTCACAAGGAGAGAACAGCTTTCATTCTTCGAACAATTTTTGGAGTCAAGACACGGTGGTGACAACAGGAACAAAGTATTGTCAATCAGTTATCATGAGATAGAAAATGAATGTCAACCCTGGATTACTGGATGCCATGGTAATGTGGCTAGATGCTCACATGGTGGTCGTGGGTTCAAATTGGCATCAAGGTGTAATTTTAAAATGGACCTGAGCTTCCAGGTCAACCCAGCCTAAAATGAGTACCTGGAAATGTCTTTGAAAGTAAAGGTGGCTGGCATCCCCCTGTTATAACAAACAATCACCATGCAGAAGGTGGCCTTTTGCAAGGTGGAAAACATACTGACCAATAAAAAGATGTCAGTTGCAAAGAGAACAAGTGTTGTGGTGCTATATAGAACCTGTACTTTTGTATGGATGTGAAGCATGGATAATGAGCAGACAAGCTGAAAAACATCTAATGGCAGTGGAAAATGCAAAGAATACCATAGACAGACAGAAAAAGCAATGATCAAGTCCTACAAGAAACAAATGAAAACCATAAACTGATTAGAGAAATTAGATGTAGACTGACAATTTTTGGACACGTTTTGAGAAGAAATAAATTGGAAAACTTGGTGACATCTGGCAAGATTGAGAAGGAAATGAAGAAGGGAAAGGCAGAGAAGTACATACCTGGATGGTAAAAATCATACTACCACTAGGCATTGAAACAAATCACTGCATTGATTAGCCAGTATACTAATCACCTCACTAGTATGGCTCAGATACATAAATATTTTCATGATCCTTCTCAAGGTTGTTTATGATTGATTTGGGATTTCGGTGAGATTTGATTGGTGATGGTCTCCCCTTCTCGGTGCTTCCCTTGTGATACACCCTGGTAACTAACGCAGTCAGGATAAAGGTGAAGGTCGTCCCATAGCAGATACTGGCATGGGGGTGTGCAGTGTTAGGCCTTCACATATTCTAGGCTGTGGCTTATGAGATGTGATGACCAGTTCTCTTCATCATTTTTCCTCCAAAAACAATTTCCATTCTTACGAGGCTGTATCGACCCCAGGGCCACACTGGTCAGAAAAAATCTCTTGCTTCTGCTGAGGATTGAACCCGGACCACTGTCATGGCAGACTAGATTGCTAACCACTATGCCACTGCATCAGTTAGGATAACTGAGTGCAAATATTGCAAATGCATTCTTCCAGTCACATGCCTTACGTCGTGTAGAATTGTTTGTTCAGATATGCTTTATGCTTCCATTTGTCAATTTCCACTAAAAAAAATGTTTTAATATATTACGATAAATTTAGCTGTGGTAATATTCAATCATGTTCATGCCTAGAACAAATTCAGGGCATGGTATACTGGGATGTTTCAGCACTTACTCTGGGCTCAGATCTGATCAGATTCGCACACAGCATCTGAAAATTGTTACAAGAACCATTGGATTTTAATATTATGCTTCTTCATCTTTATCATCACCACCATGTGCCATGTCAGTAAGAATGGGCGGTCATGGTTCGCCATCTCACACAAATATTACATCAATAATCCACATAATTGCATTCAGGACATTCCCACGTGTGCTGCATCCCCTTCTTCTTTAGTCAAAAAAGAGTTTTCATACTGATGGCACCAGTGGCAGCCTGAATTAATGTCTGCCTGCATATTTTCCTAGGCATTCAGTGTTGTCCAGACCCTCTCCACACACACACACCCCACTTACGTACAACTGTATAGGCACAAGGATAGCAACAGATAGGACAGCTTGGGGTGACATGGGTGAGAGCCTGTGATCCAATGGAAGATTAATGGGAGAGAGATCAGAGCAAGAATGGATAGTTAAAGTACAAGAAGATAGCTCATAAATCCAGTCAGTCAGCTGCTAAGAACCATGACCATTTGTGCTCCAGTTTGCATGGGTGATCATGCCTGTGTTTTGATCATGATGTGCCCAGCCAGCTGGCACAGCAAGCATGCATCTTCACAGATCAATTCTGCTGATGATATTCCTCCCTGCCATTGTCTTCTTAGACCATCCAGCATCATTTCTCTGTCTGCCCCTTACCTCTTGTACCACTGATCTTTCCTGTCATCACAATATATACCACACAATGTCATGTATTTGTGTATCATGTTTTACTTCCATTAGCCTTTTCCAAGCACCTGTCGTTGCATGCATTGCGATCTATTGGGTGCAGGGTGTTTACCTCCTGCCTTTTTACCACTGATCTCTTCAGTCATCACATTATTTTCCATTGCCTCTCTTATTACATGATCAAAGAATGCCATTGCCTACTTCTTATATTTGTATACTATGGTCTATTTTCATACTGCTTATAGAAAAACTAAGAAGTTTAATCAGACTGGCTAACCACGTAAACGATGAAAGAGGAAATAGCAGAGTCCATAGGAATTTCGATACATGAAGCCCATTAATGGGCACTCTCCTGCTGTTTATACTTCACCTCGACAGCGCAAGGTACAAGAGGAACAAGATGAGATGAGATAGTCTATTTTCATGAGTCTTGTCCAGGCACTTGCTGTTACACATTGAGGCCTATTGGGTATACAGTGTTAGCCCCATATTTAGATAGATCAATGGGCACTCAATGGATGATGCAGTCAATACCACATCAGCTGCCTTGACTGCCCATGACATGTCCTAGCACCCATTTCAGTCTGGGCTTCCAGGTCAGTTTGACCAATTCCAAGGCAGTGTTAAGGAAAGGAAAGGTCATCAATGAAGATCACAGTAAACTAGAACAAGTAAGTTGTTTCTCCTATCTTGGACTCTGTTTAACAGATGATGGCAGAAGTGAAATAGAAATCAAAAAGAGAATAGTAATGGCCAAAAATGCTTTCAACAGCATGAAATCAGTATTACAGGGAAGGTTAACCCGGTCAACAAATGCCCGCAGAAGTCAGATGTGTCGGCCTAACTGCGCAAGAACGCAGCTCTGCTGTAAACAGGCACAACGCAATCACGTCCGGAAAAAAAAACTGGATGAACGCAGAAGAAGAAATCAGTATTAGATTAGATAATCATCTAGAGAGATTAACATTGCATTAAAAATGAGAATTGTCAAATGTTACATATATTCAACACTAGTTTATGGTGCGGAAACCTGGACATTGAACAAGCAACTAGAGATGTGGATGTACAGAAGAATATGTCGTATTTCATGGAAACAGAAACGATTAAATACAGAGGTTCTAGAAAAACTGGGAATGAAAAGAGAGTTGATGAAAGAAATAAAAAGTAGGCAAGTGAAATATTTCAGCCACGTTAAAAGACGTAACACTCTTATAAAAACCATACTGGAGGGCAAGGTTGAAGTCAAGCGAGCAAGAGGTAGACAACGGTACTAATGTGAAGATACATCAAGAGATGGACGAGCATCAGTCTGACAGAATGTAGTCAAGGCGAGAGACAGTGTTGGAGATCCATTGCAGCCAATTTTCATTGTGGAGACAGCACCTGATTGATTGATTGAAGTCAAAACTCTAACCTGCACAGTTCACAGCGACTGCACTAGCCAGGCGGCTTTATTACATAAAGCCCAAGACACCCCCTGCCACTTTATTGAACTACTGATATTTTAGCTTGTTACGTCCTAAGCAGAATCTGAAGATGTTATTGTTCACTTGGCTTGAGTTGTAATGCATAAATTTCCTGGTAGCCTGAATGCTCAGATCCCCAATTGTTACATTCTGTTGGGGATCACGGGATGTGGAAAAAAATGATCATCTATGCTAGCTGGCAAGGCACCTGATAATGATGAGAATATGTAAAGTTCTGTCACTTAAGGCAGTATCTGTCTTTGGATTACCTTTATCACACTGACCTTTATATAAGGTCACTTTGTAAATATAATGTATTTTATTTGCTTCTCTTTTTAACTTATAAATTAATACATAATTGCATTTGGGAATGTGGAGATTTATGAAATAGAAATATTTCACTTGTTTTTCTTTGTCAGGAGAGCATCTGCTGACTGACAGTAAAGTGATCTAATAAGGGCATGTAATTATGTGGGGAGCGGTGACACAAATACAAGTTACTCTGTGATGTCCCAGTTTATAATGAATATACATGGTTAAATGTTGCTGTGAAATGATTCAAACTCAAACATGCTTGAAATTAAACTATAATTACTACTTATGTATGCTCATGTTTTTATGTAATGTGTTCAGTTTTAGAAATTATTATTACTGCATTCCAGATATTTCCATAGGTGCTTCAATCTCTCTGAACACATTCATCATTTCTAGACAGAAGCCACATAGGTTGCACGATTTATTGCCTGGCATATTTCGCTGCATCTCAGGTGCATACTGCAGAATTATATATCATATGAAGATTTGTGGAAACAAGAGATAAAGGAAGACAGTGAGAGAAGATTCTTGACAGGTGTCATGACACAGAAGAGAGCAGGCACACAAATTGATACATTGGCAATTGCAAAATATGGAGAAGCATGATCGCTCGCACCGGGCAGAAAGGCACTTGATGATGATGATGATGGTGTCCTGAGAGAGTTCTTCTTCTTCTGCTGCGTTTGTCCGGAATGTTGTTTTAGACGTAACTTTATTGTGCCTGCTTACAGCAGAGTTGCTATATTTGAACCTTTCGTCCAACACTTCAGACTTCTTCAGGCATTTGTTGGCCAGGTTACCTTCCCGGGTGTTTCGTTGATATATTAGCTTATAATTCAACGTGGGCGAAGGGATTCAAGTGCTTCCACTCTTAAACTACCAATGTGCTGATGATGGGGTACAGGAGTCATTCCCTACAGGGGTCACTGGGTCCTAAATGTTGACTTCATTCAGAAATCAATGGCAAACTACTGAGCGTAAAAACTGTCTAGCAAATCAACATGGGGTTGAGTACAACATCCTGCAAAGGACACGCAATATGTTTTCAACGTCCTAAAGTGTGTTTGTTGCACGATTGCTTTGTAAAAATATACTTAGAGAAACTATTATTCTTCTTCTACGTTCGTCCAGAATGTTGTTTTGTTGTGCCTGTTTACAGCAGAGCTACAATATTTGCACCTTTCGGCCAACACATCTGACTTCTTCAGGCATTTGTTGGCCAGGTTACCTTCCAGGCAGAAGCTTTTCTATATTAAATATCTGGATACTACTTGGTGGTAGTTATCTTTTTCACATACAACATAAGGTCAACTCTTTTCTTCTACTGCTGCACTTTATTCCTGACTGCAGCATCACCCTATCTTTTACTATCTCCTGCAGCTTTAATTTCTAAAGGACATGGAGGTTTACCTACATTTGGTGTAGGATATCTGTCTCTTTCAGTTTTCATGTAATTTTTTAAAAATTAGTTATTTCCATGCTACAAATACTTTCAAAGAGAATATTGAAAGATTTTCACCAGGACAAATTGAGTTGAGCTATGAACTGACATCACTGCACTCAGGACATTCCCATAGGCGCTCAATCCCCCCTTGTTCAACAGCCAGCGAAGAGTCACACTACCAGTCGTTCCCACTATCTGATTGAAAGTTCTCCTGGTCTTCCCTGTTTTGATATTCTACCAGAACCCTGCCAATACCCAACTATCTCATCCTTTCCACATACGAGTTCTCAAACTGTTCCTCCATCTTTTCCCACAGGTGCACTCCCTCTCAGCCTATAAGCCTATTCATCCATCTCCCCCCACCCACCCCCTCATGGGCTTGAGAGAGTGTTTGTGTGTATGTATAAGTAAATTGTTTTTAGTGAGCGTAATTGTTTGTAAGTATATGTGTATGCGAAGTAGTGTGTATTATTGAGTGGCTGCATAAGTGCGAGAGTTTGTGTAAATGATGTAATGTATGTATGTATGTATACATGTGTGCATGTCTATGTGTGTCTGTCTCATAACATGGTAATGTGCATTGTTTATGTTCACAACATTCATTTCACAATGTTTTTTTCCCATGTGAATGAACCATGCACAATAGATAACTGATGTATGAAAGATGAGTGATTCGAAGGGCTGAATGTAAGACGGGCCTACGTGCCCAATTTGTGATTCTTTGAAAATAAAGTTTGTTCGTTCATGTGTCCAGCTTTGGCATACATTTGAGTAAGGTTGGCCTCCTCTAGGCAGATTCCATCCAAGATAACAGACTCTGTCTACCCATAGGTAGGGTTTCTTGCCTAACAATTTTGCCTGTGCTGCGGCCTCAAAGCCTGCTCTTTATGATTTCTAACTGCCATTATATTTGTAACAAGCGCAACTCACACAGTTTCCCGTTTTCCAGCCTTATACGAGAGAGCTAAGTGTCTGATCTCACTACCCATACAAATAAAACAACAGAGATGATAACGTGGTGGTATTTCAGATGTATTGTATCACAAAATGAAAAGAATAAGATGGACCAAAAAAATATCATCATCATCATCATGTGCCCTGCCAGCTGGCATAGGTATTTATGTCTCTCCACAGATCTTGGTCTCTGGTTTTTCCAGATCAGCTCTGTTGATGACATTCTTCCATGCCACAGTCTCATTCCATTCAGCACCGTTTCTCTCTGTCTGCCTTTGCCTACTTATCTTTCCAGTTGTCATAATGTTTTCCAATGCATCTCTTCTCATTATATGACCAAAAAAAGCTGTTTCTTTCTTTCATATAGCTGTACATGAACAGTCTTACAGACAATGAAGAAAAATATACAAGTATTGAATGTCACATAAAAAAGTTTAGCTTGATAGAAAATACCAGAGGGCAACATACAGGGCAAAATAAAAGAGGAAGCCCTAGTAATAACAAAAGGCAAACATGCAAGAATGTTGAAGCGTAGACTTATGCTGAGCTGAAGAGTTGCTGAGAATATGAGACTGGAGACAAGATCAGACGACTTTAACACATGTCTGTATTCATCTATTAAATAAATTATTCTTCCTCATCCAGCATTTTTTTTTTATTCTTCCTCGTTCAGCATTTTTTTTTTCCCCCCATCTGTAAGGTGTTGAGATTTTTTCTGTTGGGGGCAACAAGAAAACTCTAACCTGTACAGTTTGTGGGCTATATTGGCAGTAAATGACAATTTTTTTTACAGTTGACAGTGCCCAATAAGACTCTTTTGGTCAACTAAATGCCTTGGGCATTTAATGTAGCAGGTTAGTGACCTGTCAGGATCCTTTCTTCAATTTTGAGAAACTTGCACACGAAGCAAGGTTTTCCCTCACATCACTGGTATTCCTTGCAGTAGAGTGGGGACATGTAAACTGAAATGTCATTCGGTAGGAATCACACTGTTCATAAACATTACACATTAGTAGAACATCTTTGATGGACGTCGTTCACCCAAGATTTGAGAGTAGGCTGATGTGTGCCAGAAGATTTTCCACTTTGTAGTTTCTGGTCAATATATCTCAGGGGCCACCAACTCCGAGATCCGCTGCCAGTTCAGTTCAGACCCCTGATGGCCACATATCCATGATGTAAAATAAGAACACTGAGCAGAAGTCTTGCATGGGGTTCCGTAAAACCACTGAAGATGAACAACTGGGCATTTCTTCACAAAGAACACAACAGCCTAACTTCCCTCCATGCCTGTGACCGAAATCACCAACCACTCATGAACAAATAGCAGATGCACACTATTCTTCAATAAAAAAAATTGGCTCAAACACCTGGATCTTTAATTCTGCATAGCTAAGATTTAGGAATACATGAAACAATATTGTGCAGAATAATATTAACGCAAGTCTCTGCAATATGAAATATTTAATGTCATCACCAGAAAACCAAACTATTTCTGGTACAGAATGCTTTAATATCCCCAACAGCTGGGAAAGAGAAATCCTTGTGTGTGCAGTATGTGGCCGTAGTATTAAGTTTTAAAACTGATATTTTATACCAATTAAATAATGTAGCTGTATTTTCAAAGTATATTTGAATATAAATAATTTTCCTAACTTAACCAAAGAAATATAAAAGGTATTAACACACAGATGGAGCTTATGTACAGAAGAACAAATGCTTATAATAATTAATTTACACAGACCAATAAATGAATGAATATTTTTAATTTGTTAAAAAGCCTAAAGCATCCACAATATTGCCCTTGTACTCTCGTAACACACGCTCTGCTTGTGTTCGTGATATCTCCATCTCCTGTACCTATATGCAAGAGATCACAAACAAAGAACAAATTGAGTTTATGTACATACTATTCGGCAACTAAATAAGACCTATATGAGAAACTGTTCATGTGTTACCAGGACCTGACCCATAAAAGAAGCAAAGAATAAAACTGCAACCTTCATGAGATCAGATCAGCTGCCAACTGTGTAAGTTACACTTTATATGAGATGCAATCAATTATGTATGTAAGTTACACTTGATATACAATCAGATCAATTATGTATGTAAGTTACACTTGATATACAATCAGATCAATTATGTATGTAAGTTACACTTCATATACAATCAGATCAATTATGTATGTAAGTTACACTTGATATACAATCAGATCAATTATGTATGTAAGTTACACTTGATATACAATCAGATCAATTATGTATGTAAGTTACACTTGATATACAATCAGATAAATTATGTGTGTAAGCTACACTTGATATACAATCAGATCAATTATGTATGTAAGTTACACTTGATATACAATCAGATCAATTATGTATGTAAGTTACACTTCATATGAGATGCGATCAATTATGTATGTAAGTTACACTTGATATACAATCAGATCAATTATGTAAGTTACACTTGATATACAATCAGATCAATTATGTATGTAAGCTACACTTGATATGAGATGCGATCAATTATGTATGTAAGCTACACTTGATATACAATCAGATCAATTATGTATGTAAGTTACACTTGATATACAATCAGATCAATTATGTATGTAAGTTACACTTGATATACAATCAGATCAATTATGTATGTAAGTTACACTTCATATGAGATGCGATCAATTATGTATGTAAGCTACACTTGATATACAATCAGATCAATTATGTGTGTAAGCTACACTTGATATACAATCAGATCAATTATGTATGTAAGTTACACTTGATATACAATCAGATCAATTATGTATGTAAGTTACACTTGATATACAATCAGATCAATTATGTAAGTTACACTTGATATACAATCAGATCAATTATGTATGTAAGCTACACTTGATATACAATCAGATCAATTATGTATGTAAGTTACACTTCATATGAGATGCGATCAATTATGTATGTAAGCTACACTTGATATACAATCAGATCAATTATGTATGTAAGTTACACTTCATATGAGATGCGATCAATTATGTATGTAAGCTACACTTGATATACAATCAGATCAATTATGTATGTAAGTTACACTTCATATGAGATGCGATCAATTATGTATGTAAGCAACACTTGATATACAATCAGATCAATTATGTGTGTAAGCTACACTTGATATACAATCAGATCAATTATGTATGTAAGTTACACTTGATATACAATCAGATCAATTATGTATGTAAGTTACACTTCATATGAAATGTGATCAATTATGTATGTAAGCTACACTTGATATACAATCAGATCAATTATGTATTAAGTTACACTTCATATGAGATGCGATCAATTATGTATGTAAGTTACACTTGATATACAATCAGATCAATTATGTAAGTTACACTTGATATACAATCAGATCAATTATGTATGTAAGTTACACTTGATATACAATCAGATCAATTATGTATGTAAGTTACACTTCATATGAGATGCGATTAATTATGTATGTAAGCTACACTTGATATACAATCAGATCAATTATGTATGTAAGTTACACTTCATATGAGATGCGATCAATTATGTATGTAAGTTACACTTGATATACAATCAGATCAATTATGTAAGTTACACTTGATATACAATCAGATCAATTATGTATGTAAGCTACACTTGATATACAATCAGATCAATTATGTATGTAAGTTACACTTCATATGAGATGCGATCAATTATGTATGTAAGCTACTTGATATACAATCAGATCAATTATGTATGTAAGTTACACTTCATATGAGATGCGATCAATTATGTATGTAAGCTACACTTGATATACAATCAGATCAATTATGTATGTAAGTTACACTTCATATGAGATGCGATCAATTATGTATGTAAGCTACACTTGATATACAATCAGATCAATTATGTGTGTAAGCTACACTTGATATACAATCAGATCAATTATGTATGTAAGTTACACTTGATATACAATCAGATCAATTATGTATGTAAGTTACACTTGATATACAATCAGATCAATTATGTATGTAAGTTACACTTCATATGAGATGCGATCAATTATGTATGTAAGCTACACTTGATATACAATCAGATCAATTATGTATGTAAGCTACATTCAAAATGAGATCCAATTAATTATGTAAGTTACACTTCATATGAGATCAGATCAGTTATCTTCACATTAAACATTCGTGCCAAAGTATCTTAAATGTGTTTGTCTGTCTAACATTATCATTCCAGTCCATATTTTGTAAAGTTATTTTCCCATTTAAACCTTTGCTTTCCACTTGCATGTTTGTCTTTCATCTTTCCCTCCAGAATGGTTTTCAGTAGGTAATGTTTTTATGCACTTACAATATTTGACTTGTGCAACTGCGATCTTTTCCCTGGGTTTGTTTGATATGTTTCAAATTGACCTTCTCCTGCCCTTTATTCCCTACTAGAGCATAGGCCAACAACCAGCTCACAACAGGCTGTCCTATTTTTTTTCTATCTCCTGCTCCTCATCCCACGCCATCCCCATATTATTCACCTCTGTCTCTAATTCTCTTATCTATGAGCTTTTAGGTGTAAATATATTTTTTTTGCCTTATGTGTTATAATATTAACAAGTTTTCTAAATATGTGGAATATCAAGCACCAGTGCCATTTCCTCCCATCCTGATTCGCTAAAACTTGTTTAGTTCTCTCCACGAGTTTCCTATTCATGATTTTATCATACTATGTTAGCCCCAATATTCTGCTCAAGTTCCAATTACTGAATGTTTGTAATTTATTACAAATGCTTTTATTAGTTCTCCATGTTCCTGATCCATATAGCAGTACTGATTTAACACTAGACTTAAATATTCAAAGTTTGGTGCTAAGTTTAATTTGGTTTGACTTCCACACATTTCCTGCTGCTATGACAGCTCCTCTTGCTTTTCATATTATTTTAGTATAACTGTCTGTTCCCCCATATTTGTCTACGCTGCAACATACATTAGAATTGAATAGTCAGAAGACACAGATTATGGTCGTCACTGGGAAGAAGGAAATACCACAATGTTTAACATTCCAATAAACAATACACAATGACAATACGAGTAAATGGGCGTATTCTTAAGCAAGTGAATCGGTACAGTTATAACATCTGATGGGAGATGCCTTGAAGAGATTAGAACAAGAATTGACATTGTGAAGGTAACCTATGCAACAAGATAAAAAAACATACTGACCAATAAAAAGATGTCAATTGAAACGAGAAAAAGAACGTTGAAGTGCTACATAGAACCTGTACTTTTGTATGGATGTGAAGCGTGGACAATGAGCAGTCAAGCTGAAAAAGATCTGATGACTGTGGAAATGTGGTTTCTGAGGAAACTGCAAAGAATACCATGAACAGACAGAAAAACCAGTTAGCAAGTCCTTCAAGAAACAAATGAAGATCGTAAACTGATTAGAGTTAATAGACGCAGACAGCCAACATTTTTTGGGCATGTTATGAGAAGAAACGACTTGGAGAACTTGGTGACAACTGGCAAGATCGAAGGGAAGAGACCAAGGGGAAGGCTGAGAAGTAAATACCTGGATGGCTTGGCCAAGTGGCATGGTCGACACAGGAACACGGAGCTGATACACGACTCTGGTGATCGAATGAGATGGCAAAACATGACCGCCCATGCTTATCAGCACGGCACATGATGGATGGATGGCTACATAAATATGTGTATGATACCACCTCTCGAAGTGAGGTTTAACCAAGGGAGATCAGGTTATTATTTGCTTGGCTAAATCTCATTATTTTTGCCTTTCCCTATGAATTTTTAGGTCTTACCATCAAGTATCTTTAGCTTAATCTCAGTGCCATAAATCACCGTAACTGTACAAATGATTGATTGATTGAAGAATCAACATCACAGCATTCGGGGCATTCCCATAACCGCTCCACCCCCATCCTCAGCAGCCAGCGAAGAGTTCCAACACCAATAGTACCAGTAGCAATCTGATATGTCTGTCTCGCCTTTCCTCTGAGTGTTGAGCGTCGGCCAGATGCCCTCGTCACTCCTCGCTGTCTCATTCTTGCTAGACCATGGTAATCCATTTGCTCCTCTGAGGTGTACACGTGCTCCCAAAAGGCCGCAACCACGTCTGCCTTGTCATGTATCAATACTCCACCAAGTTCTGCAAAGCCAGCCAATCTGTCCGCCTGTTCATTTCCCAGCATACCGGCATGCCCCGGAGAAAAGATCCAGGCGATGCTTGTCACCCGTGACCTCTGAAGCGAAGCAAGCCACTCCGCACAAAGCCTGCCCGTCCTCACCCTCGTCAGCATGCTTTCTGAGTCAGTTAAATCACGATGTGTGTGTGTGTCGTATTCTCCATCCAGCGGAGAGCTGCAGTGACTGCCTCCACCTCCATTCTTAAGCTGGATGCTGTGGTATCATACGCCAGGCTCTCCTGCACCAAACATCGACCATTAGCTTTGGCTATGAACCCCCAGCCACTTCTCTCACCTCTTGACACCGAACCATCTGTGTAGATAATCACATCACCCGAGTGAGCATTGTCCTGAATTAGTTGCTGGATTTCCACTTCCGTGGCACTTGCTGGCCACTCCCTGCACTCCCGGCTTAATGTGATTATAACTCTGCACAAGTCTGACTGCTCCGCTGGCACTCTGACCCACTCCTCTCCACGCCTACTGTTCTCCAAGGGGCACACCTGTCTGATCGTATCCTCCGCCTGAGCCATCCATGATTTCCCTCTTATCAGTCGCTGACCCTTAACTGCGTCCAGCGCCTCATGCAGTGGGTGGTCTAAATGTATGTTACAAATGCTACTAGTTACTACAGCCATCAAGTCAAATACTACCACGCACTGCTAGGCCAACTCTGGGTTATCATAAATCTATTTAAAACTTGAGCATCAAACCACGAGAACAACTGTTGACTAGTTGTTGACTATTTTCAATCTATAACATATACTGACATTACTGGAGCATGAGCCCCCATTGCAGCCCAATGGTCATAAGATTACATCCCCCTTGAAGAAGAACTCTTTCATGGCTGAATTTTATTAATGCCTATAAACAAAATATTTTCAGAAATTTAGAAGATATGAGAGGAATCACCATTGGGGCACATAACATCAATAACATTAGATATGCGGTTGATGCATTATTGATTGCAGACAATGAGCAGAATCTGCATTTAGTAGTTGAGGTTGTTGCACACAGTGAACAACTAGGGTTAGAATTAAATTGTAATAAGATATAGAATATGGAAGTCACTATGAAGAAGGAAATACCACAATTTAATATACAAGTAAATGGGAATATTCTTAAACAAGTGAATCGGTACGATTATCTCACAACAGTTATAACATTTGATGGGAGATACCTTGAAGATATTAGAACAAGAATCGCCTTGGCGCGGTTAGCCTTTTGCAAGATGGAAAACATACTGACTAATAAAAAGATGTCATTTGCAACATGAAAAAGAATGTTGAGGTGCTACATAGAATCTGTATTTTTGTACGGATGTGAAGCATGGACAATGAGCAGACAAGCTGAAAAACATCTGATGGCTGTGGAAATGTGGTTTCTGATGAAAATGCAAAGAACACCATAGACAGACAGAAAAACCAATGATCAAGCCCTCAATCAATCAATCATGTGCCATGCCGGAAAGCGTGGGCGGTCATGACTCGCCATTTCACTCGATCACCAGTGTCGTGGATCAGCTCAGTGTTCTTGTCTCGTCCATGCCATGTGGCCAAGCCATCCAGGTATTTTCCTCTCGGTCTTCCTCTTGGTCTGTTCCCTTCGATCTTGCCAGTTGTCACTAAGTTCTCCAATCCATTTCTTCTCATAACATGTCCAAAAAATTTTGACTGTCTACGTCTAATTTCTCTAATCAGTTTACGATGTTCATTTGTCTCCTGCAGTACTTGGTCATTGGTTTTCTGTCTGTCCATGGTATTCTTTGCATTTTCCTCAGAAACCACATTTCTGCAGCCATCAGATGCTTTTCAGCTTGACTGCTCATGAAACAAATAAAAACCGTAAACTGATTAGAGAAATTAGACGCAGACAGTCACAATTTTGTGGACACATTATGAGAAGAAATAAATTGGAGAACTTTGTGGCAACTGGAGAGATTGAAGGGAAAAGAACAAAGGGAAGGCAGAGAAGTAAATACCTGTATGGCTTAGCCACATAGCATGGTCGAGACCAGAACATGGAACTGATCAACGACTCTGGTGATCGTGTGAGACGGCGAAACATGACCGCCCACGCTTACTGGCATGGCACATGATGATGATGAATAAGGAAAGCAGATAATAGTTACACATGCGTGTCAAAAGAGATGACTGGCATGAGACTAGCTACCTCAAACATTAGCTGCAAAATGTAAACAATCATGAACAAATCTACAATTGGCATGGTATGAGTTGATGTTCTATTTGGAGATGAAAAGTAAAAAAAGGCATGTTTCTGAGGCAGATACAGGATTTTGAAATGGATATTAGTTAAAATTTTCTGGGAGCTGAGACAATCAGATTGATACTGCTATATGAAACAACACTATATTCCAGACATGCGAAAATGACAAAGAAACCTGTTTTCACAGTTTCATACTAACAGTGAGAATAAAAGAACAAACAATCACAACATATGTACAGATATACGCACCATGTAATGCAAACAATAATGAGCAAGAATGTGAGGACTTCTACGAAGACATACATGATGTGCTAAATAAAATAGATAAGCAGGACAACATCATAGTTATGGGAGACTTCAATGCAAGACTAGGACATAACAGAGGGGGCATAGAAAAACACCTGGGAGCATTTGGAGATCAGCAAAATGAAAGGAATGATAACGGAAGTAGACTGATAGAGCTTTGCAGCCAACACGATCTCTATATAACAAACACATTCTATAAACATAAAGATTCGCAAGTATACACCTGGTATAAATGGAACAATCTAGATACTAAAAGCCAAATTGATTTTATATTAACAAGAAATAACAGAAAGAGAAATATATTAGATGCAAGAGCAGTGCCCAATTTCAGTATAAACACAGATCATAAAGCAGTCGTTGCCACAATAAGAACCATTAGAAGAAGAAAACAAAAAGCAGGAAAATACATGCCATGCGAATCAGTAAACTTAAAAAACCTTAAAGACGAGGCAGTAAGGGAAAATTATGAGAAAGAACTAACTGAACTCTTTGTAAAATTACCTACGGAAAGAAAAACAGTGGAAGAAGAATGGGAGACGTTCAAATCAAGCGTTTTAAATACTGCAAAAATAACATGCGGAACCACGAAAAAATGCAAAACACGGATAAAGAAAATAACAAGTTGGTGGAACGCAGAAGTAAAGAAAGCGGTAAAAGAAAAAAAGGAAAAATATAAAAAGTGGTTGAAGAGCAAACAGGAATGTGATCTCATAGAATACAGAATATCGAGAAGACATGTGAGTAGAATAGTAAAGAGGGAAAAACAGAAAGACTGGGAAGAGTATGGAGAAACCCTAAATAAAAACTACAAGGAGGCAACCAGAAACTTCTACAAAAAGATAAGTGCAATGCGAACCAGAGGAGTACCCTTTGACCCAACTGAAATAATTAACAGCGAAAATGGAGAACCAATAAGTGAACAAAAACACATCCTAATAAGATGGAAGCAGTATTTCGAACAACTTCTCAACATCCCATCAGATGTCACAGGAATTCAAGAGACCTACACAGATGTCACCGAGGAACTAGAACCAGACATACTAAAAGAAGAAATTATAGAAGCCATCAGATTAGCCCCATTGAACAAATCACCAGGACAGGATGAAATACCAAATGAACTAATTAAAGCAGCAAGGGAAGTAGGAACAGCTTGGCTACATAGACTATTCAACCATGTTTGGGTAGAACAACAGACACCACGAGACTGGGGAAACGCCATAATTATCCCAATTTGGAAAAACAAAGGCAGCAAAAGAGATTGCACACAATACAGAGGCATTTCACTGTTGAGTCATACTGGGAAAATATTTTGCAAAATTCTTGAAAAAAGATTACGAACTACTTTAGAACCCCAGCTAAGCGAAACGCAGCTTGGATTTAGGAAAAACAAAGGATGCACAGACGCCATTTTTGCTCTTAGACAACTTATAGAAAAATCAATTGAATTCAATGAAACACTCTACTTAGCCTTTGTTGACCAAGAAAAGGCATTTGATAGGGTAGATAGAAACAAGCTGTGGGAAATCCTTAAACAATATGGAGTGAGTACACATCTAACAAACCTATGTAGAAGTTTATACGACAACAGTGAATGCATAGTGAGAGCAACTGGAGGACACTCAGAACCCTTCACCATAAGATCTGGAGTACGACAAGGTTGTGTCCTGTCCCCTCTCTTGTTCATAACATATATAGACAACATATGTAAAGAAACCAGCCAAGCAGAGACAGCAAGAATACCGCATGACGAGAACACAGAAGAAGAACCATCTGCAAATCTAACCATTAGAGAACTCCTGTTTGCGGACGACCAAGCACTAATAGCAAAATCAGAAGCTGAATTACAAGACCACATGAATAGTCTAAACGAAATGTGTAGGGAACATAACATGAAAATTAGCACAAGCAAAACAGAGGTAATGACTATAACTAAAGAAGAACAAACAGCAACAATTCACCTAAACGAACATCCCTTGAAACAAGTAAAGAGCTTCAAGTACCTAGGAAGTATAATATCATCAAATGGCAGATCAGAAGACGAGATCGAAAATAGGTGCAATAAGGCAAATCAACTCATTGGACAAATGGCACCAATACTAAAGAACAAACATGTATCAATAACTACTAAGAAAGCACTTTACAACACAATCTTCCTACCAACTCTGTGCTACCAATGCCAAACCTGGACAATGACAGAAAAAGAGAAAAGAAAAATCACAACAACAGAAATGAGGTTCCTGAGAAGAATACTCAACGTATCAAGAAGAGATAAGATCAGAAATGAAGAAATCAGGACTAAAGTGGGGGTTAAAGCTGCTCTAGATTTTATTAGAAAGCAGCAAGTCAAATGGTTTGGCCATGCAAGTAGGCTACCAGTCAACAGCATGCCACAACAGGCAATGACGTACAGACCAGATGGAAACAGAGGAAGAGGCCGACCACGTAAACGCTGGACGGAGGGAATAACAGAATCCATGGGAATGTCGATATACGAAGCCCATAACCGGGCACTCTCACGAAGTTTATACTTCACCTCGACACCGCAAGGTACAAGAGGAACATGATGAGATTGAGATTGAGAGATACTAACAATATGAAAAAAATCATCAACAGTCAAAAGGTGAAGAAAGGTTTTCAGTTTAAAGGAACCTTTATATTTGAATTCCATTGGATATAAAATACTTACAATGTAATCCACATCATCCTTATTGATTTTCACTTTTGACAGTTCTTTTTCTTTTTCATGTTTTGCCTTTGCTTCTTTGTTTTGTCTGTCGCTGACTACTCGCATAGCCTGTGTGGAAGGGATATTGTAAGAAATGTCTAACCTAGCTGCATACACTTGAGCATAAAGTGAAAGAACATAATTAGACAATCTTAGTCAGATGTGACTGAGCTACCATTTGACAGCAGACAGTACTACCTGCTTTCTGTTGGCATCGAATGTTGGGTGGTGCTCACCAAACCTTACACCCCACATTGTGCCAACGGCTTCGGGTGAGGAAGTGCAATTGGGAGGGTACAAGCCTTATCCTAGTGCGAGGAAATACAACCTAAAGACTAAATGTAATGGCAGGGCAGTCCAGGCCCTCAGCCTTGGTCGGCAACTGGTCTAGGATCAAAGCTCCGACAGGCAGACAGAGCATTCCTTTGCTGATCCAACAGTTCTGCAGCTTGTCTTGTTCCAAACGTATTGGTGTTACCTTTCCTCCAGAGTAAACTAGGCAGGCCGAGAGAGGAATTATGCTGCATGGGCAACATATGGTCTCTAAATTCAGCCCAGGCTTTGAGTTATGGAAAGGTATAATTCCATTTTATATTTTTGTATAACTCAGTCTGTCAAGACGGCAAGGTGTCAGTCAGTCAAATCAGACATTAAGAAGAAAAACTGTATCAGTTGCTACTTGAGAAGCCAAGGATATATTTTCTTAGGCAACACTGATGGGCATAAATATGCTACAGGATGCCTGTATCAGATCAGAGGTCACAGCTTTATCAAAGATCTGCAAGATGCTAAATGAGAATTAAGCTTTCTAAATGGACCAAATGAACTATAACATTTCTTTTACATTAATGATAAGTGATAAGCAAGTTTTAGAAAGTAAAATGACTGTTAAGTTTGTCGCGTGTCCTTTACAGGACCTCGCAACCAACCCCTGCATTTTTTGGCTGTTTGTGATTTATTAGACAATGTTTACGTTCAGTAGTCTGCCACTGCTTTCTGAACGACTGATGCTTATACCATCAATATCAACACAGGACGGACTGCTTCCAAATCTCATTTCAAACCCTCAGCTTGGTATGTTATGAGATTGTGAAATGCGTTAACTGCCCCGAAGCCACAGTGTCTGTAAAATGATTGTGTGGTGAATTAAAAGCCTAAATCAAATCAAATCAACTTTATTTTATAAGGGTAACAAATTGGGCACGCAGGCCCGTCTTACATTCGGCCCTTCCAATCACTTGTCTTTCGTTCATCAAGAGCATTATACATTTACATAGGAAGAAAGATAAACATTGTGAAATGAATGTTGTAAACATAATCAAGACAAATTACCATGTTATGAGGCCCATCTCCCGCCTACCCATACATCACCCCACCCATACACACAACCCCACCTACCCACACACACACACCCAGGGACACATACATACCCCACCAACCAACCCATCCCCCTCCTACACATCCCCCACCCACACACACTGCCCTCACCTGTTCCCCCAACCAAAACACATTCGCCACCCACAAACATCCCCCACCAACCCACACATCCCACCCACATACACATCCTAACCCACACATCCTCTCCCCCACCCACACCTCCAACCACATCTCCATCGACCACATATTCCCCACCCACGCACACACATCCCCCACTAACCCACACATCGCAAATCCACTCACACATCCCCAAACCATACACACACATTCCCACCAACTGACATCTCCCTACCCCGACACACACACATCTCCCTAACCACCTATACATGCCCAATCCACTCACACACCCCCCACCACACTCACATACATCCTCCACCCACCCACACATGCCCTAACCCAATCCCCCATCACACACACCCCCACCCGCACATCACATACATCCTCTACCACGCAATATTCCCAACCCACACACCGCACACATATCCCTCACCAACACATCCCACATACCACCATGCATCCCCACCTACACACCACACAATATTCCCACCCACACCCACACAGATACCCTTACCCATCCACCCCACATACCCCCACCCACATACCCCATCCACACAATATCCCCAACCAACACACCACGCACCTCTCCCCACCCACACATGCATTTCCCACCCATCCACCAACACTCACGCACACATCCTCCACTACGCACCCACACACCCCCACCCACCCACGACCAAACATCTCTCGATCACAATACCCCTACCCACACACATCCTCCACCCACTCACGCATCCCACCCCGACACATACACCCCCACCCACACATTCTCCATCCACGCACACATCTCCCACCCACACACCCCCACCACCCACACATACTTATCCCAACCACCACACACCCCCTACTCACCCACACATATCCCCCACCCATACACACATTCCCCGCACCCACCACACACATCCCCCACACCACAAACTATCCCCCACCCACACACATATCCTCACCCATACCACCACAAACATACCTCCCATCCGCACATCCCCCACCAACACACTGCACACATATCCTAAACCCACACACCATACACTTCCCCCCGCCCGCCCTTACATAGCCAATCCACCCACACAATCCCCTACCTACATAACGCCGCCACCCACACATACTTCCCCAAACCATCCACATGTCTCCACCCACCCACACATATCCCCCCTCACCCGTCCCATACACATATCCTCCACCCATACACACATCCCCCACACCCATTTCCACACCCCTACTTTCACCCCCACACATCCATCCACACATCCCACCAACACCCACAAATATCACTACCCACCAACACCCACACACCTCAACCCATCCAAACGCATACCCCCACCCACATTACCTAACCCACACATCCCCACCCACACATATCCACACACTCACACACATCCTCCACACACACTCACACATCCTCACATCTAGATACAAAATGCCTCACGTGAGCATTGAAACTAGTATGAACAAACTCCCACATTTTACTCACACATATACACTGACAATTGTCGTGAGCAGTCTCATAAAAATGTTAAACATGGAGAAAAATATGTACATAAACAGTGTGTGAAGTAAAAATAGTGATGCTTGCTCTCTCTCTCTCTCTCTCTCTCTCTCTCTCTCTCTCTCTCTCTCTCTCTCTCACACACACACATTCACTCTCACCCTCACTCATTCTGTCTATCACTCAAACTACAGTAATGTACATGAGTTTACATTATACATGATAAAATCAAATGGTATTTAACTGATAACATGACAGATGAGAATACACAAACATATGGATTCATATATGTTACATAAAATGCGTATTACATGACATGTATTTGCTCAGTTCTCTCTCTCTCTCTCTCTGTATTCTTTCATATACACACACTCACAAGCATGCGCACGCTCACACACACACACTAACACATCAACTTTCCCACTGTCTCACTCTCGTTTGCTCACTCTCTCTCTCTCACACTCACTATTTCCCCCATTCATTCACTCTGTCCATCTTCATTCACTTTATTTCTAACTCTCTTTCTCACACTCATACACAGACAGACACACACCCTCACGCTATGACTCAATGTTTCACTTACCCTAGCGAACTCACTCACTCTTTTTACTCTCTCTCTCTCGCTCTCTCTCACTCACACACACACACTCTAACACTCATTCACTCACTCACACACACTCACTCTCTCACTCATTCACTCCTCACTCATTCACTCACTTACTCTCTCACACACAATCCTTCACACACACACACACTCTCTCAATCACACATACACATACGCATGAATGCACGCACGCACACACTCCCTCACTCACTCCCACACATACACGTACAAATGCATGCACTGACACACTCCCTCACCATTTCTCGCTTAATCACTCTCTCCACACACACGCATGTGCGTGCGCACACACACATTCACTCTCTCTGACACCCACTTTCTCTCTCTCTCTCTCTCTCCCACACATATGTAGTGAACAATTATAGTTAAACAATTATAATGAACAATTACGTCAAAATTACGCCTACGTCAAAAGCGACATGTAACATTTGAAAGATGCACGTAGAAAAGAAATAGTTCAGATTAGAAGGGACTGTCATCAATGCACTGCTGTCCTGGAAATGAGGCATTAACAATGAGTGAGAAGGAGGTGGCACATTAACTTATAAGCATGATTATTTTTTTAAAAGAAATATATTTTAACAAAAGACATAATTATGAATTCCTCCTTTTTGTAGACGTGTCATGACATGATTCAAAGCCCAATAGAACTTCATTCAAGTCTCTACACCCACTCCAAAATATTTTTATTCTATAAATTTTTATAGGCTTGCTCATGTTTCAATTTTTACAATTATATTTAACTTCCCTTTCAGTGCATGAAACATAAGCAAGCCTATACAAATGCACACATTGTGTAGAGACTTGAATAAAGTTCTGTTGAATTATATTTTTCACAAAATCTATCCAACTATAGAGAGATCTCACTCTATTGTTTTTTTTTATTTAAAACTTTACAATATGTTAGAACACATTTGTGAAATTGGCAACTAACTGCATTTTTTCCTTATCTAACGTAAAAAAATTAAAATTTCCTAGAAAATCAATCAGGGGTTGATTGCAACGTCCCACAAAGGAGTTGCAATATTTTGTCTATTAAGATTATTAATTATTATTGTATTGGATTGTGATTGGGCTTTTGATTTATTTTGCTCAGAATTCACATACAGAATAATAATTGAATAACAATGACAATGCCATCTTTAGTTGATGTACGGACAGGCGTGAATGAAGTACAGTTGGATTTCAATTTGGTTAGCTTTATCCAGCATAATTTATACTTTTTTTTTACCATTTAAGGAATAATTTCTGAAATGATAATTACATAACACTGTTATGAACATTAAACGTGATTAAATGAAAAATAAATAAAATACAATTTACGGCACTCTTCCAAATAACAGTCTCAAATAGGGACATACACTCTGTAGTGTTAAAAGCATTCATTACAGGACCTCTTAGTTGATGTGACATGGACTGCTAGACCGATCGATGGATGCAATAAATGTTTCCTGGGCCCAAAGACCTCTGACTGTCATCGGAGTGCATATCTATTTCCACATATAACTGACAGGTATACACTCCGAGCCCAAAACATTTATTGCTTCCACCGATCAGTCTAGCCGTCCACGTCACACTGAGCCAGAAGTTATCGACAACAAATTCAATGCTTGTTCCGATATGTACATTTTCACAAAGAACATGCTTTCGGACAGTATTTACAACTTTTGTGCCACAATTTCCACATATAACTGAAATATTATTGGTACTTAATTCCATTTTCTCAGTTCTATAATTTAGTTCATAGTGTTTAATATTTTTTTTAAATAATAATAATATATCACCTGATGAGGCCCTGAGTGTTAGAGATGCTTTTTACACTACAGGTATGTCTCCATTTGGGACTGTTATTCAGAAGAGTGCCCAATTTACAAATATCAAATACCCTGCCTTATTAACAAACTGCCGGTCTCCCTGTCGAAGGTGTTTAGGGCTTTCGCTGTAATCCCGTTGTATATTCTCGTGAGTATGAGTAACGCAGCTGCGCCAGAACAGGCAACGGTTCGAGCCGCGCTGGTAACTTATGGGGGTGTGGTGAGCCGGTCGCTCAGAAAGCAATGGCAAACTACTGTGCGTAATCTTGCCTAGTACATCAACAGCAGCTGAAAAATGCTGATGTTGACTGCAATGTCTTGTAAGTAAGGGATATCGGATTATCGCAACATTAAAAAAAAAAATTAACAAACTCACATCTTGAATATCCTGAGCAGCTATTTCTTTCTCCTCAACATAATCAGTTACTTTCTCAAGGTCTGCAGCGCCAGCATCGTGTCTTGCTACTTTTTTGCCTTTAGATTCTGATTCTGCTTCATTTTCTTCAACTTCGGTTTCCTCTAAATTTACACGTGAAGTTTCGTTAGTCGCCATTTTTCTGTGTGCTGAGTGACATGGAGAGTAAAGTCCCTTGTCTTGGCCTAAGAATTGACATCGCGGCACTCCGGGCAAACCAATTGGTGTTCCGTCTCTTTCAGCAAATGTTGTAAGATGCAGATGCTGATCGTTCCAGTGACACGTTGATTTTTCTTTACGCTAGCTCACTTTGCGATGGACTGAATTTTCCGTGTGGATATTTTTTTAAATGTTGCATATCCCTTACAGGCAATGAATGAATCACCAAAAAACAAGAAGTAGATTGTGAGCTTTATTAAAACACGATTACAAGAAACAAATTTGACGTTGCGGCCCAAGCCTTCGCCAGCGCATAACAGACAAACACAAACCAATACAAAACTACATGAAACACACTACATGACAATAATATTAAAGTTACTTATCTGTGTCCTAGCTTGGAGTGACTGACTGACATGAGTTCGAAGGCTATCATCAGTCTCCAATGCCTCTCTTCTCATCACATGAGCAAAGAAAACTGTTTTCTTATTGTTGTATATAATGTTCTAGATTCATTAGTCTCGTTCATGCATTCGTTGTTAGTTACTCTGGCAGTCTAAGAAATGCGTAATATTCATCGCAGGAACCACATCTCTGTTGCTTCCAAATTCTTCCTAATTTGTTTCAATCCAAACTTCGCTGCCATACAACAAAACGGGTTCTATATATATAGCATTTCAGCACTCTCTTTCTTACATTCAATGATAGTGACTTATTGCACGAGATAAATTTCATTTTCTAAAATGCTTCTTTTGCTTACCCTATTCTGTTCTTAATCGCAGTTGTGCATCTTCCATCTGATGTTGAAAAAGGTGGCACCAAAGTATTTAAATTATCCACTTGGTTAACTGATTGCCTGCCTGAGACCGTCTGATAGACCCCGTAACCCTTGTGCGACACCCGTGAACCACACTTTAGGCTTTTTATATATGGTGGTTTAAACTGAACCATTTCTCCATTCCAGTCCACTATTTTAGTGTCCCATTAAGTTAAACTTCAGAACGAAAGAATTACCTGGCTTCCGTGTGCAAAAATCCCGCATGACAAAGAAGAATACACATGAAAACATGTTTCGAAATTGATTTTTGTGATTCGAATTTTTGTGACATTACTTTCTGGTGAAGGACCTCATATATTTTAATAAAATTACAGTTTTAAACAGTTTTATATTATAGTTATTGTGATGTAAACGACTTTGTGATAGATTCGAAAACAAACCTGTGCAGTAGTGAGATAGTTATGTAGAAGACGGTAAATAATATAGAGAAAAAAAATCTAACAGTCTAAGAACAACAACAATCTACCAACAATCTAAGAAAATGATGGTTTTTCCATTTTGTGTGAAAATGATGTACTTCATAATGTTATCATTTCATTGCGTTATATGCGTGTTATGGAGCAGTTCTTGTGATATTCTAGAACCCAACTGGTGTTTGTAATAAAATTCACTAAATTTAACTGGATTAGCAGATTCGGATATGAAATAACGCCTTGGTAAGTGAATTTTTTTCATAATTTTTAACACTTTAATTTCAATTGTTATTACTAAAACTCTCATTATTGTCATAATATTTGTAACCTATCAATTTATTATTAACACTGTCATGTTCCTTGTGCAATCCTCTTTAATTTTATATGTAATACAATAGATCTGCTACAATTGTAACCATTTTAAAAGCAAGATTGTGGTATACCCCTAGTTCAAATTTTCTGCCTTGAATCTCTGCTTGGGTATGACCATTTTTTTGTTTGGCAGGCAATCAGTTAATAATGTTCCCTTCTATTTCCATTTCACATTTTGGTGTCACCTTTTTCTTTGATGCCACCATTGTTACTGTTTTCCAGATATTCAAGGAAAGTCCTTTCTTTGCACTCTCGGTTACTACAATTACAACAATTGTTGTAGCTCCTTTGCATTATCCGCCCCAATACCGTGCCATCTGCATAGCATATTTGGCACTCTTCCGACAGACGGGTCTAAATAGTTCTGTTGTTTGTTTATATTATAACCTCCGATTAGTATTCCTGGCTTCTCTTTGATCTTTCTTTTATTACTTACCTATAGAGGGAGAATAGATCCGGTGATAAGAGACATGCCTGTCGCACTCTTAGCTTGATTTGTTCATAATTGCCCTCTTTATTTCCCATTTTAATCAATGCTACCTGGTTCCAGTAAATATCCTTTATTATTCTGAGATCTTTCCCATCAATGTTGATATCTTTCTTCATTTTAATCAGTTCATCAAGAAATACTATATGATATATGCACTCTTATTGTGTCTTCGGCTCTAGGAATTTTCTTAACCACCATGTCATGTGGGAGCCGCAGTAGTGCAGTGAAAGTCGCTCTTGCTGTCGGCAGGATATTCATGTATTTAAACATTGAGCAAAGCCCACTACTGGCAACGCTGATCATATTCCGGTACGAACCTAAGGCCTCGTCCACAACAATTTGGAAGCACTAGATAGTAGTGCATATCCTTGACTGGACCTGGGATGAAACCCGGATCACTTGCGTGTGACGCAGGTGTGTAACTACTACGCGGCACACGCTAGACGCGACCAAATTATCATACTAGAATATTACGTCATCCATCATAGGATATAGCTCAAAATTTGCCTCATCGCCGCGATTGGCATCCGTCAATCGATGTGGCCCCGAATGATCAGGTCTTCTCGACTGGCAATGCACAACAGGCCGCCTAAGTCCAGCGAGCAATAATCAAATTGATTTATTTGGTATATTCCGGGATTTGAGATTTAACCATTGAGCTTTTTTTTTTTTTTTTAGCAATTCTTGAGCTATAGCCTACGATGCGTGACGTTGTGATATTCTAGTGTGATAATTTGGTCGCCTCTAGCGTGTGCCACGTGGTTTAGTGGTTACACACCAGCGTCACACGCCAGTAATCCGAATTTGATCCCCGGTCCAGTAAAGGATATGCAATACTGACGAGCTCAAACGAGAGCGAAACTCGAGTCTAGTGCTTCCAAACTGATGTGGACGAGGCCTTAAGTTCATACCAGAATACGATCAGCGTTGCCAGTAGTGGGTTGTGCTCAATATTTAAATCTCAAATCCCGGAAAATACTAAATAAATCAATATTCATATTTTGAATAACGAAGACACAAACAATAGATTGCACGAATTTATTGCCTGGCATATTTCGCTGCATCTCGTCAGGTACATACTGCAGAAATCACACAACTTGCGTGTATTAATTAGATAAATCCTTCAAACTGAAATATACACATGTTCGCACAGTAATGTCGATTGTCTACCACGGTAATTTTAAACTGACTAACATGTCGTTCTGCTTGCACAAGGACGGCTTACGAAGGTTGATTATTAAGCTTCAGCAAACTTTAACAATCGACTACTTTGTGTGTTGAACAACACCCGGAAGGCACTGTCTCTTTCAACCACGTGACCGCTCTCGAGCACATGTCTCCCGACCGATGAAGCCGGACTGTTCCGGTGTGTCGGCCTGCCTAGGCTACCATCTTCTGTGTGTAGTATCTTGTCCATCCAATTCGGAATATGTTCCGAAACCCTGCAATATAACTGTCGCTCAGTTCTGCCTATGTAGATGGCCTCGCATCTGCATGTAAATTGGTAAATACAATTTGATTTGGCGTACTTTTCTAGAAAGGCTATTAAAATTATGTACTGCCAACATACAATTCAACTTTCTAAACAAGTCATATCGCCAAATTGACGGAGTGGCCATGGGGAGCCCACTTGGGCCTATTCTAGCGGACATCTTCATGGCACACTTAGAAGAAAAGAGATCCTCAGAAATCAATAACTTGGCCTTTTACCGTCGTTACGTGGACGATATACTAATTATCACCACAGACGAGCTACAAGCAACGTCGTTCCAGGCCACAATGAACGAGACACATATAAATATCTCTTTATCTATGGAACACGAACACAACGAAGCGTTGCCGTTTCTAGATATCCTAATGAGACGTAGAGCAGACGGCACAATTCAAAGATCGGTGTACAGCGAGGAAACACGGACTGGCCAATACTTAAATTTTCAGAGCTTCGCATCTGTCCAGTACAAACGGGGCTTAGTACGGACCCTGTTTGACCGTGCTAGGAAGATATGCACCCAGGACACACTGACAGAGGAATTTGAAACTCTGAAGAATGCCTTAATCCTGAATGGGTACTCCACAGGATTTATAAAGCGCCAATGCCAACAGCCCAAACCGAAATCAGAAGTAACTACAGTCCCTAAACTCAAGGTATTCATCCAGCTAACCTTCCGAGGAGATGACGTAATGCAACGTCTGCGGGACCGGCTCACCACAGCAGTCGAGCGAACATTCTGTGCTGCAGCTCTAGTCATCAGGTACAGAACCGTACCGATCCCCGTCCCAGCAGTAAAAGAACTTGTAGCTTTGTACGCCAAATCAAATTGTATTTACCAATTTACATGCAGATGCGAGGCCATCTACATAGGCAGAACTGAGCGAAAGTTACATTGCAGGATTTCGGAACATATTCCGAATTGGGTGGACAAGATACTACACACAGAAGATGGTAGCCTAGGTAGGCCGACACACCGGAACAGTCCGGCTTCATCGGTCGGGAGACATGTGCTCGAGAGAGGTCACGTGGTTGAAAGAGACAGTGCCTTCCGTGTGTTGTTCAACACACAAAGTAGTCGGTTGTTAAAGTTTGCTGAAGCTATAATAATTAACCTTCAAAAGCCGTCCTTGTGCAGCAGAAAGACATGTTAGTCAGTTTAAAATTACCGTGGTAGACAATCGACATTACTGTGCGAACATGTGTATATTTCAGTTTGAAGGATTTATCTAATTAATTCACGTAAGTTGTGTGATTTCTGCAGTATGTACCTGACGAGATGCAGCGAAATATGCCAGGCAATAAATCGTGCAATCTATTGTTTGTGTCTTCGTTATTCAAATTCATCACGGGAAAACATTGTTTTCAATATTCATATATCCCTCTCGAGGCGGGGATTGTTTAAAGACTGACCCGATCTCACAACTCAACTCAGCATAGAATAGATACCAGGGATATTTTGGCAAGTAGAAGGCGACCAGTATGATATTGACATCATTCATCGAACGCCGGTTGGTCTATAAAATATGGTACTAGTACCTTATACTCAAAACACCTCATGGCATGGAAAGAGGTCATTTACTTTATTTCTCCACGTCTCTACGTTACTTGACAGACCTCCTAGACGACCACATAATATTACCATGTCCGAAACCATTCTTGTTGGGCTGGGTATATCCCAGTACTTCCTTTAATTTCAGTTATTCCAGTGCAGAATCGGTATTGTTGCTTCCCCAACACCACCACTTCCTTCTTAGCGTGGACTGGAAGTCACAGACAGTTAAATCTTAGTTCAGTTATCAGTTATCAGTTGGGGTATCCCGATGTACCTCTCGCGCCTGGCCGTGCCAATTCTTACTCCCAAGTCTTTGATCCTGGACAGCGATGTGGATTCACTAACGCCAAAGTCCTCTGTTCTCGCCATATCTTTAAGTATATTAATAACATCGACACGATCCATGGGCAGGCCATCTACAGAGGGTGCAGAGCCAGCCAGTTTATCAGCTCGTTCATTTCCCTCGACTCCCGCATGTCCCGGGACGAAGATGAAGGTGACTTTACGGACAACAGACTTTCGCAGCGACTCAGTCCACTGTCTACGTACAGACCCAGCTTCGACCTTCTTCTTCTTCTTCTTCGTTCATCCGGAGTTTTTTTTCGGATGTGATTGCGTTGTGCCTGTTTACAGCAGAGCTGCGTTCTTGCGCCGTTAGGCCGACACATCCGACTTCTGCGGGCATTTGTTGACCGGGTTAACCTTCCCGGGGGTTTCTTAGGACGTTTGACTCTCACTGTTGTGGTGTTATCCCCCATCCCAGCTGGTCCATATAGAACAGCCAAAGATCCTGGTCAGCCCTCAAGGGAAGGCAGGGGCAGACCATGGGCATTCCCCGCCATCCAAGGAGGCTTCCATACTTGCAGAGCCGATACATAGCGCTCTGGTACTGGACTCACCCAAGGAATCGTCACGTCCTGCACATGGCTGCTTAGCCTCACTTCCGTATATTGGGCCTTCCGTTCACCATAGGCTGTTCTTCCGGAAACCAGAAGTATGCAGTCTGCAGATGACATCCACACAGTGAGCTTTCGATTCGGACTTTCCATGTAATGGATTTGCTAGCCAAGCAATATTCCATTTCGTGCCACTAGGACACTTTTCCACCTTTTATGAAGCCCACACAGTGGGCTTTTGATTCAGACTTTCCACGTAATGGATTTGCTATCCAAGCAATATTCCATTTCGTGCCACTAGGACACTTTTCCACCTTTTATGAAGCCCACACAGTGGGCTTTTGATTCGGACTTTCCACGTAATGGATTTGCTATCCAAGCAATATTCCATTTCGTGCCACTAGGACACTTTTCCACCTTTTATGAAGCCCACACAATGGGCTTTTGATTTGGACTTTCCACGTAATGGATTTGCTATCCAAGCAATATTCCATTTCATGCCTCTGGGTCTTCATGCACCTTTAAATGTCAACCTGTATATAGTTAAAGTAATCTGCGGTCAACTTTAGCTTGTTGATATCTCCATAGAGCTTGTCCTCAAATGAAGCAGGTGTGGGCCAAAATATCTTTCTCTGTTCTGCATACGTTGGGCAATCCTGCAGCAAATGTTTTGCTGTCATTTTTCCAGTTCTACAATTACATTCATCGGTATCTCCTATCTTTAGTTTATTGAACAAGTGGTATTTCAGCCTGTTGTGTCCTGTGCGGAGTCTGAAGATTGCTACTTGTTCTCTTCTGTCGAGTTTGTAATATGCATCATCCTTCTGATGGCCTGGATGCTCTGATTCCCATTTGGTTCTATAAGTGTTTTTTATCAACCTCTTTGCCTCATTATAGGTTATGTCTATGTCAGGCTGTGGTAGTCGTCCGCCCTCTTTTGCCAGTCTGTCAGCCTCTTCGTTTCCAGGTATACTGCAATGTGATGGGATCCACTGTATTACAACTTTTTTGGATTTCTGGCATAGACCATGGAGTGCTGCTCTTAGGTCAGTTAGTTCTGTGCTGTTATTGCTCTTCAGTATTGAGACAGCTGACTTTGCATCTGTGAAGATAGCTATTTGCTTCTCTTTATTTTCCTCCATCAGGAGCATTTCTGCTGCAGTTTTCAGAGCCTCTACCTCCGCTTTGAAGTTACTTGAAAATTTTCCAGTTGCCAGTGAATGTGTTTTTTTCGCTCCATTTTTTAAATTTAGGAGAATTCCTCCTCCTCCATTCTCTATTGAATTTTTGGCTGATCCATCTGTATATGCATGGGTCCAATTCCTGCTTGGGTAATGTTCTTTTATGTAGTTTAGGGTTATTTCTCTTCTTTCGGTTTCATGCTGAGTGTTCTTTTTCTCAATACCAGGAATGTTTTCTATCATCTCAGGCAGTTGCTGCTGTATCCAAGCTGGGAACTTGTGTGCATTGTGTATGGGCTTGACTGTTGATATGTTAAGAATAGGATCTGACCTAATCCTTCGTTTTGCAGTTTCTACAAAGTTGCTACGCTTCAGTCTTCCCTTTCCAAAACCATTAAATCTGTTGTACATAGGGTGGTCTGTCAATCTTCTAAATTTTTCTGCTTGTTGCTGGGCTCTGCTATCTCTTCTATCCTGCATTGGTTGTAAACAAGTGATCTTTTCTAATTCATTAATAGGCGTTGTCTTCAGGCTTCCAGTTATGATTCGCATTCCTTGATTTTGGACTCTACTTATTTTGTTAAAGTTTGACTTAGCTGCTGTTGCCCAAGCTGCAATGCCATATTCCAGGACTGGCCTCACCCGCCCAGTATATAACTTCTTGAGAACTTTCTCATCTGCTCCCCATGTTGTACCAGCAAGCTTTTTCATGATTGCCATTCTTTGCCTTGCTCTTGTTCGATTTTTCTCAACCTGTGTCTTCCATGTCAGGCGACGATCAAAGGTGACTCCTAGATAGTTTGGATTTTCTTCATGGCGCAATATTTTTCCATTCAATACCAGCTTAGGTTGCTGAGTTTTAGTTGAGAGGGAGAACACTGTGCATGTTGTTTTCTCCTCACTTATCTTCACTAGCCATGATTTTGACCAGTCCTCTAGCGCTAATAGGGCTTGCTGTATTCTGCTGTTAGCTGTACTAATATATTCTTCAGATGTCCATATGGCTAGGTCATCTGCAAAGGATGATGTGTGTACTCTGGCTGGAAAATTTTCCGTGATGTCGTTTATATATGCTAGGAATAATGTTGGTGAAAGAACTCCTCCTTGGGGGACACCTTGCTCCAACAGCATCATTTTGCTGGTTTGTCCTTGTACTTTTGTCCTGGCAGTTCTGTTCTCAAGGTAGTGGCTGATCCATTTGTACATTCTCCCGCAAACATGCATTTTTTGCAGTTTTACTTTCAGTCCTTCCTTCCATACTTTATCAAATGCTTTTTCTAAATCTATCCAGACTGCTAGTGTGTGCTTTTTCTCTTGGAAGGCATCCTCTATTTCCTGAGCTATATAGGTTATTTGATCTTCAGTAGATCTGTACTTTCTGAATCCTGCTTGGTGAGGTGTTAAGAGTTGGTTTTCTTCCAGATGCCATGTTAGCCTGCCATTGATAATGCGTTCCATTAATTTTCCTACACAGCTAAGAAGACTGATAGGTCGATAGCCATTTGGTTCTTCCAGGTCTTTTCCTTTCTTTGGGACTGGTATTAGTATAGCTTCCTTCCATGCCTGTGGGACTATTCCCCTCTTCCAGCTGTAATTTAGGACTGCTAGTAGTTTCTTTTTTGCCTTAGTGCCTAGTCCTATTAGCATTTCATTTGTGATTCCATCCTTTCCTGGTGATGTCTTCTTTTTTAGGGTATTCATTGCCTGTTCCATTTCTTCCATTGTTAGATTTGCCATCATATATTCTGCTGCTGTCTCTGTATATGTATGATGCATCTGTTTATCTTTGATTGCTTTCTTCTGTTCGGCTGTAATATCAATGTGGTTTGCACTGGCATAGTGTTCCATTAGTGCATTTGCAGCCTTTTTTCCTGTAAGCAAGGAATTTCCTTGTTTAATTGTTATTTGTTTGTTTCTAGGTCCTTCATTGTTCATGGCTTTCACTAGTTTCCATAGTTTGTTTCCATCCCTGTCAAAATTCAGGTTTTCTGTTTTTTTCCTCCAACAATCTCTTGTTGTTTGATTTACTGTTCTTTTATATTTTGCTGAGATGGCTTTGAGAGAGATGTTCGCTTCAGTTGTTTGTTCTCTCTCTGCGGTCTTCCTAGCATCTTCAACTTTGTCCTCCAAAAATTGTAGTTCTTCAGTCCAGTATGGTTTGTAATTTTTCCTTGCTCCTCTTGGAATAGACTCAGTGGCTGCCTGTATTATTGCTCTGTTTAGACTTTCCACCATTTGCTTCATGTTGCCATATCGTGTATTTACGTTTTCACAATATTTGTCTGTTAGTATGGCAAATCTGTCCCAATCTGCTCGTTTGTAATTCCAACGGGGCAAAGGCTTTTGCTCCCGTGGAACATACTCCATATTTATTACAAGCTTGATTGGTCTGTGGTCACTACCTGCTAATTGGTCCAGCACATGGCGATCGATTTTGTGGAGGATGTCTCCTGTGCAGAAAGCTAAGTCTGGAGTAGAAGTGGTAATCCATCTTCTGGAGTAGAAGCTCGGTGTGTCATCCGCTTTGTTAAGTAGATGGAGATTTGAGTCTATTTCCCAGTCCTCCACTTCATCTCCTCTTTTGTCAGTATCTGGGTATCCCCATCTTTCTGAACGGCTATTAAAGTCTCCGACAACAATGCAATTTGTGTCAGTTATTTCCATGTTTGAGAGTGTAAGATCCTTATCTGCCGGGCTATATAGATTGTAAATTCTTATTTTCACGTCCTTTATCATTATATCAACACCTATAATTTCCGTTTGGTTGTCAGAGATCACAGATACTTCGCTGCAAGGTATTGTATTTCGTGTAAGTATTACAACTCCTCCTTTATGTCCTTCGCGGTCGAAACGTGTGGCCTGATATCCCTCGACTGAAAATGTGCGATTGGCGTTGAGGTGTGTCTCTTGAATGCATGCCACATCTATTCTATCTTTATGAAGACGCTGTGTTAGGGAGGCTTTCTTGTTATAAACTCCTTCTGCATTCCATTGTAGTATGTTGAGTGTCCGGGGTGTTTGGTCAATAGCTCTTAACGTACTCCTCTGTGCCTTGACTCCACAGCACAGGGGAAGGTGACCACCAGTAGTCATGGGTGGACCCCCTCGAGGCAGGGGGCCCGGCACTATCACCGCCTGATGGGACTTCACGGGATTAGCACCATATCGATTAACTTTCATCTGTGGCATCATGAAATGATAAAGTTACGTTGCACTTCTTTGTCAAGCCTGTGGCTCAGTACATCCGATTTCGATAAGCATTTGTTCGGGATGCTTTCCCTAGCCTTTGACTGTCCCCAGTCTACCTACAAGGCAGCAGGTTTGTGCGTCACTTCGTCTGGTCCCTCTCCCTTGACCTGTCCGACATGGGTGACCCTACCAGTAGCTGTGCTACCGTCGGCACAGCTCTTGGGGTTATTGGAACGCTCAAGCCCCTCTACCTCGTCAAGGTGGACGCACGGCAGAGGGGGCTTCGACCTTCTGAATCATGCTCATTGAATCACTTAGCCTGACATAGACATAACCTATAATGAGGCAAAAAGGTTTATAAAAAGCACTTATAGAACCAAATGGGAATCAGAGCATCCAGGCCACCAGAAGGATGATGCATATTACAAACTAGACCGAAGAGAACAAGTAGCAATCTTCAGACTCCGCACAGGACATAACAGGCTGAAACACCACTTGTTCAATAAACTAAAGATAGGAGATACCGATGAATGTAATTGTGGAACTGGTAAAATGACAGCTAAACATTTGCTGCAGGAGTGCCCAATATATGCAGAACAGAGAAAGATATTTTGGCCCACGCCTGCTTCATTTGAGGACAAGCTCTATGGAGATATCAACAAGCTCAAGTTGACTACAGCTTACTTTAACTACATTCAGGTTGACATCTAAAGGTGCATGAAGATGTATTTAGACTGCCACACGTCATACCACAGGTATGTCGGTTACAAAAGCGTCCCAGAGGCATGAAATGGAATATTGCTTGGATAGCACATCCATTACGTGGAAAGTCCGAATCAAAAGCTCACTGTGTGGGCTTCGTAAATGGTGGAAAAAGTGTCCTAGTGACACGAAATGGAATATTGCTTGGATAGCAAATCCATTACGTGAAAAGTCCGAATCGAAAACTCACTGTGTGGGCTTCATAAAAGGTGGAAAAAGTGTCCTAGTGGCACAAAATGGAATATTGCTTGGATAGCAAATCCATTATGTGGAAAGTCTTATTCGAAAGCTCACTGTGTGGATGTCATCTGCAGACTGCATTCTTCTGGTTTCCGGAGGAACAGCCTATGGTGAACGGAAGGCCCAATATACGGAAGTGAGGCTAAGCAGCCATGTGCAGGACGTGACGATTCCTTGGGTGAGCCCAGTACCAGAGCGCTGTGTGATGGCTCTGCAAGTATGGAAGCCTCCTTGGATGGCGGGGAATGCCCATGGTCTGCCCCTGCCTTCCCTTGAGGGTTGACCAGAATGTCTTTGGCTGTTCTATATGGGCCAGCTAGGATGGGGGATAACACTACGACAGTGAGATTCAAACGTCCTAAGAAACCCCCGGGAAGGTTAACCCGGTCAACAAATACCCGCAGAAGTCGGATGTGTCGGCCTGACGGCGCAAGAACACAGCTCTGCTGTAAACAGGCACAACGCAGTCACATCCGGAAAAAAAAATCCGGATGAACGCAGAAGAAGAATCACTTAGTACGCACACGTTGGTATAATGCTGTGATTCCAGACATATAAAAACCTGTGTAACTGCCATCACCTCCATCGTCATGCTGCTCGTGGTCATAGAGTGGGCACCACTGGATTCTTGAACGGTTCGGCCCGCTGAACGGGCTGTAAATGCCCACGCACTTATCTGCTGCTTTACAACAGATCCATCTGTATAGATGAGCACCTCGGGGCTATCTGAGTGTTCATAGACGAGCGCGTTGACCTCTGCATTGACAGCGGTAGGGTTCTGCTCTCTGCATCGTCTGTCGAGTTAAATCTTAGTGCTCAACTTCACTACCTGTCTGACTTTTGCAGCTTTAAAATTCACTCCCCAGTCAGTAAGTAACAGACTTGAAGGGTAGACATGGCGGTGGACCAAACAATTTCTCCATGGCTTTGTTGATCTTTCTAGACATTGCCTCCAGTACGCTCATCCATATATTGTAAATTAACGGCTACCGCCGTAGCATCTGAATCAACATAAACTAGAGACACTAGATCTTGAATTTTCACAACAGTTCGCTCTTGCTGATAGTTTGCATTCCGCTTTGCGTTGTTTTTCGTACCCTGTATTGCATTCTTGCAATCGGTAGCGGTTTTCGCCGTGCCCGTTACTTACGGGATATGTGAGCCTGCCGGTCAGAAAGCAATGGCAAACTACTGAGCGTAATCTTGTCAAGAAATCAACAACAGCGGTAAAACGCTGGTGTTGGCAGCAATGTCCTGTAATGTTTTTTTTTTTTTTTTGCATATCCCTTACAGGACTTTGCAGTCAACATCATCATTTTTCAGATTTCTGTTGATGTACTAAACCGCTCCCGATTCTCGCGCAGGTTATGTTACTCACGAGAATATACGGGATTACGGAGAAAGTTGCAAATCTCTGGGCCAGGGAGCCCGGTTGTCTTGTAATACTAGGATATGCAAAACCCAAAACAAACAAGAAATGCATTCTTGTCTATCAACGAAGCATCGTACACGCTGTTCTCCAGAGGCTACTCCATAACTGTGGTGATTACCCATTTGCCACAATGAACGCAGCTGCCACGTCCTTAGTGGATAGTGGACCATAGATTCATACCCAGTATTTTGGTATTCAATTTGACAAATAATGCTCAATCTTATACTGCCCAAAACACCAGTAACAGTTTTGCACTTTGTTGGTCTAAAATTATACTAATGCTTCTAATATGCTCGCCACCCAATGGGCAAATGCCACCAATAGCAGCAACAATAAGGGTTCAAAGTCAAGAAGATTTCCCACCGCTCGAAAGAGAAACCTCTCCACAGGGAGAGATTGAACTGACACAAACCTTCAACAGTCAAATCAACACACAAGAAAATAACACACAAGAAATTAATACACAAGACATAAATCCAAGGAATGAAGACTCTGACGGTTTTCAAGTCGTCAGCAAACCAAAGAAGAGAACATGGGCTAACAGAAGACCGCAGTCAAAACACAGCGACGACACAGAAACAGACGATTTATCACTGCCAAAGAAAGAAAAAGTCAAAGACACTATAGGCAAGACAAAGGAAACTGAACAAGAACAACAAGAGGAGACACAAGTACAAGACGAAGACGACACATACAGCATACCAGACACTCTCTTCGTAGACACAGACACAAGTGATAAGAACGAGGAACAAGATGATCCTCCCACACAAACCTTTGACGCTACAGACCTGCTCGCCTAAATGTACTCAACAAGGATAATAATTTTGCGTGTGATTCTATACACTTATTATATCTCATTCATTTGATTTTACTTAAATTATAATGACTAGTGATTTAGTTATTATTACTTTAAACATTTGTGGTATACGTACAAAATTACAACATATTATCACACTAATAAACAAACACAAACCAGATTTTCTACTACTACAAGAAACAAATATATGTTCAAAAACATTCGCACAACATATCACCACACAGCTAGGCCTCAGACATTCATGCTTTAGTTTAGGCACACACAAAATTGGGTCAGGAACAGCTATTCTGCAGACATCAGACAGGTGGGACATAATTAAAACACACACGGATAACCATGGACGAATCTCCATAATACAGGTAGAAAACACTATACAAGCATACACCATAGTGAACATACATGCACCACCAAATTACAATCACCAACCAAACTTTTACCAAGAATTAGACACCTTACTTATACAAACATACAGAGGGCAAAATATTATCCTTGCAGGGGATTTCAAATTTGTACTCTCAGATTTGGATATCGTAGGGGCAGGCAAAGCAGGAATCAAGACACAATTAAGGAGAAATGACAGAAGTGGAATACATCAACTGGATATACTAAAGAATACCCTAGACACACACAATCTAATAGACGCTTTCCGATACAGACACCCTAATAACATTGCAACAACACACAAAAATAGGGCTTACAATAGATCAGCCAGATTAGATAGAGTATACTCACCTTCAACACACCAAATAATACACACAAAACATCTACAAGAGACATTACAATACACAGATCACAAAGCAGTACTAACACATATCACCACAGACACTACAAACACAAGGCCATCAAAAAGAACATCACATTGGAAGTTCAATAACTCCTTACTCCAACATACAGGTTATTTACAACATGTGACACAACTTATTCTAACATACACTAATAGTACACCCACGGACAACATAACACAAATTTGGGATTTACTAAAGAATACAATACGGTCTAGAACACAACAGTTAGCATCCATCATACATAAAGACAGACTACAACAAGAACATATCATACAGACAGCAATACAACTCACAAAACAGACTGACAGGAATGCACCACAGCTAAACACACTAGAATCACAATTAGAACAACACCAGCAACACACACTCCGCGGTGCACTCCTTCGAACTAAACTTACTAACATATCAGAAGAAAGTCCCAATAGACAGCACCTTGCATTAGAGCAAAACATTCAACGCAACAGACAAATAGGAGCAATAACAGACATGCAAGGAAACACACAAACAGAGACAGTACATATACAAGAAACATTCCAAAAGTACTACACTGACCTATATACAGCAGAACCCGCCAACACACAAACACAAAATAGATTCCTAAAATACACAAAAAAATTGTCAGACACAGATAAAGACACACTAGACACAGAGCTTACATTAGCCGATATAACACATGCACTCAATCAAATGCAAAAAGACAAAACACCAGGACCAGATGGACTCACAGTAGAATTCTACCAACACTTCTTTCCTATCCTAGGCAATTTCCTTCTAAAAGTCTACCAAGAAGCTTTTCATAAACAAGAACTCCCAAACACTTGCAACATGTCATATATAACACTCATACCTAAAGACAACACAGACAAAACACAGCTGAAAAACTATAGACCCATCTCCTTATTAAACACAGACTACAAAATTCTAGCAAAATCACTTGCAAACAAAATTAAAAACTTCATGCCATCACTCATCCACCCAGACCAACAGTGCAGTATTCAACACAGAATCATACACCAACATACACACTTCATTAGGGATTTCATTACATACACCCACCAGAAAGACTGTCAATCCTCTCTCTTATCTTTAGACCAGGAGAAGGCCTTTGACAGAATCTCACACTCATACTTACACAAAACACTAGCACACTGCAACATAGGACAGTACTATAGACAGTGGATAGAAATATTGTATAAAAATCCTGAAAGTAAGGTACTGGTGAATCATTCACTCACTGGCAGTTTCAGAATCAATAGATCTGTCAGACAAGGGTGTCCAATATCACCAGTCCTATATGTACTCACACTAGAACCACTCTTAGAAGCAATTAGACAGGACACTAACATTAAAGGTACATTTATACAAGGGTCTGGAGAGCGGAAATTAATTGCTTATGCAGATGACACCGCTTTCTTCCCTACAACCAACACTTCCATAACGAACATACTTCACACCTTCAGACAGTTTGGTGAAGGAAGTGGGGCCAAAATAAACATACAGAAGTCTAAAATAATGGGTCTCGGGAAGTGGAAGAATAAAGCAGATTTTCCCCCGGATCTTACAGTCACAGATAACATGAAGATTTATGGGATCACTTTTCCATCCAATCCCAGAAAAACACACACGGGAACATGGCAATCACTGACAAAACAAATTATAGACATACTACATAGGTTCAAATACAAGACATCAGCAATTTTTATACGAAGCACTATTGTAAACACCTTCATCTTTCCTAAAATACTATATTTAGCCACAGTGTTAGACCCACCAAAACAAACAATCACAGACATAAACAAACACATCAGAAAATTCATCTTTAAAAACACAATCCACAGTATAAAGCACAAGACTTTAATACAAGAGAAGACTAGAGGGGGAATTTCACTACAGGACCTTAACACAAAAATACAAGCATTAAGAATCAACCACATAGGACGCATCATCAATCATCCAGATCAACACTCGCTAGCATTATACTATATTGCAATTAGATTACACAGAATTAAGAAAATAGACAAAACAACACCGCACTATTACGGCACACTACCGCACTTCTACAGAACATGTATGCAAGCAATTCAAGGTAATGAACACTTAATACAACAGACAACCAAGCAGATATACACATATTTAGTACAACAACAAGCCCCACCACTACACCTGAGAATCAAAAGAGGATACAAATATCACATGAAAGACTACAGTTGCACCTTCACTAACTTACACAACAAACATATCACATCAAAATCCAAAGAAATAACATACAGGCTAATTTATAATATGACCCCGACAACTGAGAGAGCCGCACAAACATCCAAGCAAATAGCCCCATGCAAATTATGTAGACAAAATATTCAGGAAACAGAGGATCATCTCTTCTATGAATGCCCAGCAATCACAGCCACTAAGATTGCACTGCAACAATTAATAGAAACACACACAAACAGGAAAACTGACGCTTATAAGGCCATTTTTTTTAAATACAATACCCACAGCCACAAAAGACAAACACACTAAACTTCTTGTTGCACTGGCGGAGTATAGAAACGTTATATGGTCGAGTAGAAACTCGGCCACACACAATCACCAAACAATACAACCACACACACTAGCAAAGATTTTTCAACAAAGAATCGCCCATCTATTCGCAGATTAATAAACAAGAGCCACCCCCATCAAATTTCACACTACATAACATACATGTTCAAACACACACTCTCACAGTATATTTCTATACTCCATATGTGTACCACTAAGCCCAATCATTGAGGAACAAAGCGCCAAATAACTGAATAAATGTCCCTTCTTTGTTACTGAGTCCTGGAGCCCAACCTAGACAGAGCAATGGGACGGTGGCCTTTGTGAGTCAGTGGTCTTGTCGACCGAAGTTTGACCTCGGTCTGAACAGCTCTCTCTCTCTCTTTCTCCCCCCCCCACCCCAAACATGAATGACTATACGCTGTATTCGCAATGTAAAAGCCTGTTTTTGTACATAATAAATGGGATATTTATGTATACGCTAAATTCGCAAATGGACAACTTAACAAATTCCAATCTGTTTACGCGCGCTCTCTCTTTATCCCTCCCCCTCCTCTCCCCTCCCCAGCTCCCTCTCTCTCCCTCCCTCCGTGTTGACCGCGTTCCTGGTCTCAACCCACCCCACCACAAGCAAATCCTGGGCACTTGCGATTAAGTCGAGGGCTGTCATTCAGCAATAATATTGAATCCACTTACAGGAAACTAAGCTTGCACGAGACTGCCTGCAGTGTAAAACGTGGGGCGGCTTTTGCCGTTTCGACCTTGACACCAACATTTCCTTTAATGTATATATTGTCGGTGTGGAAGAGAACGCGTGATGTGTGTTGAAGGTTTATAAGCGTGTGAGAATGATGGGTTTAGAATGAACGAGGGGAAGGAATCATCACCACATCATAGTCGTTGTTGTCTCCGTCATTATCATCACCATTACCATCACCATTATCATCATCATTATCATCACTATTACCATCAACACGTTAGAATGGGATGACTGAAAGCGTACGTCATTATCATAACTGTATATGTATGTTTTTGTTTCATTAACGCATATGACATAACACTAACAAACGGCAACGCTCTGTAATATACATAAACAAAGAAACACGCATTGCCATTACCATCACCATTATCATCATCATTATCATCACCATTATCATCACTATTACCATCAATCACTTTAGAATGGGATGACTGAAAGCATACGTCATTATCATAACTGTATAAATCGCCCAGAACATATTATTAACTAGCAGAAACGTACATTCCCGACGGACTGCTTAACACCAATAATGAACATCAAATGATGACGTCGACGTACGATAAAGTTAGCATAGTACAGTTATTAGCAACGTCAACAGTTGATTAGTTATCTTACAGGAAGGAGACCAGCTCCAAACGGTCTATATGACTTGGTGATCCCTGTCAATCTAGAATCAAGAAGCAGCAGTGCCAGGAAGAGACCAGCTAATGTTTAGCTAAAAATATTTAAAAGTGTAGACCTTGATTGTACTGGCGGAAGACCATTCTGTGACATGCTGATACTGCTTCGTAGTTTTGAATTGCCTCTTAATCTACCCCAAATAGATGCTATCTAAGAGAAAGTACTTATGACATCATGAACTATCACCTTGCCATACATTGCAGAATATGTATTTCAGCCTGGAGAATACCTGGTCAGTCAATTCAAAGTTTTCATTTCCCAGTTGATGGTACACCAGTTAATTGCAACACCCCTGACTAAAATCTCTCACAAACTGCCAGTACAGAAACCACCAATACACACCTGCAGAAAAATCGCGGACATCACACATCTTAAGGACTTTTGATTTAAAAGTTGAAATGCTTAAACTCCACAACATACGTGTTTTTACATTTTAAGTTCTGGCTTCAGAGCAAATGTTTGTGTATCTGAAGATTTGTGAAGGATCATGTTACATGGTTGTATGTGTATTGGGAATATGGATCATGTTACACGGTTGTATGTGTATTGGGTATATGGATCATGTTACATGGTTGTATGTGTATTGGGTATATGGATCATGTTACACGGTTGTATGTGTATTGGGTATATGGATCATGTTACATGGTTGTATGTGTATTGGGTATATGGATCATGTAACATGGTTGTATGTGTATTGGGTATATGGATCATGTTACATGGTTGTATGTGTATTGGGTATATGGATCATGTAACATGGTTGTATGTGTATTGGGTATATGATCATATTACATGGTTGTATGTGTATTGGGTATATGGATCATGTTACACGGTTGTATGTGTATTGGGTATATGGATCATGTAACACGGTTGTATGTGTATTGGATATATGGATCATGTTACGCAGTTGTATGTGTATTAGGTATATGGATCATGTTACATGGTTGTATGTGTATTGGGTATATGGATCATGTTACACGGTTGTATGTGTATTGGGTATATGGATCATGTTACATGGTTGTATGTGTATTGGGTATATGATCATATTACATGGTTGTATGTGTATTGGGTATATGGATCATGTTACATGGTTGTATGTGTATTGGGTATATGGATCATGTTACACGGTTGTATGTGTATTGGGTATATGGATCATGTAACACGGTTGTATGTGTATTGGGTATATGGATCATGTTACATGGTTGTATGTGTATTGGGTATATGGATCATGTTACGCAGTTGTATGTGTATTGGGTATATGGATCATGTTACATGGTTGTATGTGTATTGGGTATATGGATCATGTTACATGGTTGTATGTGTATTGGGTATATGGATCATGTTACGCAGTTGTATGTGTATTGGGTATATGGATCATGTTACACGGTTGTATGTGTATTGGGTATATGGATCATGTTACACGGTTGTATGTGTATTGGGTATATGGATCATGTTACATGGTTGTATGTGTATTGGGTATATGGATCATGTTACATGGTTGTATGTGTATTGGGTATATGGATCATGTTACATGGTTGTATGTGTATTGGGTATATGGATCATGTTACACGGTTGTATGTGTATTGGGTATATGGATCATGTTACATGGTTGTATGTGTATTGGGTATATGGATCATGTTACATGGTTGTATGTGTATTGGGTATATGGATCATGTTACATGGTTGTATGTGTATTGGGTATATGGATCATGTTACACGGTTGTATGTGTATTGGGTATATGGATCATGTTACACAGTTGCATGTGTATTGGGTATATGGATCATGTTACATGGTTGTATGTGTATTGGGTATATGGATCATGTAACATGGTTGTATGTGTATTGGGTATATGATCATATTACATGGTTGTATGTGTATTGGGTATATGGATCATGTTACACGGTTGTATGTGTATTGGGTATATGGATCATGTAACACGGTTGTATGTGTATTGGATATATGGATCATGTTACGCAGTTGTATGTGTATTGGGTATATGGATCATGTTACATGGTTGTATGTGTATTGGGTATATGGATCATATTACACGGTTGTATGTGTATTGGGTATATGGATCATGTTACATGGTTGTATGTGTATTGGGTATATGATCATATTACATGGTTGTATGTGTATTGGGTATATGGATCATGTTACATGGTTGTATGTGTATTGGGTATATGGATCATGTTACACGGTTGTATGTGTATTGGGTATATGGATCATGTAACACGGTTGTATGTGTATTGGGTATATAGATCATGTTACGCGGTTGTATGTGTATTGGGTATATGGATCATGTTACATGGTTGTATGTGTATTGGGTATATGGATCATGTTACATGGTTGTATGTATATTGGGTATATGGATCATGTTACGCAGTTGTATGTGTATTGGGTATATGGATCATGTTACACGGTTGTATGTGTATTGGGTATATGGATCATGTTACACGGTTGTATGTGTATTGGGTATATGGATCATGTTACACGGTTGTATGTGTATTGGGTATATGGATCATGTTACATGGTTGTATGTGTATTGGGTATATGGATCATGCTACATGGTTGTATGTGTATTGGGTATATGGATCATGTTACATGGTTGTATGTGTATTGGGTATATGGATCATGTTACACGGTTGTATGTGTATTGGGTATATGGATCATGTTACATGGTTGTATGTGTATTGGGTATATGGATCATGTTACATGGTTGTATGTGTATTGGGTATATGGATCATGTTACACGGTTGTATGTGTATTGGGTATATGGATCATGTTACATGGTTGTGTGTATTGGGTATATGGATCATGTTACATGGTTGTATGTGTATTGGGTATATGGATCATGTTACACGGTTGTATGTGTATTGGGTATATGGATCATGTTACATGGTTGTATGTGTATTGGGTATATGGATCATGTTACATGGTTTTATGTTTATTGGGTATATGGATCATGTTACATGGTTGTATGTGTAATGGGTATATGGATCATGTTACACGGTTGTATGTGTATTAGGTATATGGATCATGTTACATGGTTGTATGTGTATTGGGTATATGGATCATGTTACATGGTTGTATGTGTATTTGGTATATGGATCATGTTACATGGTCGTATGTGTATTGGGTATATGGATCATGTTACATGGTTGTATGTGTATTGGGTATATGGATCATGTTACACAGTTGTATGTGTATTGGGTATATGGATCATGTTACACGGTTGTATGTGTATTGGGTATATGGATCATGTTACACGGTTGTATGTGTATTGGGTATATGGATCATGTTACACGGTTGTATGTGTATTGGGTATATGGATCATGTTACACGGTTGTATGTGTATTGGGTATATGGATCATGTTACACGGTTGTATGTGTATTGGGTATATGGATCATGTTACACGGTTGTATGTGTATTGCGTATATGGATCATGTTACACGGTTGTATGTGTATTGGGTATATGGATCATGTTACACGGTTGTATGTGTATTGGGTATATGGATCATGTTACACGGTTGTATGTGTATTGGGTATATGGATCATGTTACACGGTTGTATGTGTATTGGGTATATGGATCATGTTACACGGTTGTATGTGTATTGGGTATATGGATCATGTTACACGGTTGTATGTGTATTGGGTATAGGGATCATGTTACATGGTTGTATGTGTATTGGGTATATGGATCATGTTACATGGTTGTATGTGTATTGGGTATATGGATCATGTTACACGGTTGTATGTGTATTGGGTATATGGATCATGTTACATGGTTGTATGTGTATTGGGTATATGGATCATGTTACATGGTTGTATGTGTATTGGGTATATGGATCATGTTACATGGTTGTATGTGTATTGGGTATATGGATCATGTTACATGGTTGTATGTGTATTGGGTATATGGATCATGTTACACGGTTGTATGTGTATTGGGTATATGGATCATGTTACATGGTTGTATGTGTATTGGGTATATGGATCATGTTACATGGTTGTATGTGTATTGGGTATATGGATCATGTTACACGGTTGTATGTGTATTGGGTATATGGATCATGTTACATGGTTGTATGTGTATTGGGTATATGGATCATGTTACATGGTTGTATGTGTATTGGGTATATGGATCATGTTACACGGTTGTATGTGTATTGGGTATATGGATCATGTTACATGGTTGTATGTGTATTGGGTATATGATGCTAGCCCCACTATTTTATAGGCCACTTGACACTCTATATGTGATGTGGTAAATATCTGGCAGCTGTCTTTACTTCTCAGGTCATTTCCTGGTACTTATTTAAGGCTGGGTTGACCTGAAGGCCAGTGTCAATTAAAGAAAATAAGTGTTTGGATGTGGATTCGAATGCATGACTAGCAGGCAAGCATGATATCCACTGCTGTACCACTGCTCCCAACTCAGAGTAGCTGAAAGATTACTCACCCCACCCCCCTTTTTTTTTCTGTCTCTCCTTTGTTTCTGAACCTCAGTCAAACTTGTCATCTGAAATTGCTAACGGTTGCACATCCTTTACAGGACATTGCAATCAACCCTGACATTTTTATTTTCTGTTTGTGATTTACTAGCCAATATTTACCTTCAGAATTTGCCATTGCTTTCATTGTTAATGTTAAGGATTGTAAATGGGTGAATTTCTTGTGATTTAACTCTTTCAGCCCTAAAAGGTTTCGCAGCATATGTCCAAGCTGAGAAACAACCACTAAATAGTCTCGAGTGCATTATTTTCAAAGACGCTAAATACAGAGTGGGAGTGGCCACTGGGGAAGTCAAATTTCATTGGTATGCTTTAACCAAATATAAAATAACACATCAGCCAATGGGTTGAAACCATCCCACATTACTGGTTGCTTGAGACTGACCCAGTGGTCATGGGTTTAATCCACAAGAGCTGGACAAGGTGCAAAATCATGGGAAGGATGAGATCAGCCCCTATAGTGGAGATGGAGAAGATGGGGAGAACGCAAGCACTGAGAGAGTGCAGAGATACGAAAACGCTATTACAAGCAGAACAGTTCCTCAGCTTGCCAGGCCACCCTATGAAGAACAGATTTGAAAACCTAGCTATGGGCTGTTGAAAAAAAAAGCAGTTTTATCCACCAGGAAAAGCGACTCTGCAGAGAAACCACTGATCTGCCCACAGTTGGTATCCCCCTGGAAACTATTCCAGAACGACTCTGTGGAAAGAGGAACATAGACTATCACTACAAATCCAGACAAAAGTTAAAGGAATATTCGACAAGGAAGAACAGAACAGTATACAACACAGAACAGCCACTCTCAGTTTTGAATACCCATAGGACCTCTGGATGCAAGTCTATACAGATGGATCAGCACAAAATGCTGTTCAAAATGGCGGAGCAGGAGTGAACATAGAATACCCAAATAGGGACATAGGGACACGGCCAGAGTACCAACAGGAAAGTACTGCGATAACTATGATACAGAAATCCAGGTAATCAAGATAGCAAACAGGCAAATTACTAAATACCAGACATGGTACATAACCTGTAGTGCTATTGACAGATGCAAAATCAGTACTTGAGGCGCTCCTGCCTGGGAAATTGCCAGTACTATGGACACTACATTCTGAACTTTGCAGCCAGTGTAAGGTCACCATACAGTGGATACAATCTCACTGTGGAGTACTTGGAAGAGAGAGACAGCTGATCTATTAGCTAAGGAAGGAGCAATATTAGAACAACCTGATGTATCTGTTACATATCATCAAAAGAAAAGAATGATCAAATCAGAAAGCCACCAAAACCTACTCAAGCTGACTACCACCTTATGGACAGACCAGAACAAGTCATTATTCTGCTCCTCAGAACAGGACATAATAGATTACACATCCACATGTATACAAAATTCAAGATTGGTGAATCAGCCATGCGCACATGAGGATTGGCACCGCAGACAGCATATCACATACTCCAAGACTGCCCATAATATAACATATCTAGGTAAACCTTCTGGCCTAGAGAAACAACAGTGGAAGATAAACTCTATGGACCACTGAGTGAACTAAAATAGACAATTAAATTCATACAAGAGAAAATATTGCAGTTACAGACAAAGTGCAAGCGAATGCAAGAAAAAGAATATAAATAATAATATAATAAATTGTAATAATTATGTATGTAACCACACACATACAACCGTTATCTATATTAGAAACGAGCTATGTCGAAAATGTTGCCACAAATTAACGAAGAAAAAAGTCGCACAAATACAGAATAAATGAACAAACTTTATTTTAAAAGGATTAAGAAATAGGCACACATGCCTGTCTTACATTCTGCCTTTCAGTACATAATTTCATTCATACATCTCTGATTAGATTGATCTTAACCTTCACTAACAACAACAATAATATAGGCACTATAAACACACATCCAAAAAAACATGATGGAATGTGAAAAGTGATTGTCTGGTCTTGAGTGTTATGTTTTACTGTTTGTTAATTATGGGAACAGAAATTCACCATACAAGTTTCCAAAACTGCCTACAGTACTGAGACTAGACACAGCGATCAACCCCTTGGAGGAACACCAAGAGCAGAGTTGGTCAAAAATACCAGAACTGAGATCTGTGCAGATACATGAAATCCTACACCAGGGCACATGTTGATGATGGTTCTTTCAGCTAGAAATAAAAATTAACTCACTTATTTGGTGTTCCTCTTCTACATTTATTATGCATCGCATATGGCAGATTGCTACAGGCAGATACAGGTGTTATTGTAGCAACCCACTGAGATTTTCCTCATTTCACATCACTTATTACAGTTGCAGGAGTGATCATAGATGGGGACAATATAGATGCATTTACAATGAATTTATTCTTCTTCGTTCATCTTATCAAGAGAGTGAGTCATACCTAGTTATGCACCTCAAAGGTCGGTGTGTCCAACTTCAGCATGAATTTGTTTACAGTTGGTTTCCTCTAGACAGATTCCATCCATGGTAACGAGCTCTATCTACCCATGGGCAGGTTTTCTTTCCTAGCAATTTGACCATGGTAGCAATTTGACCATGGTAGCAACTTGAAGGCCTACTCTTTGCAATTTCCAACTGCCATGGGATATTTAACTTGTACATAGCACCTCCTGATGCTTGCCTTTATCCGAGAAGGTTAGGTATCCATCTCACTACCCAAAAGATCAGGGGAGCCACGTGACATCATTAGATAGCAAAAGTTCTTAGAAAACTTACCAGCCCCATGCAGAGATAGAAACCAGTACCTTCTAGCCTGAGACAAGATACCTTAACCTTTCAGCCATGGCTCTCCCCATAATCAATGTGCTACTGGAAGCATCAAAATCCTTATAATCTGACATCTGCTAACAGAGACAGACCACATTTGAATGTGTTTCAAGTGCAGAAACATCTGTTCTAGTTAATCAATCAAATCTTCTTTATGACACAGTTAAGCAGGCTGTCATGATATATTGAAGCCAATGATACACATCAAAGAGATCTGAACCATAGGTTTCTATGATAACAAGCGAATATTGTTTTAGAAATTATAGTACATTCTTACACTCGGATGGATGTGAACTGGATGCAGTCTTGTCAATTTTAGTTAATCAAATCCTCTTCTTTTTGACATAATTACACAGGCTGTTATGATATATTAAGGCCAATGATATGCATCCAAGTGGACTGAAACCACAGGCTTCTATGTTAGAAACCTTCCCCCCTCCAATCACATGATCATGTTTTTTCCCATGACTAGAGAATACACCTGCTTTCAATCAGCTGCACTGGGTGTTTTAAAAAAAAAAAAATCACAACATTTAATACATGGTAACACATTTCCATGGAAAAATGGCTTATAATTTATTATTTCTGATAGATATTCAAGATGTTATATTTTGTGATATTTTCTTCAAAATGTGACAGAGCATACTGAGAAGAGTGAAGACAGGCATGCTTCATCCAGAATGGCATGCTTAAATTAAAAAATAAAGATAGTATCCGTTAAATCTTTTCCCAAGGACATGCTGGTGTGGCGGGAAATGAGTGGGTAGATAGATAAGCTGAGATTGCAACACTGGGTGGGGTATTGATGCATCATAAGGCAGATGTAGTCAGGGATCATGTGTACAGTATGGAACAACAGATAAATTATCATGACCTGAAGAGATTGGTGCGATAGGGAGTGACTGGAAGATCTGGTCAACATTCGGTACTATGAGGAAAGGCCAGACAAACGCATAATCAGATTGCAGTGGTACCTTTAGAACTGGGACTCTTCGCTGGCTGTTAAAGATGAGGACGGAGCGTGTATGAGAATGTCCAGAATGCTGTGATGTCGGTTCTTTGTTTGCTTGTTGTGTTCACTCTCATTGAACTCAAGCGTAGTCCACACATGTGCTACTGCTTCTAGTGTACTGAACTGATTTTTGCATGCAAATGAGCTTTCCCTATTACCAGTATCCCTCGCCGTCAGGTGAACTCACTGTGACTTCTGAGGTACGTTAATTTACATCCCCAAGTTAAAGATCAGAAGTCAATATTTTAGTACAGCTGACCAGTATAGGGATTGAACCCACTACCTCGGCATCGGATGTTTAAGAATCAGCTCTCTTATCCATTTGGCCATGCTGACCCATATTTCTGTTCTTGACTCAACCCATTCTTCAAAAAGTTAGTGTACATTGAAAATTAAGAAGAAAAAAGAAAATGTTATAACAATGACCTTAACGATGGCAGTAACAGCTTTCATCGAGTATTATTTTCATCAGGACAAATTACTGATTAAATTAGGGTAACTGAGCGTTGAACTGAAGAAGCTTCTGAAGAGCAAACTTTGTCCCTGTGCTGACTCTTTCCTTGTCATCTGCACTATCAGATAAAATCCTGACTAAAGGCTCAGTTGGAAGATCACGGAATATCTGCATCTTATTTTTATCCAGAACCAATGCCCTGTGGAGCAGATGGACAAGTAATTTAACTAACTGTAAACAAGATTCTATATTAAACTTTAGCTTCAATAAAAAAAAACAAATAGAAAAGGTTAAATTATGAGAAAAATCTATAATACAAAATTTTTATTTGGATGAATAATTGTGCGACTTACTATAAATATAATGAACTGACTATAAACAAAACTTAAAAGCTGGAGCTGTGGCTTAGGGACAGTGAACATGTTTCACAATTCCATAACAAACCGACTCAAGAGTTTTAAATCAGCTGCAGATCATTTGGAAGCAGCCCACATTGCGCTGATTTCAATGGTTCAGCACTGGTTTTTCAGAAGGCTATGGCAAACTACTAAATGTAAAAATCGCCTAGTAAATCACAAACAGCCCAAAAATACTGGGGTTGATTGCGACATCCTGAAAAGGTACACACAACTGACTTTTACAAACTATACATTAAAAATTATTACAGAGAAAAAAAAAAGCATGCTAAATGATGTGTGCAGATATATGAGAAATACATTAAAATAGTGAGTCAAGAGTGAACAAGTAACAGTTGATGATATTAACTGTACCAGATGCCAGACTCATACAAGCAGGTGAAAATGTCATAACTGCTTATTTGAAATCTAGAATATTAAGAATACTCTCTGGCCAGAACAAACAAACGTGCATCTAAGAAATGTATTATAATATAAACAATCTACACTTTGCAGATGACACAGAATTTATAGATAAAAATGCAAAAGATCTATGACAACTTTTGGACATTGTAGTAATAGAGAGTGCAGGAAAAAAAGGAACTTTCCTTTAATATCAAGAAAACAGAAACAATGGTTATATCATAGAAAAAATTACATCAAAATGTGATTTAACAACAGAAGGGAAAATGCTTAACCAAGGTGATACATTTAAATACCTAGGGGTAATTATACATCAGACGGAAGATGCATGACAGAGATTAAGAGCAGTATAAGTCAAGCAAAAGCTGTATTTCATAAAATGAAAAGTATCTAATGCAATAAGTCACAGACACTAAATGTAAGAAGAACATACTGAAATGTTATATTGAATATAACCCATTTTGCTGTATAGCACTGAATCATGGAATGTGAATGCATAAATTAGGAAGAGCTTAAAAGCAATAAAGAAGTGCTTCCTGAGACAAATGTTACGAATACCTTGGACTGTCAAAATATCTAACAACAATTGCCTGGAATATAGAATGAATATAGAACATTATATACAATTATAAGAAAGTGACAACATGCTATGGTCATATGAGAAGAGAGGCACTGGAAAACATTGTTACAATGGGAAAAATTAGTGGGAGAAGAGAAAGAGGCAGACCTAGATATAATGCTGGATAGACTGAGTTAGTGGCTTGGAGGAATATGATCAATAGAGTTGATCCAGAACACCAAGGACCAAGATCTGTGTAAAGAGAGACCTGAACATGTGTGCCACGTCGACTCAGCCTGAAATTGATACCATGAAATGTCTTTGTGAAGGGTGGCTGGTGGTACTGACCACATCACCATAGGACTGCGATTGGTCTATAAAAATACGGTCTAACACCATATGCCCAATATGTTTAAGACATGTAAAAGAGTCCTTTATTTAACTTACTGCCTCCATCGCCATTCTCAGATTATATGTCATGGTATCATATGCCAGGCTCTCCTGCACTCAACTGTTCATTAACTTTCATTATGAATCCCAAGGTGGTACATTTGCCTCTTGGCACAGAGCCATCCATGTAGATGATTGCATCGTTTGGGCACCTTCGTTGTTACACGTCCCATTCAGCACAACCTGCTGGCCAATCCCTGAACCCCTAATCCAATGTGATTATGACCCAGCATAGCTCTGACTTTTCCACTAGCTTTGTGACCCACTCCTCTTGTCTCACAATGTTCTCAAGCATACACATTTCTCTGATTGTGTCTTCTACCTAAACCATCCATGATTTTCCACTTATCAGCTTGTGGCCCTTAAATGTTAATAATATGATTAATAATAATCACTAAGACACATATAAATAAAACACACATGTCTGATATTTTGATAATTTATGTTATTTGTATTCATTTTCCCTATGGCGATTATTATTCTGTTTACCTGGTCTGAGGTCCAAGTCAAGTATGTGTTTGTATGCATTGTTTCTCCGCAGAATCTATAAATATCCTATTGATTCATTATACATTGTAATATCCAGCTGCAGTCAAGGTCTTTCTTCACTGATATAAGCTTCTCATACTCCATATCCCCATTCTTATTTTCTTTAGCACAATGGCAGAACTTTTGACTTTCCACAGTAATACTATAATATATATCATCATCATCATCATCCAGTACCTTGCCGGCTGGCGTGGGCGATCATGCCTCTCCACAAATTATGACCTCCGACGTCATGGATCAATGCATGTGTTGACTCCCTTCCATGCCATGACACAAGACTGTCAATAATCTGTTCAAACTGTCTTCCTCTATCTCTCTTTCCACAAATCTTTCCGGTTGTCACAACATGTTCCAGTTTTTGTCTTCTCATAACGGCCAAATAACGATGCCTGCCTCTTTCTGATGATTGTGATAAGTTGTCTTTGCAACTTAGCTTCCCTTAAAATGTCCTGATCGCTCTGTTTGGCTGTCCAATTAATTTTCAGCATTATTCTATAAAACTACATCTTCAAGGCTTCCAGGGATTTTTTCACCTGTTTACTAATTGTCCAGAACTCTGAGCCGATGTTAAAACTGGTTCTATGTAACATGCAAGAACTCTTTTTCTGACTCTCAAGGACAGTGACTTCTTCATTTGATAGAATGCAGTTTATGCTTGTACTATTCTGCTCTTTATCTCAGTGATGTATTATAACTGCTTGAGTTGCCTTGACTATGTTTAAAATAGTTTTTCTTTTGGCGTTCAGTTGTGGGGAGATATAAAACATAAACTGGTCCATATTAAAGAGACTTGGTAATAGGGTCCTTGGGAGTTCTGGATGCAGAGTTACGTTCAGAAAATATGGGGCAACTTTAAGAAATGATCTTCATGGGGTAGGGAGAAAAACATGGATTGAATGCCATTCTTGGATGTTGGAGTTGTAATAGATGTGGAGGTTATAATAGGTGCTGCGCTAGTCAGCGTTAGTAGAAACACATGGATTGAATGCCATGCTTGGATGTGCTGCACTAGTCAGCGTTAATATTGTGGGGGAGATTGGTTTAACTCAAAAAAAAAGGGAGCTGTGGTTGTCAGCATTCAACATATGTACAGTAATTGTAAGTATTGTTCATAGTAAATGAACATTGTCAATATTAATTTAAGACACTGTAGTTACAGCATAAAATAAGTAGAAGTAAAACATAGATCGAAAGCCATGAAAGCTGTATTATAAATAAAAGATACTGATATAGTATGATTATAAAGTTTTTACGGGCTGCTGTTGGCCGCACAAATGATACAAATATTTTTAATCTTGAGAGTGTAAAGAGGGAGTTTGAGATCGACGTAATTTTTAACAAGAATATTTATTGAAGATTATATGATTCATTTTTTTTGAAAACTTTATTTTATAAAGTTTTGTGAGTGCATGGGAGGATAAATGTGACTACTTCTTACTATCTTCTTCGGTGCGCACCAACCTCTTTCCTGTCTATCCTGTGTTGTTGATGTTCACGAGAGTATGATAAGTTGTATAAACGCATAAGAATCTTCAATTTTTGTTTATATATACCCATGATTTCGATCGACAATGAAATGAAGCGGGTTGCTTGTGAAGGTGTGATAATATAGAACTTACGAGGTTACGATGATGTGTAAATTATATATGTAATGTTGATATTGAATGAAGAAGAAGTATAGGTTTACGGGTCATAGCAGCTAGCTATAAGACATAATGAATTGTATGGGTAGAGAGGTGTAATGAATAAGAGTTCTTCGGTAAGAAACTGTAGAGATTTACTAAAAGTCAGTTCCAGGTTAGAGGTATATGAATTTTGTGATTGGGAGTTGAAATATGTTTTGCTTATGATCTTACAGAAACGAGGAAGAAGTAATTGTGTGGTTGGGAGGATAGCGGCTGGTATAGGATTATTTGGTTAAGAGTATAGAAATTAGCGGATAGTGGTTTTGAAGCATAATTCGTGGGGGTCATAGACTTGGGGTAAATGAGTTGTGGAATTAAGACTTTTCGGGGAAAAGTCTCGTTGAGGATAGAGAGGTAATATAACAGAGTGGATCTGTCATGGGGTTTGGTTAGGTGGCATGGCGTGCAAAGGGAAAGGGTCTAGTGGTTGATGCACGCGTGAGCACCCAGCAGTTAGGTAGTTAGGGACGCTCACGCACTGACGTAGAGGTAGGGGGGCAGAAACCATATTAGTGACCACCAAGATCTCTTGCCAACAGGACGTGGTCTGCATTTGTACTCTATGTATTTATTTTGATACCAGATGACAACTCTTGCAATAAACTTGGACATTCTCAACTAACTACTGCTTGGCCTCCATTCAGTTGCATGCAGTTGCTTTTGTGTCCTGTCGCTCTGTTAAAGTATCTTTCAACCGATGTTATCCATGTGCCTAGATATCTGAATTTCTGCACGTCCCAAAATAATGTCATGTATTTTAATTGCACATTTAGCACAATCTGTTTCTTTGATATCACCATGACTTCTGTCTTTTATTATTCAAACTAAGGCCCATTCTTTCACTCTCCACAACCACTGTATCCAACATTTCATGTAATTCCTTCTGACTTGTTGCTATCAAGATGGTGTCATCAGCATAACGTAAGTTATTTATATTATGTCCACCAACCAGGATCCCTGGCATATTTTCTGTAGATCTCATTATATGTCCACTGTACAATGAGAACAAATCAGGAGACAATACACAACCTTGACTGATGCCCTTCTTTATACACTGAAACGTTCCTACAAGGGTTTTGATTCTTATGGCTGCTGTTTGCTGAAAAAATTTTTTTTTTTTTTTTTTTTTGGGGCCATATCCTTTACAGGATATCGCTGTCAACACCAGCATCTTTTAGCTGTATGTTGATTTCTTGGCAAGATTATGCTCAGTAGTTTGCCATTGCTTTCTGAGCGACCGGCTCACATACCCGGTAAGTTACCGATGCGATTCGAACCACTGCTGATTCTCACAGTCATCACGTTATCGACGAGAGTATACGAGATTACGGAGAAAAGTCATAACCTCTAAGCCATGAAGCCGGCTTGCTGCCAATATATGTTCTTTATTATTCGCATATATATATAAAATAAAATTACCTGAAAGATTTTGGTAAATGGTCATTGTTGACACTCTCATCATACTCCTCGTCATAGGACTGGGCAATTGCAGAAATTATATCTCTATCCAACCATGCACAGGCCTGTACCTCTTCTGGATCAAAATTGATACGTTTTTCCATTACGTCAGCTGTTAGTTCTTCCATTAGCTTAGCATGAAAAAACACTACAATATGGTGACGAACTGGAGGTCCAACTGATAGCATTGGTGGGTAAACAGACTGTAGACAGATTATATTCTTATGAATGGCTTGCATTTTCAAGAGTACATGTAAGTAAATGGAGCATGGCTAGTGCATTTGCCTGACAGTTAGAGGTTCTGGGCTCAAATTTCTTGGTGGTGGCGGGAGTGCGGGGGAATGAGCAGGCTGACAGGGTATGCACCTCTTAGTGGTATACTACCTATGGACAAGGGAGAGGTGGCTGTGCGCCTACAGGACCAGGTGGAGAAGGCATGGGAACAGACTTAGTTAGTTAGTTAGTCGACAGATCATCCTCATTGCACATCGAACCATTCAGTCCATAAGTGCTCGGATCCCTTCCTCAGCAAATCCCGCAACGTGTAACGACACCAGTTCTGTGTTGGTTTATCAGTCTTCTTTGGCTTCCTGCGTAGTGTTCTTGTTTGCCACCCCTCTTTTAATTTGCTGTTCTCGCAGTCTGGCCATGGTTGTAGATTCACAGTTATCACATGGGTCTCGCAAAAGTCTTACTTCTCGTAGAGCATTCAGAATGTCAGCCTGGTCCATGGCGCATCCACCCTCCACAGTAGCGTTACCTGCGAGCTTGTCAGCCCACTCATTCCTTTGTACTCCCGCATGCCCTGGCACGAAGATGAACCTAATCTTTGCCAGCCGAGACCGCTCCAGGGACAGCAACCAGTCTCTTCGGATCTCACCCATCTCTATCCTCTTCAGCATGTTCATTGAGTCGCTAAGGAAACATGCCCTAGTGAATGTCTGTGTCTCGAGCCATGTTATTGCTTTACTTACTGCTATGAATTCCATAGTAAGGCTACTTGTGGTCTCAGCAAAAGCACCAGAGTCCTCCTTCACAATTCTCCCTCCGGCCTGAGCCGTAAAACCCCATGAGCTTCTCACATGTCAGACGACTGACCCATCTGTGTAAATGACAGCATCACCGTCTAGGGAATTCTCGAAAATCAACGCTTGTACTTCCACCTCCACAGCTGCTGGGTTTTCTTGTCTGCATTTTCTGTCTAGATGGATGCAAACTGAAAAGGATGTGCAGAAATCTGTTGGCACTTGTATCCACTCCTCGCCAGGTTCTAAGTCCTCAAGTGAACACACCTGTTGAAGAATGTCTTCGGCTTGACCCATCTATGACCATCCTCTTTTTAACCTGCTGCCCTTCATCTTCATAATTTCACTATGCAGTGGATGTTGTGTGTTTACGTTAACTCTGAGGTAGCTCTGCAGACTTGTATTGTCTTCAATGGTTGGAAAATCAAGAAGGTAGCGCATCGCCCTGCATACTGTATCTCTTGTACATCCAAGAATAATGCGCATAGCTTCATTCTGTATCCTTTCCATCCTTTCTATCTGCTTATGGCTGAGAGTCAGGATTGCCATTGCATACTCAAAAACAGACATGACCAGCCCTTCATATAGAAGACATAGATGGCGCTGCTCACAGTTACCCGCAGTTAACCATTTGCTGCCGCCATTACCCGCATCGCAGCCAACCCCCGCTTGGCCTTTGTTATCAGATGGTCTATGTGCTCATTATAAGCAAGGCTTCGATCAAACCGTATCCCCAGGTAATTCATTACCTGCGTTCTTTCCACCGTCTCTGAACACAGATTTACAGTTGGTGTCGGAGTGTTGACAATATGATTATTCAATGAGAACCAAGTCACTGTTGCCTTTGTTGGGTTGACCATTGCCCCAGCCTCAACACACCAAGTACTTATGCGATTGAGTTCGGTTTGTAGTTCCACAGCAACCTGATCTCTATCCTTACCCTGGCGATACACTAAAACATCGTCGGCATATGACAATGTCCTACCAGGTCCAGTGATCTGCTCACTGGTGATTCTCACAGTGTAGGCGTTGAACAGTACCAGAGATAATGGTGATCCCTGTGGTAGGCCAGGATATATTGTTGTTGGTTCCGATGTCCAACTGCCACATCTAAAAACTGCTTTCTTTTGGAAGAGGGCTGCAGCGATCCAACTAAGGAGGAATGGACTTACTTTGAGTTCAAGAAGCTGAAGCATTAAAAAATCCAATTGTACTCTGTTGTACGCGTCCTCAAGATCAATCGCTGCAGCAAAGGTTTCAATGCCTGAGTGGAAACCTTCATACACATCATGGGCAAAAACTGCTGCATTGGTCCAGGTTTCTATTTTTGGACGGTACCCACCCAGGGTAGGTGGGACTCTAGCTGGCTTGATATTTTCCTGGCAATTAACTTCTCCAGCAGCTTGCCTATTGTATTCTGCATGGTTATAACTCAATATTCCTGAATTTTTGTGTGGTCTTTGCCAGGCTTCGGCAAGGGAATCAGATAGCTGTGTAACCACTCCTCCTTGATGCTAGCACTCCCTATACTGTTGTTGTACATGTCTGCTAGTTCCTCTAGCTCGTTGTCGGTACACCTATTGATGTCATTGTATCTTATGCCATCTGGCCCTGGAGCGCTGTTTTTTGATTGAGATTCTTCCAAAACCCCAGCAATATAATTCTTTCCACATACTTCTTCGTTCATCCGGATTTTTTTTCGGATGTGACTGCGCTGTGCCTGTTTACAGCAGAGCTGCGTTCTTGCGCTGTTAGGCCGGCACATCCGACTTCTGCAGGCATTTGTTGACCGGGTTAACCTTCCCGGGGCTTTCCACATACAAGTTCTAAGTCTGTTCGCCATGCTTTCGACGAACAGACTTAGAACTCGTATGTGGAAAGAATGATATTGCTGGGGTTTTGGAAGAATCTCAAAACTGAGAGGTAAGACAAGGAGAGCTTTAAATCAGATAGTAGTGGGAACGATTAGTATTATGACTCTTCACTGGCTGTTGAACGAGGGGACAGAGCGCATATGGGAATGTCCTGTGTGCAATGATGTCGGTTCTTAGCTCAACTCAACTTATAAAATATCCAAGGAGGTAAGGTGGTCACATGATACCGATCCCATCACACATTTAGTGATTCCTGTAGCAAGGGACAATCACATTTTGTAGACCTGAGTGCATGGAGGAATAGGTGGCCAGGCTTTCCCTCTCATAGCGAATGTTGAGAGCTAATATCAAATCTTCATCCAACCGCACTTATGCTATTACCAGCATAATATCCTAATTATCACAATTAAGGCTGAATGATGTTTGGTAAAATAAACATGTGGGCTTGACCTTATATCCCTGATACATGCCATAAATGCCATCATTTGACATGAAAACATGGTTCTGTCATGTTCTTGTACAAATAAAAAAAAAGAGTTAATGATAAACATACTGCTTATGTGATATTTCTCATGAACACAAGTCTTGTAAAAAATTATGGCGGAATGACAAGCCAATATAAGATATACTAAAAATAATCATGCACCGAATTAGTTGACAGTCTTATATGTATAAGGGAAAAAGTAATTTTCAATTATAGATCGCCGATGGGAAAAGAGCAGGGAGAAGGCAAAGAGAAAAATTATTAAGGACAGGTCACAGATTTGAACCCCTGCCATCCGCATGACATGACCACCTAGCTGCAGGAGAGAAGGTATTATGTTACATGGCTAAGTAGTAGTTTCTTTTGTTTTCCTTTCTAGCTTCACAGACATTTCTCCCAACTTAAGTTAGTCAATCATGTACACTTAGAGTATCAATCTAAGCATATTATCAAGCATGCAGTTATATACTTTTTACTGATTTGATGTTTTTAAGGTCACTAATGATAACACAAATGTCCTGTCAAAATATGTTTAATGTAGTTTTTTGCCATAAGAGTTTACACATCAATGTTACTACAATCTCAACATCCTTGTAAGTGTCCACTCTTCTTCAGTGTATGAAGTAAGTAAATTAATACAAATGGAAAGTAGAAATGCTCAGTTTTATAAGAAAACAATTATAAGTGACAAAATGAATATTGTGGTTAGAAAGCATTCATCAGCACACACACACACACACAAAACGCTGATACAACTACAGTGAAAAAACTAAAAAAAAAGTCACGAAACTGAGGTCTTGGAGATGTCTAAATTCCAGGCACAAAAATCAAACTGTCAATTTGACCAGATGGTTTAATGTTTTTTGCCATAGGATTAAGACATTTTCTAGTCCTTAGTTAAGTGATTTATTGGTAGTGTTGTAACGTAGTTGCAACAGCATATTTTTATTTTTGTGTGCTGATGAAATATTTCTAACCACAGTGTTCATTCTGTCACTTACAGTATAATTATGTTCTTATATACTTATATGTATATATATGTTATATATGTTCTTATATCAAATACTTTCCCTTATCAGTGTTACATTTTGTACTTAACCAGTTTCAGCCTTGCAGTTTTATCTACAGCTGTCACTGACAAATAAGATTTTAATAGCAGATGTTTGAAAAAAAAAGAAGGTATAAGCACACATGTTATTGCATTTACTTAATATTTAGCATAAATGATTTGCTTTGATAACATTACTTTGATTTTACATTCATATTGTTTACTTGAGAAATGTTTATATTACCTCCCATAGTGTCAACAGTTGAATTTTATTGTTGAGACAGTCAGATGGTTTTAGATCGAGCCCAGTCTCCTCTTTGAGTTCTCTCAAACCAGCTTCCAAAAGCTGAAAAACAATAGTTAAAGTAAATGATATCAATGATATTACTAAGATATACTCAGTAGCAAAACAAAATAATCTAGGACAATGTGGCAATGATACTGAATGGTTTAGATATAAAATGAGCTATGACATAAGTTTGACTTTTCACATGAGATTTAATATTTAAAAGATTTAGCTAGTTGTGGTGTTAGAATTCATTTAACTTAAAAACAGGCTGGTGGGTGTAATGTAAACGTTTTCATAACAGAAAATGGAACGCAGTTACAAAAAATGATATAACTGCAACAGAAAGACAAAACAAAGGACTTAGTTCAAATAACAGAAAAACAGAAGTAATGGTTATTACACAGAAAATTTGCATACCCAAATGCAACATCAAAGTCACTTAAAAGTCAACAGGGTCGACTTCATTGCACTGGGTTTTTATCCCAAATGGTTAAGTCTCTTTCCGCAGCGCGGAAAGCGTCGCACAAAGCATGAACTCAGTAGCTCCAGCGACGACCCTCCGGAGTCTAATAAAAAATGCACACGTAAACTGAAGGATGCGGCCAGGAATCGAACCTACAACCTTTAGAGCCTGAGTCAGATGGCTTGACCACTTTGCCACGGAGACTCCCGAGCTGATAGACTTGCTGGCTATGTATCCCCTGCAGATGGCCAGACTATGGATTGTGCCAATATTATTAATGCCCTTCGAGATATGTGGAGAGCGGACGACTTTGGCACCAGTGAATCCACATTGTTGTCTATCAAAGTGAATGGTACAATCTCAAATGAATGTATTTAAATATTTAGGTACTTGAATAATGGCAATTGTAAGATGCATTAAGGAAGTTCAATGTAAAATAGTCCAAGCAAAAGCAGCATTTCACAAGATGAATATTCTCAGTAATTTATCTTTGTCAATCGAGGTGAGAAAAGGATTCCTAAGTGCTGCCAATAGTGCCAATAATACTGATGTACAAAGGGAATGAACGAACGAACAAACAAACTTTATTTTCAAAGGGTTAAGAACTGGGCATGCAGGCCTGTCTGACATTCTGCCCTTCTTCTTTATTTCCTCTCATACATTATTTAATTCAACACCACTGCTTGCTTGTGTTCGCTGGCTGTGAACTCCAGCGTGAAGTCCTGTATGTCGGATGAAGACATCCTGTTGTCCAACATCAGTGTGATGTCATACCGGACTGAGGTTTGCGTGAGTATTTGTTGTCCCATGTTTGGCTTATTGGTGTGCAGACTGGTGGTTCCTCGGCATGCAGGCAGATACTCTCCGACTTCAGAAAAATCAGCGATCCTACTACGTTAGCCAGGGCCCTGAAGGGACCTGTTGCCCAGGACACACGACTAGGGCGTGCTAGTAGGTTTGGCCAGTATAGAACCTGGCCCTGGTGCCTTGGAAACACCTCTGTGTCACATTCAACATCACTTATGAAGCTAATCTTAGACAACAAAAGAACAATAAGCATTAAAACGCATGAAAAATAATCAATAATACATGACTCACTGAGGCGATGTTTACCATGAGCATTATAAATACCTAAGGAAGGTGTAACGTACCACACATATGGGAATGTTTATTGGCTAGTTGTTATTTGAGATAATTTCCTGAAAAGAATAATGGACAATTTGCGGACAAGTGGGGATAATAACACCATGGATGGATAGAAAGAACAATGAACTATCTTGAAAGAAGTTAACTCACGAAGAGAATTGGTTATTTGCATCAGAATAAGACAGTCCACATGCTTTGGGCATGTCATATGAAGAGGAAAGATGAAGTATGTTATCAGGGGAGATAACAGAGAGGATGCTAGACAGTTTGACAATGTGACATGGAGGAACATCAGTATCAGAAATGATTGGCAGCAGAAGTGACAGAAGGATGTGGGAAGACTTGATCACCAATGCCACAAGGCATGGACTATAAAAAGAAGAATAGCTAATTATTATACAGGCAAATCATCTGAAAGGATGACAGAAGATATTTCATATTTTGAAGCAGATATGTTGTCAATGATGATGTAGCAGGAATGTATTATTCGTTTGATGTTCTGTTTGTTCGTGGGCATGTCAGTGTCATTGTTCCAATTTGTCAAAAATCTATTTTCGTTTACGAGTTGTTAATTGTTGCTGCTCTGTAAAACAGGGCGAACAACAGCTGAGTGATAACGTGAGTGTGTGCCGATGTGCCAAACGAGGTGAACTGAGTAGAAAACTCGTGTGTATTCCGGGGTGCCAAACAACGGGACCGGTATTGCTGACGTGTTGTTCCTTGTTCTATGGAACATTAAGATGAGTAAAACCTATGTTTTTGGCATGCATTGTGATTAATAGTGCATCTCTTTTTCAGCGTGTATTGTATGAACAGACTTTGTGCTCTAATTTTTTGGAGAATACAATTTTCCAGATTGTAAACAAAGAGTACAATTTGTGGTGCTCAGATATTAAATAACATAGCATATCAAAGAATAATAACTAATTGAAGCAGTCAGTTAAAGTCAACGCGAGCCAATTCCCCAACAACATGGCTACTCTAGCTGACTTCATTAAAGCAGGCAAAGAATTGCAATACACAGGTAAAGAGCTAGAAGAATATGCTGATAAGAAATTTAAAGAAGCAAAGGATGCAGAAAGAGATGAACGCGCACTAGAAAGACAACATCAATTAGAATTAAAACAGAGGCAACTAGAACATGATAAGGAAATTAAACAGAAAGAACTGTTAAGGAAAAACAAATACAAGTAGAATCAGAGACACAATTAAAGATGAAAGAGATGGATGTAGACTCACATGCAGAGATCTCTGCCACTAAACTTAAAAGTCGACAAGAAGAAAATAAGTTCAACATATACATAAATATTATCAAACCATATTGTAAAGACGATTCAATATCTGCCTGGACAGAAAATGTCGAGTATCAGTTTAAATATCACCAAGTTCCTTTAGAGATGTGGGCTATGATTTATATGAAGAACCTGAGTGGTGAGCCCCTTAAAGTAATAGAATCTATACCAACCGATCTTAGATCTGACTACCAATACATCCGTGATAGGATTATGCAACACTTTTTACTTGATGCCCCTGGGTATCAGGTTCAGTTCTCAACTTTAAAACCTAAACCTACTGAGACTTTCATTGACTACGTCTCAAATGTTCAAAGTGTACTAAATAGGTGGCTTAAAGCAGCTAACATAGGAAAAGACTTTGATAGATTGAAAAACTTAATAACTATGGACAAAGTAATATCCACGATACCATCCTCTTTTGCTAAATTTTTGCAGCAGTCAGACATTGAAACCATAGAACAGTTTGAAAAGAAAGGGTCTGCATATTTTTCTTCAAACAGAAATATTTTTAAAACTTCAAATGACTCTGAAATAGTTTCCTTTGTAAAAGATCAATCTAAAAACTATCAGAGCAATAGAAAACCATTTAATAAATTTGACAAGAAAGATAGAAAAGTTTCAAAATGTATCCACTGTCACCTTTTACATGACACTGATTCAATGTGTGACAAATCGCCGAGTTATCCGGCACATCTTGAAAATGTTATTAAGAAGCAACAGAACAAAAGATCTGCATACCGGCGTGCCATTAAATGTTTTTTTTGTTCCAGCTACGGCCACTATTCAAATAAGTGCCTTGGCCGCCAACGTATGAAAGCCAACAATGCTATTTTACTTGATACATCTTCTGATAGTGGTAGTGAGACTGAGTGTGATGTTGAAAATGAATTACCTGTTAACCAGACGGAAGAGGTGTGTTGTGTAAACGATATGTTGAGTTTTGACAGTTGTGAGCGATGTCACCAGTTTCATGCTGACGGAAAATTAGAATGTGGACATACAGTTCCATGCTCATCTGAGAGTGTGAATGCAGCCTTAGCCTCCAGAGGCAATTTAAAGTTCCACAATGCAATGGTCAATGATAGACCATGCCAATGTTTGCTGGACAGCGGTAGTACCCTTATTGGTCTCAGAAAGGAACTAGTGAGTCAAGAGGATTATACAGGTGACTCTGTAAAATGCCGAACCTTTTCGGGTAACATTGAAATTTACCCTTTGGCCAATGCCCGTATTAACACTCCTTTCCTTTCGGGTACATTTACTTGTGCTGTACTTGACAACCCTTGTACTGATCTAATTCTGGGTTGCTTACCCCAGCTAAAACAATGTACTAGCGATGAAATAACTGCATGGAACCAACTGAATGCAGTTAATGCAACAACCAGAGCAGACACTATAAAACATCAAGACACGCTTCAAGATAAGAGACTACTGGTGCTTTCTCCATCTAGCACTGATGATACCAACAGACAAAAAGTCATAGAACAGCAGAAAGCTGATCCTAGTTTGTCTCCTTATTTAAAATTATTGAAAGAACGAGCTAAGGTTACAAAGAACGCATCAGGGTTCTTCAGATTAAATAGTGGCATTCTTACTAAACATTATACTACTGGTAACCATAACATTCAGCAAACGGTGTTACCTGTACAACATCGCATAACTGTGCTAAAGATTGCACATGAGTCACCGTTTGCTGGCCATCTTGCATATGACAAAACCAGGGCCAGAATTCAGGCCCATTTTTATTGGCCAGGTTTTTGCAATGATATTAAATTATTTTGTCGTTCGTGTAATGTCTGTCAACAGTTAGTACGAAAGGGTAAACATGTTACAGCTAAAGTACAACCTTCTACACTGGCTTCTAGGCCATTTGAGAGTGTGGCGGTAGATATTGTTGGACCCCTGAATCAGGTGTCCAGCAAAGGAAATCGCTTCCTATCAACGATGGTCGACCTATGTACAAGGCCAAAAAAGGGGCGAGAACAATTGAACTTGAACCAGATCAGGACATACTTCTCTTGCTTCCTAGCAAACGAAATTTATTATTGACTTCATGGCAAGGGCCATTCAAGGTGGTACGTAAAATTTCAGATGTTGACTATGAAATATCAATAAACGGAAACTTAAAGATATTCCATGTCAACATGTTGAAACCTTACTATTCACGACAAGAGACAGAAGTAGAGACAGACGAACACAGTGCACCCACACCAAGTGATCAGACGACAGACATACACAACGCAACTACACTAGTTAGCGAGACTGGCATATCCGACGAGCATACACTTAGCGAGAATACAGAATACACACTTAGCACCACCACCGTACTGAATCAGGTAGACGACGACGGAATGGAACTACCAGTTCCTATTGTAGACAAGACTGCTACATTAGATAGCATACATATAGAACAGGGACTAACAGACAGTCAACGACGACAATTAGTAGAATTAGTGACGGAATACAAAGACATATTCTCTGACATTCCAGGTAGGATGGACAGAATCGAACACTCCATTCTTCTTACGGACTCTAAGCCTATTAAATGCAGGCCGTACTCAATCCCACTAAGCTATAGGGAAAATCTAAATAAGGAAATTCTGAATTTAGAGGCTAGTGGGATCATCCAGAAATCCACCTCTGAGTACTCTTTTCCAATTGTTCTAGTTAAGAAGAAAGATTCTACAATTCGTCTGTGCGTGGACTATCGAAAGCTCAACAACGTCACCAAGATCGACGCAGAGCCAATTCCTTCCTGCGAAGATCTTATTCTTGACATGTCCACCTCCAAAATCTTTTCTAAATTAGATCTCACTAAGGGATATTGGCAAGTCCCTATGCAGTCTCAATCCATCCATCTTACTGCTTTCTCAACACCTTTAGGACTATACAAGTGGCGTTTTCTTCCTTTCGGACTTCGAAACGCTCCTGCCACTTTCGTACGCTTAACTAGAGATCTACTTCATGGAGTGACGAATACAGTGACCTATATAGATGATATATGTGTCCATACTGATGACTGGACAACACACCTACTGAAACTGAGACATGTCTTTAATAGGTTGCGACTCTTCGGGCTCACTGTCAAACCGAGCAAAGTCGAATTGGGCCTAAAAGAAATTGATTTTTTGGGTCATGTCATTTCTCAAGGTCAACTAAAGACTGACCAGAAAATTATTACCAAAATTATGAATCTGACCATGCCTACCACCAAAAAACAGGCCAGAAGCCTTTTGGGGTTAGTGAATTACTATAGTAAATTTATTCCAAATTTAGCGGAGATTACAAGTGTATTTTCCAATGTTTTAAAATCTTCTGTAAAATTGGATGTTAAAGATGCATTATTAATTTCTGCATTGTCAAAATTGAAAATTTTGTTTAGTAATGTTCCAATCCTCCGCCTGCCTAATCCGAGGCTCGTTTATTATCTTAGGACAGATGCCAGCAGGATCTCCATCGCTGCAGTACTAGGCCAATTGTATGAGGGCATCTTCCATCCGATTTGCTAGGTGAGCCGTAAGATCACACCCACCGAGTCCAGATATTCCATATCCGAGTTGGAAGCCTTAAGCATCATCTATGCGGTGAGAAAGCTGCATCGATTTCTGGCGGGTGTGCACTTCATTGTCCAGACTGACAACTCCCCAATAACGGTCATACAGAGTGGTGTATATCGAAATGACCGAATATACAGGTGGTCGCTAATACTACAAAATTACACATTTAGTATAGAACATATTAAGGGGAAAGATAACATCTTGGCTGATACCCTTAGTCGACCATCTGATGTAGCAATACCAGAAATTTCCACATGAGAGTGTAGAGTAATATATGTTAATTTAGTACAGTCAAATATTCTATGTGAATTATGTTAGAAATACATGAATATTATGTGCTGAACTAAGTACCAAAAACATTGACCTGCTATGTGTCTGTAGACATCAAAAGTAAGAACTTTACTCTGGGAACAAATATATCACCTTGTGAACTGGGACAGCTTATTACTTGCTAAGCTCCATATATGTTCCAGTGAAGTAGTTGTGTTAAACAGAGAAAAACAGTGTCAGATGATTAGATACATACAGACACGAGCACAGTGGTCTACAAACGAACTCTACAGGTGCAATACCCAAAGAATAAATATGACTGTGTAATGGATTTCAAATACCCAGAACAATTGTATAGATATTATGCCAATGAAAGCATGTTTCTGAACATTAACGACTAACCGGAGGTATTTGAAAACCATGTATATATCAACTTAATGTGATATGTATCATAATGTTTTAATATAGTGATAAAATATAGATAGATTATGTCATTTGAATTTATAGTTAGATTTAGATAATATAATACTTTTTCATTTTAGTTTAGATAGATTAGTAATTTACATATTTATGTAGCTTCAAAAGTATATTAGGATAGTAATTTAAACATAACAACTAATTATAAGAAGTTTAGATATAAATAGTGTCATTCAGTTTATTAGATTTCACTTTGTTTCATTTCATTTGATTTCATTCCATCTTAACCAATCCATTTAACAAACGTTATCATTTAGTAGCATGATTAGGTTACCATAATAGAATAGAAATATTATACACTTAAAGATACATCATTGACACCATATAGAATAAGAATATTAATCATATAGTTTTTTTTCATTTAAAAACATTAGTTAGAATATGTTAGATCTCACATCACCCATTTTAGAAAGGGACGTAACTTATTACATTTCACATTACCCATTTCACAAAGGGACATAACTCATCTCACATCAATTTCATTTCACATAGGTAAATTACATCCCTTAAATTAGATAAATATTAGGAGTAATGTAAGCTTATTTTAGGATTAATATGACAGATAGATTAAAACAGGCAACGCATTAAATGTATATTTATAGAACTAGTATTAGGATGTCATTATTTAGAATAATATTTCAGTAGAATAGAGTGGTTAATAATACCAGGGTACAAACCATCAACCCTTTGTTTTTTTTTTCTTACATGTAAATATGTTGTAAATACTTGACGTGTGCAACGGTTGATGCACAGTCATTAGGCTCAACTCTGTCAAACTGAGCCAAGCTTTTACAGTGTCACTCCAAGGTTTTTAAATAACTATGAGAGTAAAAGATGCGTGACAAAAATGAGAGTGAAAGTTATGTGACAGAAATGAAGGTAAAAGATGTGTGACAAAGGTGAGGGTGAAAGATGTGTGACAAAAGTGAGCGTAAAAGAGGTGTGACAGAAATGAGGGTAACAGATGTGTGCCAATAATGAGGATGAAAGATGTGTGACAGAAATGAGGATGAAAGAAGTGTGACAGAAATGAGGATGAAAGATGTGTGACAGAAATGAGGATGAAAGAAGTGTGACAGAAATGAGGATGAAAGATGTGTGACAGAAATGAGGGTAAAAGATGTGTGCCAATAGTGAGTGTAAAAGAAGTGTGACATAAACGAATGTTAAAGATGTGTGACAGAAGTGTGAAAGTGAGAACAAATGTAAATTATACAGGAGAGAGTGAGAACAGTCAGCGGATTTTATCTGCCGCTCAACAAGACTTTTTAATTTTGTTGCCGTCAAATGTTGGTTTCAATGTTGGAAATGTGGTATAATGAATGTATTTTGTGTAGTTTAGTTTAGAATCGTAGTGAAAGTATTTTGAGTCTCATAAGACAGAAACGTGGTCACAGATTTGTATTATACACATGTTTGTGACCACAGTTAAATGAATTATGGCACTTGAAAAACTAACTGACATACACATGATAGTTAGATACACATGTTAGAGGTTAGATTATACTTTTAATTACATCCAAACACACAAACAACCAGAAAAACAAACATATAAATTGCATACATTTTTATTAGATCAAAGGGAGATAACTCCGGGTCAGGGGACATAATAGACAACGAAACACTAACTTAACAGTGAAATATGACTTTACACGCGGAAGCGAGATAGGTAAAGCCTGTTGCTCACAGCTTGTGTAATGGTTGTTTAATATTATATGGGGGACATGAAGCAATTCATGTGTTGACCTTTAGAAAGTCAACTTTGTATGGGTAGTGAGTTAATTTACTATTTGAGGGCAGGTCTTATAAGACAACGGTCCGGTTCAGACATACCTCTAATTAATATAATATTGCGATTGAGAAGAGGGCTCACGCCAACCAGACAAGTTTGTGGCGATTGCCAGTAGCCAAGTAAAGTGATGCTACATTGTGACATTAGTCAGTAGGTCTATTGAGTAGCCCAAAGCCAGGTTATCTACAGTCTTTGACAAAAATTAGACACACTAATTTTTTAGAAACCTCTTGCGTCACAACCAATGAGTCAAAGTTGATGACGCAACACAGGAGGGGAGGGTGTGTGTCAAAGACTGAAGGAGGAGGCAGGAAGCCTGCCTCATGATAGAACACCACCGGGACGTGGGGTCAACCTCAGATTGAGTAGAGGGAACAGAGTGCCCGGGATCAGGGCAGGATAGATGATAGAAAAGGGGGACTATTAACTAGTCCTCACACGAAGGCGTTGACCAGATAGTTAGCACTACTGGTCACGACAGAATCACGCCTGCGTGATAGCAACGATTAGCACTCAAACCAAAGCCAGCTAATAGAGGCGTGCTAACTGACCTAGCATGCAGGGAGCCGAAGGGCGTATGAAGGTCCTTCCGCGTGGCGTGTAGCGACGCGAGTGAAGCAAGTCAGACTGGGGACTGACTCTGTAGTGTTCACATCGTATAGAATAGATATGTGTTTTCATATAGCCTAGTAGATAGAGATTAGCTATAGGGTAGGAAAACTAGTGATAGAGAATATTGTGACTTTATGTGTGATTAGATAGTGACTGTTTTTGCAATTGTAAAGAGCCAACGGCAATAAAATGTACCATTTCATTCCTCGCACACGACTTGCAAGTTTCTTGTAGGGTGTGGGAGAAGTAATCAGATGATGCCTGAAACATGAGTTGTTGACACAGACAGACAGATAGTTGGGAACGGAAGCTTATTTGACTACTTATATGAATTAAATGACATGCTCCCCACCAGGGACTGGGTGAAGCCGGGCCGGGTCAGACAGACAAACAGATAGACAGACAGACAGTCGGTAACGGGTGAGCTTATATGACTATGCATATGAATTAAATGAGATGCTCCCCACCAGGGACTGGGTGAAGCCGGGCCGGGCCAGCCAGACAGACAGACAGACAAACAAGCAGACAGACAGACTGATAGATAGATAGATCCCCTCCAGGGCCTGGGCGAAGCCGGGCCGGGTCAGCTAGTATATATTTATATATTAGGGCTGTGACCGATTAATTTAAATTTAATAGTTAACTTTTGAAAAATTAATGATTAATTAATAGTTAATTTTGATTAAAGCAAAACATTTATAGTTACATAACTTACATTATAGTCGTATTTGTCAACAATCAAAATAACACTAGATTGTCTAGTTAATATGTCATCTAATAAACAACTATGCAAACAGATGAGTATGTTGACAGTATTTGGTTCAAGTGACGAGCACGTCTTATTAACAATATAACCAGCAGAGCTGAACAATCGTTCACATGGAACTGAGGTAACCAGTATGCACAGAATGGTCTTGGCAAGGAATGCCAATTTTGGATATTGATGTTCATTAAGTTTCCACCATTTTAGAGGGACAACCGATTCATCAACTTACTTCTCCAATTCAGACTCCATTAGCTTGCGCTTGCTCATTCTCTTTGATCTCAAGCGTAGTCCATACACACTATTTATAGTAGTGATGACTGAATTTTGCGTTTCATTTTGTTCATATATAATTTCATTGTCAATTTCAGTATCATTCATTGCAGCAGTCTCCATCCGCTCATTATGAACATCAACTGCTATTTGTTATTCAATACGTGACCAAGTTCGTTCTTTTGCATCTTTTGACAAACACTTCAGGTATTTGTAGCGTGGATCAAGTGCTGTTGCAATCTGTAGTATGTCAATACTTGTCATATATGCTACACGTTCACTGAAGTCATTAATAGATGCTGCCTTAAATTTAGCTATGTAGCCTGGATCGTCATCGTGTACAGTCATATGCTTTGTCAACGATGATAGCAGTGGCAATACACAGCTACATGAAACATAATCTTGATCGCCAAGCAGGACCGTGGTCTGACAGAATAAGTCCAAAACTTTGACATATTTCGAAATTTTCTCCCAATCTGAATCTGACTGTTTTGGACCTTTGTATTGCTTCTTTTCATCTGACATGTAGACAGTTAATGCTTCTCTGGCCTGTAGAAGACTCTGCAGCATAATACAAATACTGTTCCATCTTGTTGGTACATCTTGCTGCAGCTTACACAATGGTGACTCAGTACAATTTTGCAACTCGGTTGTGTTTGCAGCACTATGTTTAAAATGTTCGACAATTTTTCAACATCCGGTTCATTTGTATAAGTGATGGTAGAACAGTTTTTGATTAATCGTTTAAAAAAAATTAATCGCTAAAAAAAAATTAACGATTAATCGATTAATTAATCGTTAACTTCTGCAGCCCCAATATATATATATATATATATATATATATATATATATATATATATATATATATATATATATATATATATAACTGTTCCAGTTAACGAGCTAGTGCATTTTGTAGGTCCGAACACGTTCTCATGGCACAGCAGACACGGACTTACAAAATGGAACAATAACAATAATCTTCACTAATGAACTGGAGAATACGAAATGATCAACGGAGCTCAGGCGAAGTTTTAACACCTTTTAATTCGGTGTTAGCAGCATCATAGTATATTATTCTAGTGGCCTCATAGAGCACCCGTTCTGACTGGGATAACATCTAATCTAAGCATACACTAATCTTCAATATCTAGATCTGTCTCATTCACCTTGACACTCAGCCTATTTCTATTCCCTCTGTTCCTTCAGATCCTTGCTGTTATGTTCATCCGAAATTCGTCTAGTTCTGCCCGTTGTTCTTGGATCCATGGCGTTTTCCCAATCAATGTTACCAATCAATCACTTGTTATCCACTTGAAGTCCACTGTTCAATTACATCCAAACATCCAATTGCCAGACCAATTTGTTTCCACAATCAAAATACACAACCGCTCACTTAGATGGCTCCACAGCGTATCTTTTGTTGTCACGCTCGCGTTGGTGTGACGTATCTTCGTATCTCTTGGTTTTGGCGTGCTGTCCACTACGGGATTTTCCTTCTATCCTCTCTGTATAGTGTGCTTTGGTACTAGCTATGTGGCAACGTCCTTCCACTTTTGGTTGTATGAGGGCCGATTTTCAGCAACATAATGTTCGACCTCATGTGGCAAAACTCACCACCCAGTTCCTCGCTGACAACATCCAGACCATTCCGTGGCCAGCCATGTCATCAGACATGAACCCCACAGAACACTTATGGGATGAACTCGACAGACAACTCTGCTAACGAGACGTGCGCCGCTCCAGCCAATCTCCGACAGTTGTCCCTTGCACTGCAGCAAGAGTGGGCAGCCATCCCACAACAACAGATCCAAAGGCTAATCTGATCCATGTCAAGGAGACGTTGTTCTCTGATAGAGGCCATAGCAGGCCATACAACTTACTGAAATGGAGACCTCAGCCACAAAGACTAATAGCCTAAATTAAATTTAATGAACATCATTTCATTGTTAAAGTCGGAAAGTTTCTTCACGCATGAATTCCGTAAAATAAAATGTTGGTACAAGTTTGGAAATGAAACTGCAATAATGTTGCGTTTCGTTTTTTTGAGAACGAACACGAAAAAAATACACACACACACACCCCCACCCACTCACACACACATATATATATATATATATATATATATATATATATATATATATATATATATATATATATATATATATATATATGGATGGATATCCAATATTCACCTGACTTGAACCCCCTAGATTTTTATCTCAAGGATAATGTGTACCAGAACACCTCTCAAGCGGTTGGTGAACTGAAGGCAGTAATCACATCAAAGATCAGGGAAATCCCCACAGAGGAATGCGGTCTAGTAATTGACAATTTAGCATAACCTTTGCAAGTGTGCATTTGGAGCATATTTGGGAAAGAAGATAAATTTTATGCAAAGTGACCGAGGTAACTGAAACTTTTGGAAATGATTGTAGACATACTGAAGTTTATATTCACTAGATTTGAAGAAATTTGCTTGACCTTTGTAGGATTTAATAAACTTTTTTATGGGTTCTGTTTTTTTTTTGGGTGTGTGTGTGTGCGTGCGTGCATGGTGTGTGCGTGTCAGTCAGTCAGTCAAAAACGAAAGGGGTGTGTCTTGTCACCCGATCTCTTCTCCCTATGTAGCGAAGTAATAATGAGAGAGATCAAAGAGAAGCCAGGAATACTAATCGGAGGATATAATATAAACAATATACGCTATGCAGATGACACAGTATTGGTGGCGGATAATGCAACAGACCTACAACAATTGTTGGACATTGTAGTAACAGATAGTGCACAGAAAGGAATATCACGAAAACAGTAACAATGGTGATATCAAAGAAAATGGGGACACCAAAATATGACATAGAAATAGAAGGAGAAATTCTCAACCAAGTGGATAATTTTAAATACCTAGGGGCACTTATAACATCAGATGGAAGATGTACAACACAGATTAAGAGCAGAATAGGGCAGGCAAAAGCCGCATTTCAGAAAATGAAGAGTATCTTATGCAATAAGTCGCTATCAATGAATGTAAGAGAGTGCTAAAATGCTATATAGAATCAGTTTTGCTGTGTGGCAGCGAATCTTGGAATGTAAATGAACAAATTAGGAAGAACTTAGAAACAACAGAGATGTGGTTTTTAAGACGAATGTTGCGAATTCCTTGGACTGCCAGAGTAACTAACAACGATTGCCTGAAAGAGGCTAATGAAACTAGAACACTATATACAATAATAAGAAAGAGACAAACAGCTTTCTTTGGTCATGTGATGAGAAGAGAGGCATTGGAGAACCTCGTGACAACTGGAAAGATCGAGGGGAAGAGAGACAGAGGCAGACCAAGAGAAATGATGCTGGACGGATTGAGACGGTGGCATGGAGGAATATCATCAGCAGAGTTGATCCAGAACAGCAAAGACCGAGATCTGTGGAGAGTCATGAACGCCTACGCAGCCGGCAGGGCACTTGATGATATATATATATATATATATATATATATATATATATATATATATATATATATATATATATATATATATATATATATATATATATATATATAGATGCCACCGAAGAACTAGAACCAGACATACTAAAAGAAGAAATTATAGAAGCCATCAGATTAGCCCCATTGAACAAATCACCAAGACAAGATGAAATACCAAATGAACTAATTAAAGCAGCAAGATAAGTAGGAATAGCATGGCTACATAGACTATTCAATCATGTTTGGGTAGAACAACAGACACCACGAGACTGGGGAAACACCATAATTGTCCCAATTCAGAAAATCAAAGGCAGCAAAAGAGATTGCACACAATACAGAGGCATTTCACTGTTGAGTCACACTGGGAAAATATTTCGCAAAATACTGGAGAAAAGATTACGCACTACTATAGAACCTCAGCTAAGCGAAACACAACTTGGATTTAGGAAAAACAAAGGGTGCACAGATGCCATTTTTGCTCTTAGACAACTTATAGAAAAATCAATCGAATTCAATGAAACCCTCTACTTAGCCTTTGTCGACCAAGAAAAGGCATTTGATAAAGTAGATAGAAACAAGCTGTGGGAAATCCTTAAACAATATGGAGTGAGTACACATCTAACAAACCTATGTAGAAGCTTATACAACAACAGTGAATGCATAGTGAGAGCAACTGGAGGGCACTCAGAATCCTTCACCATAAAATCTGGAGTACGACAAGGTTGTGTCCTGTCCCCTCTCTTGTTCATAACATATATAGACAACATATGTAAAGAAACCAGCCAAACAGAGACCGCAAGAATATCGCATGACGAGAACACAGAAGAAGAACCATCTGCAAATCTAACCATTAGAGAACTCCTATTTGCGGACGACCAAGAACTATTAGCAAAATCAGAAGCTGAATTACAAGACCACATGAATAGTCTAAAGAATATCGCATGTCGAGAACACAGAAGAAGAACCATCTGCAAATCTAACCATTAGAGAACTCCTATTTGCGGACGACCAAGGACTATTAGCAAAATCAGAAGCTGAATTACAAGACCACATGAATAGTCTAAACGAAATGTGTAGGGAACATAACATGAAAATTAGCACAAGCAAAACAGAGGTAATGACTATATATAACTAAAGAAGAAAAACAACAACAATTCACCTAAACGAACATGCCCTGAAACAAGTAAATAGTTTCAAGTACCTGGGAAGTATAATATCATCAAATGGCAAATCAGAAGATGAGATCGAAAGTAGATGCAATGAGGCAAACCAAACAAATGGCACCAATACAAAAGAACAAACATGTATCAATAACTACTAAGAAAGCACTTTACAACACAAATGACAGAAAAAGAGAAAAGAAAAATCACAACAGCAGAAATGAGATTCCTGAGAAGAATACTCAACGTATCAAGAAGAGATAAGATAGAAATGAAGAAATCAGGACTAACGTGGTGGTTATAGCTGCACTAGATTTTATTAAAGGATGTGTCCTGGCGCCAACACTGTTCAGCCTCATGTTTTCAGCTATGTTGACTAATGCCTTCGAGAACAACGAAATTGGAATAGACATCAACTACCGCATGGATGGAAAGTTATTCAATCTCAGAAGGCTGAAAGCTAAAACCAAAATTGACAGCGACACCGTCAGAGAGCTCCTGTTTGCTGATGATTGCGCTCTTTACGCCAAATCAGAGGCGGACATGCAACATAATGTTTCAGCTTTCTCACATGCCTGTGCCAACTTTGGGCTCAATATCAATTTGGAGAAGACTGTAGTTATGTACCAGCCAGCTCCAGGGAAAAATCACTCACACTGTGCCGAATATCAAAGAGAATGGTCATAGTCTAAGTGTTGTGGACAAATTCACCTATCTTGGCAGCACTGTGTCACAAGCTGCCACAATTGATGATGAAGTGAATGCAAGAATCTCCAAGGCCAGCATGGCCTTTGGCAGACTGTACAAGAATGTATGAGACAGAAATGGAATAAGCCTGCAAACAAAGCTGAAAGTCTACAAAGCAGTTGTATTATCCACACTGCTATATGCTTGTGAAACCTGGACTGTTTATCAGCGACACGCTAGGAAATTAAACCACTTCCACATAGTCTGCCTTAGGAAGTTACTGAAGGTTAAATGGCAAGACAAGATCCCAGACACTGAAGTCCTAGAAAGAGCATTCATGCCCAGTATCCACACTCTACTATTGAAGAATCAGATTCGCTGGGCTGGTCACTTGACTCGCATGCCAGATCACAGGCTCCCTAAACGAATTTTTTACGGCGAGTTGCGTTGTGGTAAACGCTCCCAAGGCGGATAGAAGAAACGCTTTAAAGACACTCTGAAAATCTCACTGAATGCTTTTGGAATTAATCATGACACCTGGGAGACTGTAGCCAGAGACCGAAATTCGTGGCGTGCATCATTACGCAAGGGTGCAGTCATGTGTGAGGCAACCAGGACTGCAAGAGCTGTGAAGAAAAGACAGAACAGAAAAACCACTGCAGAAAATCCTCCTCCAGAAACGTCAAGCATTCTTTGTCCACATTGTCAAAGAACATTTCGAGCCAAAATAGGCCTTATCAGCCATCTTAGAACACACGGCTCCATACTTTCAACCCCACTGGATGAAATGAATGGTCACCATCATTCTTGACGGACAAATAACAACAGATTTTATTAGAAAGCAGGAAGTCAAATGGTTTGGCCATACAAGTAGGTTACCATCCAACAGCATACCACAACAAGCAATGATGTACAGATCAGATGGAAACAGAGGAAGAGGCCAACCACGTAAATGTTGGACGGAGGGAATAGCAGAGTCCATGGGAATATCGATACATGAAGCCCATAACCGGGCACTCTCACGATGTTTATACTTCACCTTGACACTGCAAGGTACAAGAGGAACATGATGAGATGAGATGATGAGATATATATATATACTTACTGTTTCATTTTCCTCCATGTGGCCACCTGCAAATAAGAAAGATGAAATTTGCAAAAGAATTATGTAAAAAAGAAATCATTATTAAAATTATGAAACTGATTGTACAATGTGCCTTGATTTTTAATGCAACCTAATATTTTACCACAGTGGGACAGTCAATGGTCATATTGCCATTCAGTGACCAAAGCCAAGAGGAAGATAATAACAACTTTAAAAAAAAATAAACCAACAAGCTACTGCATTCTACTACATATAAGGTTGTTGTCAGAGGGTGGTGCGACATATATGTATAAGCATCAGCCTCAGACTGTATGAATAACTGGTAGTGAATTGGACATTTCACCTTTTTGAATAAAAGCATCAAACTTGGAGGACACCTGTGCATGCTGCATACATGAACAATTCCTCAACAGTTCAAAACATAAAAGGGTGGACCACTGCCCATAAAATGGTACAAATGAATCTCTAATGCAGAGCTAATGGTGAGAACTAAAAAAATTTCAGCAAATCAAGAGCTGAGAAAAAGATACTAGAGTTGGATAAGTTTAAAAGGTAGTTGCATATTCTTTACAGGATGTTGTAGTCAACCACTGTATTTTTTGTGTTCTAGACAAATCTCAAAAGTGAGAGTGAAAACCAGGAGAACTTTAAATCACATGACAGTTGGAACAATTAGCAGTATGACTTCTTGCTGGCTGTTGACCGAGGGGATGGAGCACATGTGGGAATGTCCTGAGTGCAGTGATGTCGGTTCTTAAATCAACTATAATAACCAACACAAATAATTAACTACAAGAGAATGAAAATTTAAAATACAAGAAGATGAGAAATGTCAACAACAAAAAACAATATAAACTGAGTGGTCTCGAGGTATGGTGTCCGCCTCGAGTGCTGGAGGTCCCGGGTTCAAGCCCTGGTGAGGGCCGGGATTTGTTCATGTGGATTTCTAGTAACAAAATTTCCCCTGGTCTCTGGGTAGTGAGATCTAACGCCTGTGTGTATTTTTGTGCACGTAAAAAAATCCCTTGGCAGTTGGAAATCGAAAAAGTGTAGCCTAACGTTGCTGCCCGGGCTACATTTTGACTGAATAGATTCCCGCCCATTCTAAGCTCAAATATTACCTAGATGGCTCCTGGCATAGGGTTGCATGGGTTTGTTTTAACAAAACCACTGATTTCACCCCCTGCCTCTTGGGTAGTGAGACTGGATACTTAACCTCAGATAAGGACAAAAAAAGAGGAGATTTATGTGTGAAAGATTAAGAGGTGTGATATTCCCATCTAAAAGAGCCACATAGAGAAAGACAAACAACAATCAAGTAATTACCAGGTGGAACCCATAATCCTGGAAATATTCGAAGGTGGTGCGCTCGTCTTGAAAGTAGGATTTTCCCATCTGAGGATTCTAAGAGCATTGTTGCACCAACATCTACTCCACGAGTTCTAATCTCTTCTGGCAAAGATGTTGCTTCAAGATTCAAGTGAAACACAGGACAGAATGCTGGATGCTGTGAGATATAAAATATATATAAATAAAGTTTTCTTCTTTTCAATTAATTTTCTAGGCTGAATTGGAATAACTACACAACCTACCACCCACTCTTGGTGGTTGGAGGTCACTATCTGGTGTAATGCTGCAGTGTCTGCACATGATATCTAAGAAGCTTTCACAAAGACATGTGGTGTTGTGATAAACCTAGAGGATGTTTACAACCAAGTGCCTTTTGAGTTTCTGCTGCATCAACATTCAGCTTATCACCTGTCATCATAAACAGCACCTTTTCAAGTGAGCATCACAACCAATAAACATCAGTCCTGGTCTATCGCCGGCTCCGTGGCGAAGGGGTTATGGATGCAGTTCGGCATCCCACACACCCGAATTCGAAACACAGCTGCGGCGATTTGGAAGTGGGCCGCCTTGCATTGGTTTTTTTACGAACTGGTATGGGTGCCGATCGTTCAGAAAGAAATGGCAAACTACTGAACGTAAACTTGACAAGAGATCACAAACAGAAAAAAAAGCTGGGGTTGACTGCAACGTCCTGTAAAGGATATGCAAGTAACTTAACTTTAACCTGGTCTACCAGTAATCTTTATCTCCAATTCTTTTAAATATACACAATAAGGGCATAACATGATAGCAAATTAACTGGCAGAGGCAGAACACTGTCCTATTCTGATGATGTCCTTGTCTACTAACAAGGCAAGAAAAGAGATTTTTTTTTGCATATCCTTTACAGGACATCGCTGTCAACACCAGCATTTTTCAGCTATATGTTGATTTCTTGGCAAGATTACGCTCGGTAGTTTGCCATTGCTTTCTGAGCGGCCGGCTCACATACCCGGTAAGTTACCGATGCGATTCAAACTACTGCTGATTCTCACCGTCATCACGTTACCGACGAGAGTATACGAGATTACGGAGAAAAGTCATAACCTCTAAGCCACGAAGCCAGCAAGAACAGAGATATGATAGTTAAAAATCTACAGAATGAGCTTAATTTCATTGCCTAATGGTGTGATGCACTGGTGAACTCAGATAAAGTCTGATATGGTTTACTTTAAATAGCTGCACTGTCAATACACCTACATTCTAACAGTCATGTCATGATGCAAAGTGATATTATTGACAGAGCACTGTCAATGCAGTACTTAGGCTTAAGTTTTTACTGAAGCCTCGGTTTCACAGGGCATAACAATCACATCACAGCTAATAGCAGGCTATAGCAGCAGCAGGCTGTGCACAACAACTATTCTATATGCCATAGAAGGGACTAGTCCTCTCTATTTTAATATGCACAACCAATCCTCACGCTCAGTAACATCAGAGACTGAACACAGTGTAAAATGAAGCCTTGCTGGGATGCACCCAAAACACACTCTGTAAAGCAATCAGGTTTTTGCTTGACTTCGCTATGATGGCCAACAGCAATCGTTTACATCATGCACTTGTCTATCTCATGTAGTGGCTAGATGCTGACTTGCTGCGTTGGTGGTCATAGATTGAACCCACATTGAAGTTGATTTTTAAACTGACCTAGGCTCCTAGCCGACCCAGCTTAAAATGGCTACCAGGAAACGTTTTGGTAATGAAGATAGTTGGCATTCTTCTTCTTCTTTTTCTTTCGTTTGCTTGAAATATGTCAATAACTGCAATGTTGTCTCTTGCATGAATTTAACTGTCTTTCTTAGTTCACTCAGTGGTCCATAGAGTTTATCTTCCACTGTTGTCTTTCTAAGCCAGAAGGTTTGCCTAGATATGTTGTATTTTGGGCAGTCATGGAGTATGTGCTCTGTTGTCTGCGACGCCAATCCACATGTGCACATGGCTGATTCACCAATCTTGAATTTTGTATACATGTGGTTGTATAATCTATTGTGTCCTGTTCTGAGGCGCAGAATAATGACTTGTTCTGGTCTGTCCATTATGTGGTAGTCGTCTTGAGCAGGTTTTGGTGGCTTTCTGACTGATTTGATCATTCTTTTCTTTTGGTGGTATGTGACAGGCAAATTAGGCTGCTCTTCTTTTGCCAATCGATCAGCTCAGTCGTTTCCAGGTACTCCACAGTGGGATGGTATCCACTGTATGGTGAACTTATGCTGACTGCTAAGTTCAGAAAGTAATGTCCTTAGTACTGGAAATTTCCCAGACAGGAGCGCCTTGAGTACTGATTTTGTATCTGTCAATAGCACCACAGGTTGTGTATCCTGGCTGGTATTTAGTAATTTCTCTGTTGCTATCTTGATTGCCTCAATTTCAGCATTATAGTTATGGCAGTACTATTGGTACTCTCGCAGTGTCCCTAGTATTACGAGGGCGAGTCAATAAGTAAGTCACAAAGTTCTGTGGGATGGCAGGTAAATGTAGTTGGTGATTTCTACAGGTGTCATTAAGTGACAGCAACATCAAACTTTATATTCCCATTCGTCAGGTGGCGCTAGGTGTCTCATGCACATGCGCAGCGCATAAAGAAAATGGCCACTGTACTTACGGAGTGTACAACCAAAGAGCAACGTGCTGTTATGCATTTTGTTTTGTTTTGTGTGGGCTAAAGGACTGCCTGCAAAGGTCATTCATAAGGAAATGCTTCCTGTTTATGCTGACAAATGTTTGTCCCTTAAAGCGGTGCTTAGCTGGGTAGAAAATTGTTGATGAAATCCGATCTGGCCGTCCTGTTGAGATTGCAACAGAAGCTGGTGGAGGAGATGATTAGAGGTGACAGCCGAGTAATGATAGACTCTGTAGCATCTGCAATAGGGTACTCACATGGTTCAGCATACAGCATAATGCATGATCGATTGAAATTTAAGAAAGTGTGCTCAAGGTGGGTACCCAGACAATTGAAGGAGGAATATAAAATGAACCGATCTGGCCTGTCCTTGCATCATCTCTGTCGATACAAAGATGGAGGAACATCCACCTTACAGTCCCGACTTAGCCTCTAGCGATTTCCATCTTTTTGGTCGATCCACTGAAAACCCACCTAGGCGGGAGGCATTTTGCAAATGACGCCGAAGCTGAATGTGAAGTGAAAACGTGGTTTAGAAAACAGAGCACGCAGTTCTAAGCGGCCGGTTTGGGAGGACTTATAAAATTATGGGATAAGTGCATCAATGTTGGTGGAAATTATGTTGAGGAATACAAGGACAATGTATGTATAAAAATAAACTGGTTTCAAGTTGTTATAATATTTAGTTATTTTTCTACAGCCATTTGTGACTTACTTATTGACTTCTCCTCATATTTGGGTATTCTATGTACACTCCCGCTCCTCCATTTTGAACAACATTTTGTGCTGACCCATCTGTGTAGACTCGGATCCAGAGGTTCTGTGGGTATTCTTCTTCAAGGAAGCTGAGAGTGGCTGTTTGCGCTGAACACTGTTCTGTTCTTCCTAGTCAAATATTCCTCTCACTTTTGTCTGGATGTGTAGTGATAGTATGTTCACCTTTCCATGGCGTTCGCCCTGGAAGTTTTCAGGGGGATACCCACTGTGGGCAGATCGGTAGTTTCTCTGCAGAGTCGTTGAGCCTGGTGGATAAGACTGCTTCTTTTCAACTTCCCCCATAGCTTGTATTAGCGTCTTCGTATCTCTGTGCTCTTTCAGTGCTTGTGTCCTCCCCATCTTCTCCATCTCCACTATAGGGGATGATCTCATCCCACCTGTGGTGACTCTAAGTGCTTGATTTTGCACCTTGTCCAGCTCTTATAGTGTTGTTTTTGATGCTGAACACCACACAGGTAACCCGTATTCTAGGTGTGGCCATATGCTTTGTTGATAAACTTTGCTAAGTATTTGCCCACTGGCTCCCCATAGTTTTCTCAGGATGGCTATTTTCCTTCTGGCTTTTGCTACTGCTTTGTTGATGTGCTTTCTCCATGTCAGCCTGCCATCAAATGTTATTCCATGGTATGTTGGCGTTTTATCTTCTCTAAGGGGTATTCTATTTATCTGGATGATCCCTGCCTTTTGTTTTGGAGAGAGGTAGTTGGCATGATTTCTACCACATCACCTCTGGTGTGCAGATAGGTCCATACAAGTATGGGTTTACCACCGTATATCCAATACACATTGTGACATGTAAATAAGTCTTTTACTTGCTTGCTATGTGAGAATACTCATGCATATTTTCCAATCTTCATAAATTACTATTAAAATAAAATAAAACACATCTCAGCAGCCAAGAACGACTAACATTTTGAAACCTTTGCATTGATTTTTAACTAAATTTGTGAAGTTAAAATTGTTCTGCTGCATTCAGTCATGGATGAGCATAGCAAAGTAAACACCACCACCAATGACATTAAGTTGCTTTACAGAGTGATAATGAAACTTATTAAATACCAAGATCTGTTATTCTAAGCGTTATAAGCATTATTTGTTTTGTAGTGTTAGCACCAGCTGCTATGTAAAGTGAGCTATGTTACAAGTCTATCGTTAATTGCAGTAGTCTTTTAAAACAATTCACAAGAATAAGCAGAAACAAAATAATGTACTAGACAAAATTTAAAACAGGCGTCACCAAACTAAGGCCCGCAGGCTGCAACCGGTCTGCGATGTTAGTTCATCAGACCCGCCGACGGTACTCATATTTGCTTGATAAAACGTATGGAACACAAGATGTTGTGCTACAATTTAAATTTAAATGTCATGTTTAGATTACTAGGAGATCTTCACATGTGTGGAGACCTGGCTGCTATGTGCCTTAAATTTACTATTTTCAATTTAAACTACTGTATCTAGATTTTCTTGTTTATTGTAATTTTTACTTATTTTGCGCCATCCCAAGTCCTTCCCCGGCTTGTGGTAGCTCCGCCTACGCTCTGACATTACCACAGTTTCCATAGCGACACACACAAACCTGCTTCTTTCCAGCGCCCAGATGTGTCTGGCTGTCAACATAGGTCCAACGCTCCAGAAATATTTACTTCTTTTTACCAGTCATCCATTCTATAGGTATGTAACAAGGATTTATATGTTTGACAGTGATAGGTAAGTGAACTACAAGTGTGAATAGAGGCGATAAAGTTGCAACATAGCATAAAATGCCATATAAACCTTGTGTTATTATGAAAATATTATCCCCAGCTCAGAAAAATTCCCCGGTCAAGGTGGTAATCGAGCTGGTCTCTAGGCCAGTGTTTCTCAACCTTTATAGGCCTTTATGTTTTTCAACATAAACAATGATACCTGTTTCATCAAAAGGCATGGTCAAAACATTTATAATGAATTCAAAAGCTTACCCTAGGCACCAAGAGCACAATTGGGCTAGAAAAGCCTTCCCTAACTGGGAAGGGACTTGCTAGTAGACGACCATTTTTACAAGTGAGATGCTTTTGCCTCGCAAGGCCAAGTTGAAACTTTGGCAAGGACCCGACCAATCCATGGGCTCCTTAAGACAAAGGCGTGTCTCAAAATATGTTGTCACTTAGTCTAATTATATCTCAAGCTAGCTCAACTCATATGGTAACACTAGTAACACCAATTCGTGAAAACACTGGTGGGTGACAGGAAAATATATCACAGCCGAGTGTCGCATTATCAATGAAGAATGGTGAGTAAAGTACTTCTTTATGGAAACAAAGGATCAGAAAACCAGTCGCGTGTTATGCAGCAAAAGTGTTGCCGTTTTGAAAGAGAACAATCTTCGGCATCACTAAGAAACAAACCATTTATCAACATATTCAAAGTTTTCTGGAAAGTTACGCTCTGAGAAACGAGTCCATGAAATGTGATTTAGAAACACAAAGAAAACACTCTTCACAAGAAAGTTTACTGAAAATGAATCTGTCAATAATACAAGTTACAAAATAGTGCATAAGATGGCAGAACGAGGAAAACCAGTTGCTGATGGCAACTTCATCATAGAGTGTATGATGGAAGCAGGAAAAGACCTGTGTCCTGAGAAACCCAGTTTGTTTGGAGCCTTTCAACAAGTTCAGTTGTGCAGAGAACAGAAGAACTTGGAGAGAACATAGTGCTGCAGATACGCGAGAAAGCTAGGAACTTGTATTCTCTGGTGCTGGATGAGTCTACTGATCTCTCGAGTACATCACAACTTTTCGTGTTCATTCTTGGTGCCAATTTGGACTTTCAGATAATGGAAGAGTTCCATTTTCAGCATGCATGGAACAACAACAGGAAAAGACAGTTTCGTGAAAGTGCAAACAATTATGCAAGACTATAACCTTCAGTGGAATCAGCTTCAAGGTGTTACAGTTGATGGAGGAAAAAACATGGCTGGAGTGAGGAAGGGTCTGGTGGGGCATTTAAAGACTCATTTGGAAGATTTGCAAATTCCTGGAGCTCTGTTCCTACACTGCATCATACATCAGCAATCACTCTGAGGGAAAGACTTAGATACTTCTTGTGTACTGAAACCAGTCGTTTCTGTTGTGAACTTCATTCGGGGACATGCACTCAATCACTGTTAGTTCCAGGCAGAAGCATTTTTGGAGAGATTTTCAGATCTTGACTGAATTGAGAGTGACATTCTTCTGTTCCAGAATCTGTTTGACTGTACCCTTGATGATGTGCCAGTTGAACTACAATTGGAGCTCATTGATTTGCCAACAAATGACTTGTTGAAAGAGAAGCACAGAGAAGGAAAACTTTTTAAATTTTACCGCTGCTTACCTGATGTTGAGTTTCCAAAACTGAAGAAATTTGCCGATGGTATGGCATCAGTGTTTGGAACAACTTATGTCTGTGAGCAAACATTTTCAAAAATGAAGTCTGTGAAGTCAACACATCGAATGAGATTGACTGATGAACATTTGAAAGCAATACTCTTGATTGGATACAGTAATTCCAAACCAAACAGTGATATCTTGAAAGCCAAAGGTCAGTTTCACAAATCTCACTAACCTTTTTGGCTGCTTAGTTTGTGAGATTCGGATATATGCACACTACATCTGATGTAACTATTTATTTGCTAAAGTTGCCTTCTTTGATAACTTTTTTTTTTTTACTAAATAAATATGTTGGTTGTCTTTGTTTTTTGTGCAATTTTGTGTGTATTCAGATTTTGTGTGTTTTATTGTCAGCAATGAGAGTCATGGCAACTGCCAATATCGAGCAAAGGCTGCTAATACTTCTGTTCCAAGGACTGGTGCTTTCACGCGTCGAGTATGCCCTGGCCATCCTCACTGTCAGCCCTACACAGATTGGAAGACTTGAAAAGGTACAAAACAAAGCCATGCGCATCATTTTGGGCTGCACGAGAGACACCAACTGTGTAGCAATGAGATACCTCCTTGACTTCCCAACAATGGAACACAGGATCAAGATCTGGAGAGCTTTTGCATACTTAAAAATAAGTGCAGATGAGCAGCACACTCTGCATGACGCTATATTCAGAGAAAAGGGTGACAGACTAAAGAGGGACAAATCATGGATGGGTCGGGGGGAAGATGTCATCAGACAGGTCTGCAGTCTTACCAGTATCAACCCCAGGAAGGAATGGGTGCCGGTGCCTCCAGCTTTTAAGTGCACTTTCTCCTGCATTATAACACTCGACAGATGGTGCAGAGAGCAGAACCCTGCCGCTGTCAATGCAGAGGTTAACGCGCTCATCTATGAACTCTCAGATAGCCCAGAAGTGCTCATCTATACAGATGGATCTGTTGTAAAGCAGCAGAGAAGTGCGTGGGCATTTACAGCCCGTTCAGCGGGTCGAACCGTTAAAGAATCCATTGGTGCCCACACTATGAACATGAGCAGCATGACGATGGAGGTGATGGCAGTTACACAGGCTTTCATATGGCTGGAATCACAGCATTATACCAACGTGTGTGTACTAAGTGATTCAATGAGCATGATTCAGAAGGTCGAAGTTGGATCTGTACGTAGACAGTGGACTGAGTCGCTGCGGAAGTCTGTTGTCCATAAAGTCACCTTCATCTTCGTCCCGGGACATGCGGGAGTCGAGGGAAATGAACGAGCTGATAAACTGGCTGGCTCTGCACCCCCTGTAGATGGCCAGCCCACGGATCATGCCGATGTTATTAACGTCCTCAAAGATATGGCGAGAACAGAGGACTTTGACGTCAGTGAATCCACATCGCTGACCAGGATGAAAGACTTGGGAGTAAGAATCAGCACAGCCAGACGCAAGAGGTACATCGGGAAAACAAGGCGCCTCATCAACCAACACAGAACTGGCACTATTAGCCACCGGACGCTGATGCATATGCTGGGGGGAGGATCTGAGCACCTATGGACATGTCCGGAGTGCAATGAAGATACCCCAACTGATAACTGAACTGATAACTGTTTATTGTGCATTGCACTCCACTCACCCATGATTAACATGGAATGCTAAACTTAGTTTTTCGTCTTTTTTCCCCAGAGCTTTCATTCTGACTTGCAAGTATTGTACAGAATGATTATGCGGCCCATGCTCGTCATTTTGTCATTTATCCGGCCCACTGTGAAAAAAGTTTGGTGACCCATCGTTTAAGACATCAATAATTATATTTCCTCTGAGATTCTACATGTAGATTCATAAGCAAATGTAAAACATTTCATTCATTTCTACAATTTTGCTGTAATTAGTAGTAGTAGTAGTAGTAGTAGTAGTATCATCTTACCTTTATGGCAACTTCATCTCTTCCTGTCTCACTGACATCACTGACAATTAGATAGTTGTCTTTTAGCTCCAAATAGACGCTTCCAGACCCACTTGTAAACCCAAAGTAACTCAAAATGCACTGATCACAATGAAAAGCAAGAATGTTTGATTAAAAACACACCTGAATAGAGTACTGATATATTTTCACTGCATTTTTCTAACAGTGTCCAGTAATTCAGAGGTCAACATGGCGGAAAGGTTAAAAGGTTCTCTCTCTTAAACTTCCAGTGCGCTGATGGTAGGGTAGATGGTTCATTCCTTACACCGGTCAGTTGGATTTAAAAGTTTACTTATTTAGAAAGCAATGGCAAACCAGTGAACGTAAAATTGCCTAGAAAATCAACATAGGGTTGCAGGTTAGCATGATCGAATGGATAAGAACGCACGTTCTTAAACATCGGTATGCTAAAGCAGAGGTAAGTGTTCAACCCCTACACCAGACAGTTGGAAAAAAAAATGTTGACTTGTCGTCCTTGACTTGGGGATGTAAATTACAAGTACCTGTGAAGTTGGAGTGGGTTCTCCTGATGGCGAGGGACACTATTAATAAGTAAAAGCTCATCCACATGCAAAATTCAGTTCAGCACTACTGGTAGCAAGAGATGTGGTTCTTGAGACGAATGTTGAGAATTCCTTGGACTGCCAGAGTAACTAACAACGCCTGCCTGAAACAGGCTAATGAAACTAGAACACTATATACAACAATAAGAAAGAGACAAACAGCTTTCTTTGGTTATGTAAGGAGAAGAGAGAGGCATTGGAGAACATCAAAAACAATTGGAAAGATCGAGGGGAAGAGAGGCAGAGGCAGACCAAGAGAAATGATGCTGGATGGATTGAGATGGTGGCAGAGTATCAGCAGCAGAGTTGATCCAGAAAACCAAAGACCGAGATCTGTGGAGAGCCATGAACGCCTAAGCCAGCTGGCAGGGCACTTGATGATGACTACTGGAAGTAGTGTGTATGGACTATGCTTCAGTTCAAAGCGAGCGAGCGCAAAAAAAAAAAAATGGGGTTGATTGGTAACGTCTTGCAAAGGATTTGCAACATGTTTTATTCAGCATTGCTGATTTTCCTCACAGGAAAAGAACAGATGACCATAAAAGCAAACTCATCTATAATAACAATGCTTTTACCATGATCCTCACTTACTTAATGCACATTGAAGGTTGGAGGTATAGAGTCTCTAAAGCACCCTCTGTCTTGCATGTTCATTATGTACTCACACAGACTTTATCTAGTCAATCCAATCTTTTAATGTTCTCCACAGAAGCCACAGTGGTATGTGGTTGGTTCACTTGCCTGCCAAGGCAGTTGTCTGAGGTCAATCCCCAACAGAGGCAGGATTAATTGTAAAAAAATAAGTATGGTTCTTGGGCCGACCCAGCCTCATAAAAAATGGGTACCAGAGAGTTTTCAAAATTGTCTGAAAGGAAAGGTGACAAAAAAGTGAACTGGCGACCCCAGCTCATATTTCATGACCTAGAATATGCTGAGATGAGTCAAGAACAGATATCACAGCACTCAGGACATTCCCTTACATGCAAGAGCCCAATACTAATGATACCATTTGTAGTCTGAGTATGCAACTATCTAGCCTTTCCTAGGAGAACTGAGTGTCAGCCAAATTTTCTGGTCACTCTCTGGTGCACCATTCTCCTAGAACAGTGGTTCTCAACCGGTGGGGAAATTCCCCCACCCTCCCCCAGGGGGGCATTTTAGGGTTTCCAGGGGGTGGGGAAGAGAGAATTAAGATTATTTCAAGATCGCATTAATACAAGAACTGATTACTTGATATTGTTTTTCCCTTCATACTTTACGGTTCTGTACGTCTCACCCTTCTAAATTTCATTTTATAAAGTAAGTAGGCCCACAAATCATGTTTTATGTGGACGTCTAGACTTGTTTTAGTATGTGCTATTAAATTTAGCTTCCATTATTACGTATACAGTGTAAAGGGGGGGGGGATTTTTAGGTAGGAAATACGAAAGGGGTGGGGGGGGGGGGGAAGAATGACATTCTGAAAATATGATGAAGGGGGGCACGGGCTAAAAAAGGTTGAGAACCACTGTCCTAGAATATGTGAAGGTCAAACACTTCACATCCCAGTGACAGTACTCATCATTTACTTTTACCTATACTTACATGTAATATTGTCTTCCTCTTGCATAATTTTCCTATCTTTCCCCTACCACATTCTTTAACACGAAGCTATGTCTCTTAATACAGTCAGAAGTACATTAATTTTCTGACCTTGATCTTATCAGAAATGTTTGATTCAATCTCAGATTTTGTAACGCTTCATCATTTGGTTTCTTTTCCTGTTTCATTATTACACCTCCTTCCATAATTATCTCCTCCAGACACTCATGTACTTTTAAATGCCGAAAATATTTCATTTTCCTAAATTTTATTTGTTTGAATAACCATATTTCTTCAGTACTGAGTTCTTGCTGGATAGATCTGTTTGTTCTCTTTACTAATGGATTTTTAGTACTGTTTTGTAACATTTATATTCAAAAAGTGCATTTGAGCTTTTCAGCTGATTTGTTAAATGTCTAATTTTCACACATGTATACTTCCACAAGAAATATGCCAGCTTGTAATACACTGACTTTAGTTGTACTATCTGTTCCAATCCAAAAAAAGTTGTAATTGCTTTAGTGTTTGCACAGCAATGTTTACTCAAAAATGCTTTCAGCAGCATGAAATCAGTATTAAGAGAGATTAACAACACATTAACAATGAGAATTGTCAAATGTTACATATATTCAACACTACTGTTAGTTAGTTAGTTGACAGATCATCCTCATTGCACATCGAACCATTCAGTCCATAAGTGCTCGGATCCCCTCCTCAGCAAATCCCGCAGCGTGTAGCAGCTAACGACACCAGTTCTGTGTTGGTTTATCAATCTTCTTTGGCTTCCTGCGTAGTATTCCTGTTTGGCCGCACCTCTTTTAATTTGCTGTTCTCGCAGTCTGACCATGTTTGTAGATTCAGAGTCATCACTTGGTTCTCGTAAGCGTCTTACTTCTCGTAGAGCATTCAGAATGTCAGCCTGGTCCATGGCGAGTCCGCCCTCCTCAGTAGCCTTACCTGCAAGCTTGTCAGCCTGCTCATTTCCTTGTACTCCTGCATGCCTTGGCACAAAGATGAAACTAATCTTTGTCAGCCGAGACCGCAACCACTCTCTTTGGATCTACCCCATCTCTATCCTCTTGAGCATGCTCATTGAGTCAACACTACTGTATGGCATGGAAGTCTGGACATTGAACAAGCAACTATAAAGTCAAATAGAGGCCCTGGAGATGTGGATATACAGACAAATATGTCATAATTCATGAAAACAAAAACAATCAGAACACAGAGGTTCTAGAAAAACGGGGAATGAAAAAAGAGTTGATGAAAGAAATAAAAAGAGGCAAGTGAAATATTTCGGCCATGCTAAAAGACATAATACTCTTATAAAAAAACATACTGAAAAGCAAGGTTGAGGGCAAGCAAGCAAGAGGTAGACAATGATACAAGTGAGAAGATAAAATCAAGAGATGGATGAATATCAGTCTGACAGAATGTACAGTCAGGGTGAGAGACAGACAGTGTTGGGGATCCATTGCAGCCAACCTTCATTGTGGAGACGGCGCCTGATAGATTAATTGTTTGCTCTTAATTTCAGGTGGAGTGGTTGGGGTTTAATTGCGAAGACTAATGGACGATTCTTGAAAAAGGAGAGTATGACATATGAGGCTACGACCTCCAGCATGAGAATGGAGGTGGAAGCAGTCACAGCGGCATTCCGTTGGTTAGAAGAGACCACTGCAATACATATTTTCTTCATCACAGACTCAAGGAGTATGCTTAATAAAGTGGAGAAAGGAATGTTTCGTGTGGAATGGCTCACCTCGCTTCGGAGGCCACAGATTGTAAAAATTGTATGGAATTTTTGCCCTGGCCATGTGGGAGTGTGGTGGAATGAACAGGCTGATAGGCTAGCAGGGAATGCACCTCTTGATGGTTGATTATCTATGGACAAGGGAGAGGTGGTCGTGTGTCTGTGGGACCAGGTGGAGGATCAGATTGAGAACCCATATGTGGAAAGGATGTGATTGCGGGGGATTGGCAGAGGTTCTGGTAGAATCTCCAAAATGAGAGGGAAGAACAGGAGAACTTTCTATCAGATAGCGGTGGGAACGATTAGTAGGGTAACTCTTTGCTGGCTGTGGAACAAGGGACGGAGCACATATGAGAATATCCTGAGTGCAGTGATGTCGGTTCTTAGCTCAACTTAACTCAAAATTTGTTCTTCAGTGACTTTATAGAGCTTCTCAATTCCCAATTGTGATGTTGATAGCAACACTGTGCCAACTGCAAGCACATCAGAGATCTTGATTGCCCTTGAGACTCCTAGTGGAGTATAGGTCCTCAACCATGCACGTCAAACCCTTTGTAAGCCAGCTCATGGTAGACTGACTGTATGCTGACTGAGATGATATGAGGTAACTAATCTCAGACCAACCCACTTTAGTTGCTTTTATGACATACAGTCAAAATTAATGTACTTCTATTTCTCAAGTTACAAGGGATACTATTGTTCCTTGTTAATATTTTTTCTAACATTCCTCATGATGTGTATCAGTTAAATAGGTGGGACAAAATGCAACTCTGTCTTTTGTATATCAAACAAATCTGTTCTAACAAAATGTCTGTTGTATATCAAATAAATCTGCACTAAAAAAATGCAACTCCATCTGATCTATATCAAACCATGCTGTTGTATCACTGACTATGTGATTACCATTACAGTGACATACATTTATGGCTGCCTTTTGTTTACTGTACTTGATAGCTATAATTTTATGGGCATCTTTAAAAAAAAGTATCCTGTCATTTCTACCCGTCTTGACAGTACCATACAGGTCAGTGACCCTGGCCAATGTCTCTATAAAGTAATTCTTGGGATTTTCTGCCTATCATTGTGAAACTTGCGATCATAACCAACTATCTGCTGGTTGCTCTCATGTTCAATTTGCTCATTGCCCTTAATAATTTCACAGTGCTATAGTTGGAGGATAAACGGGTACCCCACCCTACCTAAGGGTATCCCATAAGCTAGTTGAAGGAAGGTGTCTTACTTCTTAGATAAAGTATATCCCTACCCCACCACTTATTAATAGGTTTAGTCTAAATCATAAACAAGGTTGCTATTTTTCATATTAATGTCTAAATGTGATTAAACCCTCCTCATATTAATATGCCGGCTCCGTGGCGAAGGAGTTATGGACGCAGTTCATAATCCGCATACAGTGTTTGAAATACAGCTGTGGGCGATTTGGCAGCAGACCATCTTACATTGGTTATTTATGAAATGGTATGAGTGCCGGTCTTTCAGAAATCAATGGCAAACTACTGAACATAAACTTGCCCAAGAATCACGACCAGCCAAAAGAATGCTGGGGTTGACTGCTACATCCTGTAAAGGATATGCAACTAATTAATATATTAATGTCTAAATGTTTTGATTCGCTGTCACCATTACCACTACCCCGTTCAACTTCAAGGAGAAGTTATAGTTAGGGTCCATCACCAGCTCAGAATGATAGTCCTGCAGCTGCTCACGGTTTTACCCTCACAGGATATCTTAGTTAGTTAGTCGAAAGATCATCCTCATTGCACATCGAACCATTCAGTCCATAAGTGCTCGGATCCCCTCCTCAGGAAATCCCGCAGCGTGTAGCGGCTAACGACACCAGTTCTGTGTTGGTTTATCAATCTTCTTTGGCTTCCTGCGTAGTGTTCTTGTTTGGCCACCCCTCTTTTAATTTGCTGTTCTCGCAGTCTGGCCATGGTTGTAGATTCACAGTCAACACTTGGCTCACGCAAAAGTCTTACTTCTTGTAGAGCATTCAGAATGTCAGCCTGGTCTGTGGTGCGTCCGCCCTCCACCGTAGCCTCACCTGTGAGCTTGTCAGCCCGCTCATTTCCTTGTACTCCCGCATGCCCTGGCACGAAGATGAAACTAATCTTTGCCAGCTGAGACCGCTCCAGAGGCAGCAACCATTCTCTTCGGATCGACCCCTCCTCTATCCTCTTGATCATGATCATTGAGTCACTAAGGAAACATGCCCTAGTGAATGTCTATGTCTCGAGCCATGTTATTGCTTTATTTACTGCCATGACTTCCATAGTCAGGCTACTTGTGGTTACAGTGAAAGCACCAGAGTCCTCCTTCAGAATTCTCCCTCCGGCCCGAGCCGAAAAGGCCCATGAGCTTCTCACATGTCGGACGACCGACCCATCTGTGTAGATGACAGCATCACCGTCTAGCGAATTCTCGAAAATCAACGCTTGTACTTCAGCCTCCACAGCAGCCGGATTTTCTTGTCTGCATTTCCTATCTAGTTGGATGCAAACTGAAAAGGATGTGCAGAAATCTGTTGGCACTTGTACCCACTCCTCGCCAGGTTCTAAGTCCTCAAGTGAACACATCTGTTGAAGAATGTCTTCGGCTTGACCCATCCACGACCATCCTCTTTTTAACCTGCTAACCTTCACCTTCATAATTTCACTATGCAGTGGATGTTGTGTGTTTGCGTTAACTCTGAGGTAGGCGCATGCTCTGCAAACTTGTATTCTCTCTTCAATGGTTGGAAAGTCAAGAAGGTAGCGCATCGCCCTGCATGCTGTATCTCTTGTACATCCAAGAATAATGCGCTTAGCTTCATTCTGTATCCTTTCCATCCTTTCTATCTGCTTACGGCTGAGAGTCAGGATTGCCATTGCATACTAAAAAACAGACATGACCAGTCCCTTATACAGAAGACATAGATGGCGCTGCTCACAGTTTGCTGCCGCCATCACCCACATCGCAGCCAAACCCCGCTTGGCCTTTGTTATCACCTGGTCTATGTGCTCATTATAAGCAAGGCTTCGATCAAACCGTATCCCCAGGTAATTCATTGCCTGCGTTCTTTCCACTGTCTCTGAGCACAGCTTTACAGTTGGTGTTGGAGTGTTGACAATATGATTATTCAATGAGAACCAAGTCACTGTTGCCTTTGTTGGGTTGATCATTGCCCCAGCTTCATCACACCAAGTACTTATGCGATTGAGTTCAGTTTGTAGTTCCACAGCAACCTGCTCTCTATCCTTACCCTGACGATACACTAAAACATCATCGGCATATGACAATGTTCTGCCAGGTCCAGTGATCTGCTCACTGGTGATTCTCATTGTGTAGGCGTTGAACAGTACCGGAGATAATGGTGATCCCTGTGGTAGGCCAGGATATATTGTTGTTGGTTCCGAAGTCCAACTGCCACATCTAAAAACTACTTTCCGTTGAAAGAGGGCTGCAGCGATCCAACTAAGGAGGAATGGACTTACTTTGAGTTCAAGAAGCTGAAGCATTAAAAAATCCAATGGTACTCTGTTGTACGCGTCCTCAAGATCAATCACTGCAGCAAAGGTTTCAATGCCTGAGTGGAAACCTTCATAGACATCATGGGCAAAAACTGCTGCATTGGTCCAGGTTTCTCTTTTTGGACGGTACCCACCCAGGGTAGGTGGGAAAACACCTTGCCTCTCTAACTGGCTTGATATTTTCCTGGCAATTACCTTCTCCAGCAGCTTACCTATTGTGTTCTGCATGGTTATAATTTGATATCCCTGAATTTTTTTGTGGTCTTTGTCAGGCTTCGGCAAGGGAATCAGATAGCTGTGTAACCACTCCTCCTTGATGCTAGCACTTCCTATGCTGTTGTTGTACGTCTGCTAGTTTCTCTAGCTCGTTGTCGGTACACCTATTGATGTCATCGTATCTTATGCCATCAGGCCCTGGAGAGCTGTTTTTTGATCGTCGAAGCACAGCCTTTAATTTCTTTCACTGTCACTGTGTCTTCATCCGAAGTGTTCTGGGCCTTGCACCTGTCTGAGGTGACCTCCTTGGCCAGATTTCGGCCTCCCATGTCTGTCTGGTTGCTCTGCTTTTGATAGCATTCAAAGAGGGCTTTGCCCTTGTCCTCGTCAGTCTTCTGCCAGATGAGGTCAGCACCTTGGAAGTCAGAAATGCTCTTATTCTTGACTACACCACTCATGCTTTTATGTAGTGGCCAGAACAATTTCAGTGACTTGTCTGTGCTTACTCTTTGACACACCTCTGCCAATTTTTCGCTTTTAACCACCTTGACCAGGTTTTTGAAATAGCTTACTTTTGTGTGCATCTCTCTTTCTAAGTGCATGCAGGGACTAGGATGACCAGCTCTGTTCTTCTTGGCATTTTGCAATCTCCTTACAGCACTACGCTTATCCACCCAAGCCTTCTCCACCTCGAAATTCCACCAAAGTGGCTGCCCCCAGCGTTTTTTCCTGCCCTGAAGCTTTCTGCGCTTGTCACGTCTTATTTTACTCACCACATCTTGCCCTGTACTGTCATACTGGAAAGTCTTTACCTTTAGCTTGTGCTGCCTGGTTCTGCCTTTCTCCACCAATATGCTGCAAGGGTGGTGGTCGCTGCCGTGGTGTCCTAGGACGCTAGATCAATAGCACTGTCCTCATCGCCTGGACGGCTTGCTGTCCTGGTGACACAGCCACTGTTGATACAAACCAGATCAATGGTTTCAAGTGCAGTCTCGAGCTCCTCCTCTTGTGTTTTGGAGGAAATGTTTCCCCATGATCTGCCTTTAGTGTTGAAATCGCCACAGAAAATAACATTTCTCTCGTGACCTAATGTCACTTAAGCACTGCCACTTCTGGGAATCCATACTCGCGTTGCAGGCATAGACATTAACCAACACAAATGGTATACTGGATTGAACTCTCAACGCTTGTATTTGTATATCATCACTGTCCCAACTAGACATGTCTAGCTCTGACGCCACCATGCTGTCACGAACGAGAATCGCCATTCCCTGATGTCGTCTGTTGTAGAAACATTTGAAGCCGGCATTTCGGAGTAGCTGATTGCCCAGTCTCGTCTCCTGGAGCACTACAATGTCGTTCCTGTAAACCAGGGTTTCTAAAATAGAGCCCCGTTGTTTTACGCTGGCGCAGTTCCAGTACAGAATACGGATTTTCCTGAGTACAGGATATATTAATCCGAAGGTGACTGTTGTCCATATAGGGTAATGTTATTAAACCCTCCTATTTATTGTGAGACTTCACTCATTTAACTTCATAATTGGATTGGTATTTGTTCTTGAACTGCCTATTGTCTTCCTTCTGCAATTTTAAGAAGTTTAATATGCAGTAAAATCAATGCAAAATCAGTCAAGTGAATGAGTGATAATTTATTGAAAGAATGAGTGCATTGATTTATCTTGAGGAAGGACAGTAGCCTGTACTTATGCTTAAGTCTTGAGCCTAGCTACCGGCCACTGTCCTTCCTCTTACTTACTTCTGTAAAATCTGCTGGCTTTGGTTCATTGCCCTTTTTGACGAGTTTCACAAGAATTCTCCTTGGGGTAGACATTCTCTTGTAAGTTGAACAGTCAAGATATTTCGAATCAGTTATCTAACTGATAGGCTCCTTATTAAATAATAATAGTTAGTATTAGTAACAATCAGCGCAGCCACACATCATATTGTGAGCCTCTTACATGACTTACTGTTACATTAGCAGAGAATATAATAATATATATAATTAATCAGTTGTTAAGGTCAGAAATGATTAGTCAGCGAATTGGACACTCAAGGCCTCAAGGACAATGTAAAAAGAAGTGATCATGATGATGATCATAAGAGTATATATTATATATCTTGGCTAGAAAGAAATCTTAAGGTTGATGGACAAAAGAAAACAGAGTAAAAATGACTGTTCAGGAACAAAAAAGGAAGAAAGGAAAAACACCTGGGCCAGATGGAGAAGAATTAGAAGTACTGGGAGAATTTGGAGTAGATATTTTAACCAAAATGTTGAATATTTACAGCAATGGATATTTACCGATTGATATGCTGAAATCTGTATTTATAATTTAAAAAAACAAACAAAACCAAACAAAAAACTCATTGTGGTGTATGGCAAGGGGGGTCTTGAGCCTGAGGAATTAAGACCGCCTGGCTAGTGCAGTCATCGTGAACTGTGCAGGTAGGGTTCTCTTTTTGCCCCTGACAGAAAAATAATCCACACTTTACCGAGGATTTGAACCCTGGTCTCCCAAAGGAGAATCCAGCATTCTAGCCACTTGGCCAGCTGCGCCTCTCATTTATATTATTTTAAGTCTTGAGCCTAGCTATTATGAGCCTAATTATTATTATAATTTACAGCTATACCAAAAAGACAGAGAGCAATTGAATGCAGATACTTTCATACAATTAACCTTATAAACCATGTCACTAAGTTTCTACTCAGAATTATAATGAGAAGAACAAGAACAAAACATAAAAATGGAAATTGGTGAAGAACAGTATGGATTTGTGGAAGGAAAGAGTACAAACAATGCAACATATACACTGCAAGCACTAATAGAAAGATCAATAGAGAAACAGAAAGACATATATTTGTTTAATACATTATACCAAGGCATATGATAAAGTAAAACATGATGAACTAATTAAAATGTTGGAAGATATAAACATTGATGGGGAAGATCTCATAATTTTTTTTTCCCGTGTTTCCATCCTGTTTCAGGATATTGCGGTCAACATCAGCATCTTTCAGCTGTATGTTGATTCCTAGGCTAGATTACGCTCATCAGCAAGCCACAACTTTCTGAGCGACTGGCTCCATACTCTCATAAGTCACTGGCGTGACTCGAACCACTTCTAATTCCCGTGCGCTCACGTCAACCACGAGAGTATTCGGGGTTAACAGAGAAAGCTGCTAACCCCTCGGCCAGGGAGCCGGCAAAATCTCAGAATAATAAAAAATATTTACTGGAACCAAGTAGCAGCAATTCAAATAGGAAATAATGAGGGCAATTATGAACAAATAAAGCTAGGAGGAGTATGACAGGGATTTGTTTTGTCACCGGATCTCTTCTCCCTCTATAGAGAAGTAGTAATGAAAGAGATCAAAGAAAAGCCGGGAATATAAATCAGAGGTTATAATATACGCATTATTATATGCTATGCAGATGACACAGTATTGGTGGCAGATAATGCAAAAGATCTACAACAATTGTTGGACACTGTAGTAACGGAGAGTGCAAAGAAAGGACTCTCCTTGAATATCAAGAAAACAGTAACAATGGTGATATCAGTGAAAAAAGTGACACCAAAATGTGAAATGGAAAAAGAAGGGTAAATTTTTAACCAAGTGACTAATTTTAAATATCTAGGGGCATTTATAACATCACACAATAGGTGCACAACAGAGATTAAGAGCAAAATAGGGCAAGTGAAAGCTGCATTTCAGAAAATGAAAAGTATCTTATGCAATAAGTCACTATCTATCATTGAATGAAAAAGAGTGCTGAAATGCTATATTGCCTATCAGTTTTGCTGTATGGCAGTGAATCTTGGAATATAAATGAACAAATTAAGAAGAACTTGGAAGCAAGAGATGTGGTTCCTAAGATGAATGTTTTGAATTCCTTAGACTGCCAAGATAACGATTGTAGGGAATTTGATTGGACTGCGACCCTATCTGAAAACGGAAGAGATATACCGCGCCACCCTGACATGATCCATTGTGTCTCCAAAATGGTTGCTGTAAAGACCACTCATACTTCCTACGTCATTCATTCAAATATCACGTGACAATAACAGACGCCATCATAGGTTGTGTAGAAAAGGTGAGTCTAATATTTTGTTATAAATTGAAAATGAATATTTTGTGCACAGCAATTGGTTGAAATTATCGTGACCTTTTAAATAAATTGAATTACTTGGCAAAAAGTCAGTAATTTTATTTTCTTGAGCTTGTTTATTTATTTCCTCTAAAAGTACTGGAGAGTTTTGGTCATAGACCACAACTTTATGAAGGGAAAATCCCAACTGCACCTCCCCGCGGTAGAGGATGGAAACACACTACGGTGTGGCTAACACAGCTCTGGGGACCGAGTATCCACCGGAATAAGTGGACAACTCTGCAGCTGAGCAGAGCAGGGCACTCACTTGTCCTTACAGTCGGAAATGGCTGTCAAAGGCAGAGGTAAAATGTGGAAGGCAAGGGGAAACCACCACATTATCTTCCCAAGACTTCATGGCAAAACATATATCAAAGTTAGTGAAGGACGTTAATGGCTGTCTTAGGGCATCCTCGTCCGGTAGGAACAGTCATGAGCCACAGGTGACACCAGACCGTCATCCAGCTACTGATGGCAAAATCTTAACTAAAGTAAATAAATTTAGAGTAGGAACATGGAATGTTAGGACATTAAATGAGCTAGGAAAGTTGACCAATGTTCTAAGAGAGATGGATAGCATGAAAATGAATATACTAGGCGTTAGTGAGATGAGATGGAAGGGATCGGGCAAAATTGTAGCTGACAATCACACAATAATTTATTCTGGAGGGGATACACATGAAAAAGGTGTAGGAATAATATTAGACGAAAAAACAGCCAAGTCAATTAATGGATACTGGTGTATTTCAGATAGAGTTATTATGGTAAAAATCAAAGGCAAACCAATAGACATAAATATTATACAAGTATATGCACCAACAGCAAGCAGTAGTGAGGAAGAAATACAACACTTTTACGACGAAATAGAAATGACTCAAATTGGATCACAAGAAATAAAGATAATACTTGGTGATTTTAATGCAAAAATAGGAAAGGGAAAAATGGAGGATGTAGTGGGGAATTATGGTTTAGGTACAAGAAATGAAAGAGGGGAAAAGCTAATAGAATGGGCAAATATCAATGATATGATAATTGGAAACACATGGTTTAAGCACCATAAAAGACGACTGCACATGGATAAGCCCTGATAAGAAAATATGCAACCAAATTGACTACATACTAATTAATAAAAGATTTAGAAATGCTTTAAGTAATGTAAAGACAATGCCTGGTGCTGACTGTAATAGTGATCATGTACCACTATGTGGACAAATAAAAGTAAGATTAAAGAGAGGGAAAAAAATGGTTAAGAACATGAGACTTAATAAAGAGGTTCTGAAAATAGATAAAGAAATGCAAGAACAATACAGAGTGACTGTGAAAAATAGGTACAATGCAATAACTAAAATACAGAGTATAGATGAACAATGGGAAATGTTAAGGGACTCCATTCATCAAACTAGCAAAGAAGTATTACTGGAGAGAGGCAAAATAGCTAAGAAAAAATGGATGAATGAAGATATCTTAAAACTGATGGACAAAAGAAAACAGAGTAAAAATGACAAACAAGAATACGCTAAGATAAATAAAGAAATAAAAGATAAACGTGGGAAGGCTAAAGAAAGATGGTTAAACGAGCAATGCAAAAAAATTGAATTAAATTCCATTAAAGATACAAAAAATATGCACAGACAAATCAGTGAGCTTACAGGAAGAAAAATAAGAATAAATACGGGGTGTTTGAAATCAAAAAAAGGAAAGATAATATTAGAGGAAGATGCTATAATGAAGAGGTGGAATGAGTATATAAGAGAATTATATGAAGGAGAAAGGGAAGAATTAACAGAAGATAGTAACTTAGAAGGTCCACCTATTCTGAAAGAAGAAGTCGCTGACGCTATGAAACGTATGAAGAAAGGAAAAACAGCTGGGCCAGATGAAATCACAATAGAAGAATTAGAAGTATTGGGAGAATTTGGAGTAGATATATTAACCAAAATGTTGAATGATATTTACAGCAGTGGATATTTACCCAGCGATATGCTGAAATCTGTATTTATAGCTATACCAAAAAGACCAGGAGCAATTGATTGTGAAGATTTTCGTACAATTAACCTTATAAACCATATCACTAAGCTTCTACTCAGAATCATAATGAGAAGAACCAAAAAAAAAATAAAAATGGAAATTAGTGAAGAACAGTATGGATTTGTGGAAGGAAAGGGCACAAACAATGCAATGTATACATTACGGACACTAATAGAAAGGTCAATAGAGAAACAGAGAGACATATATTTGTGCTTCATAGATTATACTAAGGCATTTGATAAAGTAAAACATGATGAACTGATTAAAATGTTGGAAGATATCAACATTGATGGAAAAGATTTAAGAATAATAAAGAATGTTTATTGGAACCAAGTAGCAGCAATTAAAATGGGAAATAAAGAGGGTAGTTACGAACAGATAAAGCTAGGAGTACGACAAGGGTGTGTCTTGTCACCAGATCTTTTCTCCCTGTATAGCGAAGTAATAATGAGAGAGATCAAAGAGATGCCAGGAAGATGCCAGGAATACTAGTTGGAGGTTATAATATAAATAATATACGCTATGCAGATGACACAGTATTGGTGGCGGATAATTCAACAGACCTACAACAATTATTAGACGTTGTAGTAACAGAGAGTGCAAGGAAAGGACTCTCCTTGAATATCAAGAAAACAGTAACAATGGTAATATCAAAGAAAATGGTGACACCAAAATGTGACATAGAAATAGAAGGGAAAATCCTTAACCAAGTTACCTTAACTTGATGATGACGATGACTAGAAATGTCAGTCACTGAATTAAAAGTACTTGAACCCACTTTTACTACAGCAATAATTTCTGTAACATAAGAAACCAATTCAAAGATGCATCTGTTTGCACTGACACATGGGGACAAATAAAGTCCAAAGTCTGTGTTACACTGTAACACATGTCTCCAGTTTGTTTATGTTTGACAGGTCAAGCGGAAGTGATCTTTTTTCATGTGAAAACAAGTTTCCTTGTGCCCAAAAGTCAGGCCCTTCCAGTGTTTCAAAATGGCGACAATGCTTTTGGGGAGTGACAACGTAAACACAGACGAATATTCATAATTATAGTTGACTGATTTGTGCAAGGGAAATGTAAGACGTACATTTTCCCGCTTGAGTTATGTATAATTCTGAATTAAAAAGTGTTGTCTGCATCTGTTAGGTAGTAGCCGAGCAAATAAGATTACTTTTTGCGCGATCGGATGAGATAATTAATATATAAAATTGTATTAAAAATGAAATGATACTGGATACAAACTAAAAAAACTATTCAGTGCACCAGATTACCGAATAGCAAGGAATTACACATAACAAATCAGTTATAATTGCTTTTAAAAATAAGATATGTGCAATTTAAGTGATAAAGTGTTGTATTCAATGTTTAGTGCGAGATTGTGTATATTTTTTAAAATTTATTATTTAATTATTATTAATAATTCAAAACACACATGAGACAAACCAGTGCTTTGACTGGCCAATAATAAGAATTTAGGATGTTTGAAATAAAAAACAGTAAAGGTATTAATGGAAGAAGATGTTATGATAAAAAGGTGGATTGAATACTTAAGCTAGTTATAATGTAGAGAAAGAACAGAATTAACAGAAGAAATTAATTTAGAAGGGCCATCTATAGTAAATTAAGACATCACTAATGCTATCAATCAAATAAAGACAGGAAAAATTGCTTTGGCAAGATGGAACCATAACAGAGGAATTAGAAGTACTGGAAGAAATTGGAGTAGAAATATTAACTAAACTGGTGAATGATATTTACAACAGTGGACACATATTTGTAGCTTGACCCGAGAGACCTGAAGCACTTAAATGTGAAGATTTTTATACAGTCGGCCTCATAAACCATATTACCAAACTTCCATTCAGAATTATAATGAGCAGAATAAGACAGAAAAATAAAGATGGATATTTGTGAATAACAGTACAGATTTGTGGAAGGGAAATGTACAAATAATGCAATATACACATTCCAAACACTAATGGAGAGAGCAATTGAGACACAGAAAAACCTATATTTGTGTTGTATAGATTACACCAGAGAGAACAGCAGAGAGAACAAACTGAAGTATCTGGGGATCACATTTGACAGAAGCCTGTCCTTCAAGGACCATGTGGAGACGGTTGTGACAAGATCTCAAAAGGGACTCAGTGCACTTAAAACTATGGCTGCAATGGACACAGAGCAGAGAATGCTTTTCACACTATACCAGCACTTGATCCTCTCAGTAATTGATTATGGATTAGGTCTGCTCACTGTCTCAGAGAGTCAGCTGGTGAAGTTAGAGCGCATACAGAACGAAGCTATGTGGGTCATTCTGGGATGCACTAGAGACACCCCAGTAGTGTGTATGCGTTACATCCTTGGTCTGCCGAGTGTTGCTGGTAGGCTCAAGGTGATGCAGGCGAAGGCATACCTCAGAGTAGCTGCAGACACAGACCACCCACTGCATGAGGCGCTGGACGCAGTTAAGAGTCAGCGACCGATAAGAGGGAAATCATGAATGGCTCAGGCAGAGGATACGATCAGACAGGTGTGCCCCTTGGAGAACATTAGGCGTGGAGAGGAGTGGGTCAGAGTGCCAGCGGAGCAGTCAGAATTGTGCAGAGTTATAATCACATTAAGCCGGGAGTGCAGGGAGTGGAAATCCAGTAACTAATTCAGGACAATGCTCACTCGGGTGATGTGATTATCTACACAGATGGTTCGGTGTCAAGAGGTGAGAAAAGTGGCTGGGGGTTCATAGCCAAAGCCAATGGTCGACGTTTGGGGCAGGAGAGCCTGGCATATGATACCACAACATCCAGCTTAAGAATGGAGGTGGAGGCGGTCACTGCGGCTCTCCGCTGGATGGAGAATGCGACACACACACACATCGTGATTGTAACTGACTCAGAAAGCATGCTGACGAGGGTGAGGACGGGCAGGCTTCGTGTGGAGTGGCTTGCTTCGCTTCGGAGGTCACGGGTGACAAGTATCGCCTGGATCTTTTCTCCGGGGCATGCCAGTGTGCTGGGAAATGAACAGGCGGACAGATTGGTTGGCTCTGCAGAACTTGGTGGAGTATTGATACATGACAAGGCAGATGTGGTTGCGACCTTGTGGGAGCACGTGCACACCTCGGAGGAGCAAATGGATTACCATGGTCTGGCAAGAATGAGACAGCGAGGAGTGACGAGGGGATCTGGCCGATGCTCAGAGGAAAGGCGAGATGGACATATAATCAGATTGCTACTGGTGCTATTAGTGTTGGAACTCTTCACTGGCTGCTGAGGATGGGGACGGAGCACTTATAGGAATGCCCCGAATGCTGTGATGTCGATTCCTAAATCAATCAATCAATCAATCAGATTACACCAAGGACTTTTATAATGTAAAATATGGTGAAATAATACTAATAAAAATGTTGAAGAATATTAACATTAATGGGAAAGATCTCATAGCAATAAAGAATATTTACTGTAAACAAATAGCAGCAATTAAAATGGGAACTAAAGTGAGCAATTATAAAAGCATAAACCAAGGAGTAAGGCAATGATGCGTTTTGTCAACATTTAATTTCTGTAGCAAAATAATAATGAAAGAGATAAAAGATTTACAAGGAATGCGAGTTGGAGGTTATAATATAAATGGTGCATAATGCAGATGACACAGTATTGATAGCTGAAAACATGATCACAACAACTATTGGACTTGGTAGTCATATAGATTGCAAAATAGGAACTTACCTTGAATGTTAAGAAAACAGACAATGAAAATCAAAGAATCAAAGAAAAGGATAACACCAAAATGTTATATAACAATAGAAGGAAAATAATGCTTAACCAAGTAAATACATTCATATATTGTAATAAATATTGGGTGCACCCAATGCAACAGGTGGCCACACTTCCCTGTCCTGTGGAATCAAGGCGCAGAAGGATAGTAAGAGCTATTCAGGACACAGCATATTACAGTGGAAGGTCGGAGTCCTTAACAAAAATATTTCCCTTAAGATATCGCCTTTATGAAGAACAAACGAACGAACGAAAATCTTTATTTTCAAAGGGTTAAGAATTGGGCACGCATGCAAGACAGAATTGTTGGGGCATGCATCAAAGACACAATTTAATATCCATCACAGATTTTCAGTCATAGAGGATATGAAGGACACAAGGGAGGGGTTTTAATATTTATGTGAAACTCTGTACCAAGCTTTGAAGTACATATGAATTCTAACAACCAAACAGAAATTATAGGGGCTGAAATAAAGTAAAAATAAGAATGTATAATCTATCATCATTATGTGCCATGCCGGTAAACGTGTCCGGTCATGTTTCGCCATCTTACACGACACCAGAGTCATAGATCAGCTCTGTGTTCTTGTCCCAACCATGCCAAGTGGTCAAGCCATCCAGATATTTATTTCTTTGCCTTCCCCTTGTTCTTTCTAATTTCTCTAATCAGTTTGCTTCTTTCATTTGCCTCTTTAGGACAGCACGTCTGCTCATCGTCCACTTTCACATCCATACAAAAGTACAAGTTCTATTTAGCACCTCACCACTCTTTATCTCATTGCAGTTGACATCTTTTATAATCTATACAGCCTAGCAAATAAACATCTAACACTTTCGAGCATGGAAATAAATGACACAAACTGCAATATAGTCTTTTACCTTTATAATTGCTTAGAAGGATGGGGATACTCAGACACCAACAACAGAAGAGAAATAGAGGACTATGGAAATAGATTCTAATTGCCATCTAATCAACAGGTTTGAGGCAAAGCCTGTTTCTCTTCTAGAAGGTGGTGTGCCGTGTCCACTCAGACTTGGCTTTCTGCACAGGCAACATCCTCCAGAACATTGATAACAATGTGCTAGACCATTTAGCAGGCAGTGACCATCTATCAGTAAAACTTGTGATGAATATGAAGTTTTTTTCACAGGAGCAAAATCAATTGCCTCCTGGAATTACAATAAGCTGATCATAGTAAACTTGCTATGCAAAAATGTCACATGGCAGAATGAAAATAATGGCTGAAAATCTAAACAAAGCAATACTGCACGCAGCCACTAAATCCATTCCATAAGGAAAATGACAAACCATACTGGATTAAAGAATACAAATTCTGCAGGACAAAGTTGGAGATATAAAGAACAAACAACAGAAGCAAATATCTTGCTGAAAACTGTATCAGCAATATACACAAGAATATTGCATGAAACAGTAAGAGATTGTTGAAGGGGGAAAATAAAAAAAAGGGATGGACTAAAACCTGAAACTAGAAAAGGGTATTTATATTGAATGATTCAATTAAAAAAAAAATCACAATTAAATGAGGAAACATTGAACATAAAGGAAAATAAATCTGCAAATGACTGAATACTTTACATTTGAATACTATGCTAATGCAAACTACTTTGATATGTCACAACAGAACATAAAAAAGCAATCAAAGATGAACACATGTGCTTAATAACCCAAAAATTGTAGCATATGATGGTGAATTTAAAACTGAAAAAGATGGAACAGGTTAATTTTAAAACTTCACCTCAATGTGAATTCTACCCATTTTACTACAGCACAGATAGGCAAATGTTCTAACCAGTGTGCTATTGTGGTACCCTTTTGAACAAACATCCTACCATAAATTCAGCTAATACAACTCTCCCTGAGAAGCAGCCTCTGCAATGAAATAATGCAGTTGATCCTGACGGGACACCCACTAGGCTAGCAATGAGACCGGGGGACCCTGACACAGCCATCGACCTGGCACTTGTATCCCAAGAGGTGGCATCAGACATAAAATGGAGCGTCCTTGGAGACCATGGAAGTAACCATCTCCCCTGTTCTATGCTGATACCTAAGTCTAGCACAGTTACTGCTATAAGAGCTCGCAGGGCATTCAGTTATGATTGCGACCACTCTTCGCTCTTGGGGTACCTTAGATCACAGGGCAGATCCAAACCAACAACAAGAATTTTCACGCAACCACCATAGTGGACACCAGAGGTGGAGAATTCATGGAGGGAAAAGGGGGCGGCCATAAGGAATTGGCAGAGGGTGCGGAGAACAACCAATTCAGTTGACACAGAATTGGAGGAGGCTGAAACATATAAAAAAGTAAAAGTGCAGGATTTTGAACTCCAGGCAGCTGAGGCCAACAGGATTAAGTGGGAACAGTTTATCAATGAAGTCTGTGGGGATGTGACATTGGGAAAATTCTGGAGGCTGCACCGCAGATGAAGAGACAGGCGATGCCTGGTACACATGGTACCGTTTATGTTGATAATAACTGACCTGTGACAACTGACAACGACAAAGGGGAGGCTTTTCTTGCACGATTTTTAAAACAGACGGATCAGCAAGATAGAGCTATTAGAGATAACGTCAGAGAAGCCTTGTCATGGGATACTAGGAAGGAGAACTGTGAGATTAAGGTGGAGGATATTAGAAGGGTACTGAAGCGGGCTAAAGACACATTGCTAGGTCTGGATGGGGTGAGATACTCCCATATGAGTAACATAAATGATGGGGACTTGGAGGAGATGGCTCTTTGTTTCAACCTAAGCATCAATACGGCGGAAATACCCCACGATTGGCTGCATAGCTACCTTGTCCCACTCCCAAAGCCTGGTAAGGATCACTCCAGACTTAATGGATACCGAATCATAACCCTGCAAAACACGAATGGCAAAGTCCTCGAAAAGATAGTAGCACGCAGACTCCAGCGACATTTGGAAAGTCGTAATCTGCTTCCCCAAGGACTCGGGAGTTACCGGCCTGGAAAAGACACCTGGGCCAATGCTGCAACTTTTGCTTTTGATGTCTACGAGGGCTTCCAGGATAAACAAGAAACAGTGGAGGTAGCTCTTGACCTGGAGGATGCGTATAACAGGGTCAGGTATGATCGGTTGATATACACTGTTGGACAAGGAGGTCTTGTCTTGTCTTGCCTTGTTAGATGGGTTGCGGCGGTCCTTTATGACGTAAGGTTGCACTGCGCATGGGTACCTGGGCTTCTGATCCATGTACTATTACACCTGGGTTGCCACAGGGATCTGCCTTCTCCCCAGTGCTCTTTAATGTCTACACCAGCAAAATCGCAGCTATTAAGACACCAGGTGTGGGTAGAATCTTGACATTTGCAGATGATGTGCTGGTGTACAAACAGGGCAGAGACAGGGCCAGTTTGACGAAAGACTTACAGGTTCCAGTAAATGGAGTGGCAGAGTGGTGCAGGGACGCTGGGGCCGTTATAAACCCAGATAAGGCATCAGTCGTGTGGTACTCCCTGGATAACTGGATCGTCAGGGCAGATGTCCCAGGTATTATGTTGAATGTCCTCTTAGGCGAGAGAGTAAATTGAAGTATTTGGGTATCACCTTTGACAGGTGATTGTCTTTTAAGGATCATGTGGAGGCTTTGGTGGTGAAGGCTTAGTTAGTTAGTCTTTCCTCTTGAGCCTAAGGCGGCGCATAGGGCAGAAGTCATGGCTCTCTATGTCCGGCGTCTCGCTGCTACCTGTTGTAGATCCTGGATGTTTGGTGAAGGCTGGTAGGGGACAATGCATTGAGGGCTATGGCAGCAACCGTGGTAGATCAGAGGATGCTTGACAGGCTCTTTCAGCAGTTAATAATTTCTGTCATTGAGTATGTTTTGGGGCTGCTGACAGTATCAAAGAGCCAGCTTGAAAGGTTTGAGCGCATACAGAATGCTGCCATGCGGTTAATCCTGGGGTGCACAAAGGACACACCAATTATATGCATGAGGCATATCCTGGCACTACCAACAATGACGGATAGGTTTAGGGTCCTTCAGGCCAAATGGTACCTGAGAGTTGCTGCAGATAGGGATCACCCGCTGCATGCAGCCATTGATATGGTCAAGGGTCATAGACTAAGATGAGGCAGGTTCTGGATGGCACAGGCAGAACTTTCTATACATCAGGTATGTGATCTAGAGACCATCAATCGTGGAAGAGAGTGGGTTGAAGTTCCGGAAGACATGACGGACTGGCACAATGTAATAATAACACTGGGTCGTGAGTGCAGAGAATGAGCAGCGGCCTGCACTGAGTTTGAAGTGCAACAGCTGATCCAAAGTAATACACATCAAGGTGACATAGTCATCTACACCGATGGGTTTGTGGTGAGAAACAGACGTAGTGGTTGGGGTTTTATTGCAAAGGCTAATGGACGAGTCTTGAAAAAGGAGAATCTTGGCATATGAGACTACGACCTCCAGTATGAGAATGGAGGTGGAGGCAGTAACAGCGGCTTTCCATAGGCTAGAGGAGACTACTGCAACACACGTTGTATTCATTACGGATTCAAAGAGTATGCTTAGTAAGGTGGAGAAAGGAATGTTTCGTGTGGAATGGCTCTTGTTGCTTCAGAGGTCATAGATTATGAGAATTGTATGGGTATTTTGCCCTGGTCATGTGGGAGTGTGGGAGAATGAACAGGCTGATAGGCTAGCAGGGAATGCACCTCTTGGTGGCAGACTGCCTGTGGACAAGGGGGAGGTGGAGAAGGCGGAGGAACAGATTGGGAACCCATATGTGGAAAGAATGAGATTGTGGGGATCAGCAGGGGTTCTGGAAGAATCTCAAAACTGAGAGGGAAGACCAGGAGAACTTTTAATCAGATAGCGGTGGGAACGATTAGTAGTGTGACTCTTCGCTGGCTGTTGAACGAGGGGACGGAGCACGTATGGGAATGTCCTGAGTGCAATGATGTCGGTTCTTAACTCAACTCAACTCAACACCGTTTTCAACTATAATGTGTTCTTTTATAATTCATGCATCTAACATTCTGAATAATTTTTACTGTTAGAAGCTGGTCATAAGCTGAACTGTTGGGGACAATGGCCACTATTGAAAAACTTATCAAAGCATTTGAAGGCTTGAAAGTTTTCCAACCAAACCCCCAGGCTGTCGATGATCCCAAGTAAGTCTTTATTGTTTGTTTTATTTTGTGTGCCTTCAAAGCATACTGATGCACATTATTTGCAATCAAAGAAATACATTGTAATTTTGAAAATATGTAATGCTAAATTTATCTAAAAATTAACTGGTTGCATGCAGATTTGTTTTTCTTGAATTGTAATGCATCTCTTTCATCATATTTTTACCTTGCCTAGACACGAGTCGAAGTTAGTGTGTCTAGCAATAGGGTATTTGAAGTCAGAGATGCAAACCTGTTGCCTTGCAGACATCAAGACACACAAGAGACACTTCCTAGAGAAGGAAGCATGCCTCTTGAAAGCAAATACTTTGGGTCACAGTCTTGATGAAACAGATTTATACCCTTTACTTTATGATGACTTATAATAAGGCAAACAGTTCTGTCATTGTGCTGTCTTGGCTGGGCACACATTTCATTAAACTGAAATATTACCATTAAAGATACTGCCCTTGGGGTATGAAGTGTTAGACCATGACATATTCTAGGTATGACATGTGGGTTTGGATAGCTCATTACTTACTCATTGCCTTTCCTTTCAAGACAATTCCCACAAAATTCTGATTTTAAAAATGTTAAAAGTTAAAATTTAATTATATAAGTGCCACATATCAGTCACTGACACACAGCAGACTGAGAAAGGCTGAAGGGAGCTTCCCTAAAAGATGCACCGAATGGTACAATTATAGAGTGCGCAGGGAAACTAAGGAGATGCGTCAGACGTCAACAAATTAGATTACGCTGTGACACCGTCTTGGGATTCGGACGTGTGAGATATTCTGAGGAGTCAATGTCGTGGACCAGATTGGATATTCTTATGCAGGTGTAGCTCATATTCAAGTGGACGACGGGAGGAGTCACTTGCTGGGATCGAAAGACCATGGACCCAGGAGCGAGATGAATATAACTAGAGGATACTGACACGGAACAAACGAACACAGGAATGAAAACCAGAATGAGCGCTGAGGTAGAGGTTAAGGACATATGAGCATGGCAATTTGAGCTGCTCGTAATAGGTGCCGATCTAATTTGTTGACGACTGACGCATCTCCTTAGTTTCCCTGCGCACTCTATAATTGTACCATTCGGTGCATCTTTTAGGGAAGCTCCCTTCAGCCTTTCTCAGTCTGCTGTGTGTCAGTGACTGATATGTGGCATTATGCCCCCCGCCCTACAAATTAAATGATATCATCATTTAATTCATATACACATATACATTTATTACCCATGACAAATAGCATCACTGACAATCTAAGTTGAATCAATTGCTGAACATGACATTATGGTTCCCGTTAATAACCCTCAAAAAAAAAAAAATTACTGACGGGCATACCCTCCTGCTCACACCCACGGTGAACATCATGTGGCCGGCCTATGGGAGGGCCGGACCAACTAATGATACCATTAGTCCCTAACTTGTCCTCACTCTAGGTCAAAACCCGGAGTTGTGGACGAGAGTATCAATCGGTGTCATGCCGTCTGTATCAGTTGCTGATCCTCGTTGTCGCTGGTTATGTATATATCTTGCGTTATCATTTAATGGCTGTAGGTGAGGTAGAGGCTGTCGCTGATCACATTCTAATTTAAGGGATACTTCTAATATTATCAAGTGCCATAGTGGATGCGGATATTCTAACAAATGACTGATACATATCAATTAATATCAATTATTATCAACTATTCAATCATTACTTATCGAACAACACAATCTAATGTAATAATTCTAATGTAACTGACTTAAATATTAACTAATTAATTATACATTCTATAATATTATAATATTCACATATTAATGTTATTAATACTATTAATTCAATCACGTAAACTTTTTTCACATGATACTTAGGAATTCCGTGAAGTAACACCAGGTTCTATGTTCCCTCTAATGATTAACCCGAATAGTAGAGTTACGTCATCGGAGTAAATCACGCTTGGACCCAATTCAGTTCACTCCATGTCCGACGAGGCTAACAGTTCTTCCATATGTAGTATGCGAGACTTGACAGTTGCACTATGTCCCAACAACCTGCTGATGTCTCTGCCAACAATGAAAATATGTACATGTATCTATCCGGCTACACTATATAATAATAATTAATGTATTATTTTTCCACTTGCTTGCTATGTACATTACTAATTAACTAGGTGCAATGTGTAACATATATCTTAAAACGTTTCTAACAATCTAAGAACAATTATCTGTAGAATAGAGAACCAACACATTTTCACACACTTAAGTGTAGAGAGATAGTGAGAAAATTCTAACAAGTAAAACTTTACACAGTGACATCTGGGATAATTAAGTACTAAGACCCTAATGTGTCTGTAGTGTTGCTATGAACCTAACACTTTCATCCCATTTTATTTTTCTTCTTTTCTTTTATTCTTTCTTTCATTCATTTTCTTTTTTTTCTTTCTTCGTTTCAAACCTATAGAATCTTTCTTCTGCACGCATGCCAATATTTTTACATTGTACCTTTGTTGATTGGAACAATGTAATTGTTTTCAGTCTTGTGTATCTTCTGTAATGCATACGCTGTAATGAGGTATGTTTGGTAAATCTGTACCAGAAGTAAGACAAGTGAGCATAACTACAGTAAGCAAAGACAAGTGTAGTTCGTCATCTGTAGTGTTCTTTGCATTTACTTACGAAGTTTGTAAAGAATATCTTTGCCCACACGCTAACGTTTACAACCTTTGTTTTGATTTTTGCACAAATGTTTGTGGTGTATTTCTTGGTTTCTGTTAACCAATCTATAAGCTTCTTTCTGGTTTGTGTGTAGGTTCTTTTAACTTGTGAATGGATAGTTGTAATGCCGCAAGTAATGTATGTTTTTAATTGTGAGTACATGTTTGTGACATACTTTTTAACTTCAGCGTGCATATGTGTGATGCATCTCCTGACTTCTGTTTGTACGTTTGTGATACACTTTGTGACTCCTGTGCGTATGTATGTAATACATTTCTTGCCTTTTGTATGCATGTTTACGATATGTCTTTTTGTTCGTAAGAAACCGTTTGTACAATGTTTCTTGAGCTGTGCGTATATGTATGTACTGTTGCACATAACATATATTTTTGTACGAAAATAAGTCTTTATGACAACATCTTCGACCTGTGATATGGTCAACTTTACTAATGTTATGATCTGAGCAATCAACATGGTTATCAGCCCCAATTTTGATTGTTCAATAGGTTGTGCTTGTTGTGCATGTAACTTTTGCGTGTAACAATCAGTGCGTGTAACTTTTGGTCTCTTTTTCGAATGTTTCAAAAATATATCATTTAACGACAAATAATCTCATTTGTTTTGTTTCTGATCATCATTTATGTTCTCGGACGTAGAATCAATTGATGAAGAATGTTTATTTATCTCTTGATTATCCATGTGAACACCACTCTTTTCTGTTGCGTTATCACACATTTGAGTTATATCGTTTTCGTCACCAGTTGGTGTGATCTGTTCTAATTGCGTGTTTTCTATGTTTTCGTCATCGTCAATGATGAACATAGTGCTTGTTTCATATATTTGTTCCTGTTTCCTTTTCTGCTCCTTTACCAACTTCTCCAATTTTTCAGTTTTTTGTATTGCAAAATTCCTGAGTTCTGAACCGGTTAAACCATACGTCTTACCTATCCTTATGTATTCTCGAAATACCGACAACATCTTGTCCTACCTGTGTAATAAATTATCTAGCTGAAATATGATAGAACAATGCAAAAATGCAAATATGTTCGATTCAGAGTAGACAATCAATATAACAACTGCTGAACAAAATGTGAACTGCAACTCAACAACAATGTGAAATTGAACAATAAAGAAATTCAGCAACTTCTTGCTATATATCTTAAGTGTTACTATATGTAAATAACAGAAATTAGTATTAAAAATATATTCCGTATAAAGAATATAATAACACTAGACAAGTAACAGTTATGAGAGAACAAGTGACAATTGACGTAAAACCCTATTCGTCCTTATAAAAGACAATAACGTAGACTAACGATTACTCTAGCTATAGATATAGATACTTACAATACGTGAGATTGATACAAATAGCTTCGTACCGATCTGACAATTGCAAGTATACACGTCTTCTTTAAATTTGTACAATAATATTAACTCATTTTTGTGTTAACTTCGCCATTTTTATTTATTTAACGTTAAAGTTGCACCCCGTTAACCGAATGTGTACAACAGTTAACAAGTAGGAAAAATATACTGGCCTTTTAACGCATCTCACGAACGTAGAGTAATAATTGAATAATTATGTGTAATGATCCGTAAATGGCAATCGATCAGTGGTATCCTGGTTGAGTGACAATAAGTGAGGAGCTGTGATTGTTGCTCCTGTATTCAGACGATAGTGCAATTAACTTGCACTAATACCCTGAACCCACGCGGTTCATGGCCGACTTCAGAGAAACTTAGTCGGCTGTGGTATCAACGATGAACCTTGAATAACTTTCGGCTTTAAGATAGATCTTGGCCGACTGGTTCTGGTAGTATCTGCGCGTATGATCCCTGTAACGGTTGGCTGCATGTGTGTAATATGTGCCTTGTCCACTAATAGCGCACATCACGTACTTGAGTGTCGTTTGATGACAGTAATTACTTACAGTGAAGTTGATACGTATCGACGCTATTTGCCAAACTCCTGGTTCCAGATCATCATAAGTTCCTGACGAACGTGCGTCGATGCCGGTAAAGTACGGTGTCGGTTCAATGTCATGATATTGCTTCAATGTCTTCACCACCTAGTGACAATGTCCCAGAGTTTCCATGAACGAATGTGTCATGTCTGTCCAGAACAATGGTACGCGTGTATATAGTGTGTTCGTTACTGTGAATTCATATATGTCCGGTGGTGTGAAGAAGGTTGTGTTGGTGTTGCTCTGTGTTCTGCTCGAGTAATGTTCTAGTTTTTATGTTGTCCTCGGAAGCGATGTATCCAGGCTATCAGATATGTGTTCAATAAACGTTGTTATCACTACCAGTACAGTGTCCGGTTATGGCCTACTCTCCTGATGTATGCCAAGTATGTACTTCATCTTTTGATCACACTCTGTCCAATATAATTAAATACTTTCCTCAGACATTGTTTTGTTTATAATAATTCACATAAATATTCTTTAAATACGTGCTGTCAATTCTGTTATATTTACATCCGTGCAATAGTGCGCGAAAACTTATTCATATCTGATGCGCACGTAACTGTGCAAACTGTTAATTGCATGTAATTTCTATTTGATCTTGTAGATGATAAATATATGTGCGTTGGCGACTATTTCATAGATGCATTTGTAGTTGTAGTGTTGACAATTCAGTAGCTGTATAATTATATATCAGCATTTCAGACTTGGGTATACCGCTACTTGCTCGATGTGTAAATATTGCAGTAGTAAGTATTAACGCTGTTGTAAATGTTTATTGACTAATGTCTGGCACGTAAGTTCTCGTAAATTCTCGATGTATGTGCGAGATCTAAGAGGTATATTAAAGTTCCTCTTACCTTCTGTTGTAGATCTTTCAGCAATACTTATATTATTGTAATTTGTAACGTTTGCTCTGTGTTTTCAACTCTGGATATTCCAGCGTTTTATTGGGCGTTATCATTTCCGCCGAATGTCGCGTGGTGCGTCACATTGAAGTTTGGTGTGCAAGCTTTCTTTCCGTGCACAGTTTCTTGACATATTCCTGCCGTACAGGCTTCATTATTAATTTGTGGATCTCGTAAAGTCACTGCTGTAATTTACTTGGCCGGTAAGAGTCCCCATATGCCTCGAAGTGCGATCCCTCTCAATTATAAGAATCCACCCGAGGTATTGTTGAAATTTGGCTCGCCTCCGGAGTAAACAAAACACTCAACGTCAAACTGAAGTTGGCAACGAAAATTCACAGATGAGGCTCTGACGATAAGGCATTAAAATACACCTGTTTATTTGGTGTCTCAATAATGTTGCAATACACAATTCTTCGTCTCTATAGGGTGTCCCTAAGACAGGATCGGCACCTATTACGAGCAGCTCGAATTGCCATGCTCATATGTCCTTAACCTCTACCTCAGCGCTCATTCTGGTTTTAATTCCTGTGTTCGTTTGTTCCGTGTCAGTATCTTCTAGTTATATTCATCTCGCTCCTGGGTCCATGGTCTTTCGATCCCAGCAAGTGACTCCTCCCATCGTCCACTTGAATATGAGCTACACCTGCATAAGAATATCCAATCTGGTCCACGACATTGACTCCTCAGAATATCTCACACGTCCGAATCCCAAGACGGTGTCACAGCGTAATCTAATTTGTTGACGTCTGACGCATCTCCTTAGTTTCCCTGCGCACTCTATAATTGTACCATTCAGTGCATCTTTTAGGGAAGCTCCCTTCAGCCTTTCTCAGTCTGCTGTGTGTCAGTGACTGATATGTGGCAATAAGTACTAATTTTGATTGCAATTTCATTTTAGGTCTCTCCAAGCTTTTTGACTACAAGTGAGGAAAGAAAAGATTTGAATATGGTTTAATGAAGTTAACAGTTTAAACACATTCAAGACAAAATTCTCATTTGTATACTTGCAGGAAGAAGGATCAAAATTTGCCATCTAAAAAAGACAAAATTCTACACAGTAATGTGGTTGCAGATTGTATGTGTGCTCCAAATATGAGGTAGACTGTGTTTTCAGATAATTGTTTGTTTTTTGGGTATTTGGGGATTCTTTCTTGGTGTGTGAGAATCAACATAGCAATCCTGACAAACCACTAGGTGCTCCGTCTCCCTCAGCAATTGTTGCACGGTGTAGATTCTGATTGTTCAGTAACACACTTGTTATAAGTATATCCTCTCATACATCCCTCATTGCTGGAACCATACTTGAATCCATATTCAAGTATCCTGAAATATATTGTTTCCCCTGTTATTTTATCTTCAACAAACACTCTTTCATATTCTTCAGAATGTCTGCCTTGTCTGTCGTGAGTGTTCCGACTACTCAATTCTCTTGAAGCCAACAGATTCACTTGCTTATTACCTTACATTTGATAATGACCTGGACATTATATCCATATAAGTCTTTGTATGAGAGAAATGCCTATGCTTGATACCCATTGATGCACATATTTTTGAATCGTAGCTGAGGATATCTGATATTTTCTATTACCTTTTGTCAGCTTTCCCCCAGAATATGTGTTTGAATACATTAACTAACTCAACCAACATAAATTCACTATCAGATGGCCATATGCCACACCTACTCCATCATGAACTGAACAAATCACAATCTTTACTCTACACAGGATACTGCTGTCTGTAATAAGGCCTTTATTGCCTCAACTGGATAGATGGTGTGTCAGCATAAACACTGACAAGTGCAGCACCACTCTATTTACCCTTCCCTGAAACAAAAGGCAGGGATCATCCAGATAAATAGAACATTCCTAAGAGAAGATAAAAAAACCAACATACCTTGGAGTAAGATTTGATGACAGGCTGACATGGAGAAAACACATAAAAAAAAGCAGTAGCGAAAGCCAGAAGGAAAATAGCCATCCTGAGAAAGCTAAGTGGAACCACATGGGGAGCCAGTGGGAAAATAGTTAGCAAAGTTTATCAGCAGAGCATACGACCACACCTGGAATACAGGTCAACTGTGTGGTGTTCAGCACCAAAAAACCACACTGCAAAAGCTGGACATGGTGCAAAATCAAGCACTTAGAGTCACCACAGGAGGGATGAGATCAACCCCTATAGTAGCAGTGGAGAAAATTGGGAGGACACAAGCACTGAGAGAGCGCAGAGATACAAAAACACTAATACAAGCAGAAAAGTTCCTCAGCTTGCCAGGTCACCCTATGAAGAACTGATTTGAAAACTTAGCTATGGGGCGGTTGAAAAGTAGTAGTTTTATCCACCAGGCCAAACGACTCTGCAGAGAAACCACTGATCTGCCCACAGTTGGTATCTTCAATCTCATCAGAGGAAGCAAATGTCGGTGCATATGCAGTGATAATGGTGGCAAAACCACAAGAGGTTGCCAAGCGCAGGGATAATAGTCTTTAATTACCTCCAGCTGGAATTTCAATTATTCCCAGTAGCGAATTCTTCAGTTATTCTACAGTTATTTACAAACATAGACAGTTCTGCAGTTGCTAACCCTTTCTTTAAAATATGCACAGTAACATACAAGTCTACAATTGCCAACATTACTTTTAATTTATTGATAGAAAAGTAGTTGCTAAGTGTATAATAATCTGATAATTAATATTGTGACTTTGAATAACATAATTATGTTACAAAATATGTTTGGACATGTAATATGCCTTAAAATTTTCTGTTGACAGGACAATTTCAGATTTTCCCAAGTTTCTGGGAATTGCAATGGAAACGTTTTTAACGCTCTGTGATGATCCTGAAGCAGACGTGAGAATGGTAGCAGATGAATGTCTGAACAGAACAATAAAGGTATTTTATGTAAAAATGTCTGTTAAAAATCTCAGAAAGAGTTATAGGTAAGTTACACATTAAATGGGAATAAATGGTATAACTTATAAAGGTTTTATTTTTCTGCATTAAAAAGTATCAATTGAAGTGTTTCATCTGTCTGTGGCAACAATTTTCGAGACAGTATTTTTTAAGGTAAAGTTTAAACTTCTTGCTAATTTTCGAGACAGTTTTTTTTTGGGGTAAAGTTTAAACCTAGTGGTCCCAGAAACTATTGGCTGCTATAGGCCATCGAAGGCAACATAAGATAATTCTGTAACATTTGCAAACAAGCTACCTACACTAGAATATTTATAACGTATAAGTTTTGCATGTGGATATTTAAGCCAAAGGGAAACCACTACATTAATTTCTGAAGACTTACATATAGGGGGAGAGGGTGTACAAAGCTAGATTAACAGTGTAGTGACATGTTAACAGCCTTAATAAAAGTCTTCACAATGAATAATCTCACATTACATCTGTAATTATGTATTTTAAAAAGTATACAACAAGCAGGTAAACTAAATAAGTAATGGACCCTTTTTCAACCTTGAAGTGTAGTTGGGTATTTGATGCTTGAGTGATATTTTTTTAGGCCAATCAGGGCTCGGTGGGTAATGTGGTCAGTATTGAGCTGACCATCTTTACTTCCCAGGACATTTTATGGTACCAGTTTTAGATTGTGTTGACCTGAGAGTCCAGGTCAATAATAAAAATTTCTGCTTCGATTGGAATGCATGACCACTGAGGAGGCAAAGATGCTGTCCTACCAAGGCTTCTTTACCAAAATGTAAGTAAAATAAAAGAATAATCTGCTGATTACCATAACAGTCAGGGGTTATAAAGTGAAAAAGCTCTGCACCTGATAATTTACACAGAAATGTATAAATGTTTAAAAAAAATCTGAATTAGTGACATAAATGGTAGAACTGTAATGTAAACAAACATCTATCTAAGCTAGACCAAAGAATTTGTGTCAGATTACCAATAGAGGGCAAACTCACTGAATGTAATCAATGTTTATGGCATTTATCATATTTCTGTATTAAAGCTGATGTGGCTCTGTCTGAATTGCTAGCCGTGCAACAGAAGAATTTAACATGTCTTCTTCTGTCACTCTGTTCTCCCCCATTAGGGCATATGCCCTCAACCAGCTCACCCCCAAGCCCTCCTATTCTCAGTTGTCCCACGCAGGTCCGTGCATGTCCTCCCCATATTATTCATTTCTGTTGTACTTCTTCTGCATGTGTTTTTAGTTCTTCCTCTATTTCTTTTGCCCTGTGGATTCTACACAAAAGCCTTTCTAATTATACTGTTCTCAGCTTTTCTCGATGTATATCTTATCCAGTGTCAGCATCTTTTCTTTACCTCTTGGATTTAACATGTAATGTAGCCTTTAAAATGGCTTAGCATTCATGTCTGTGTAATTTGTGCAGGTCCTCCTCGAGACAAATTTGGGCAGGCTTCAGGTAGAACTTTACAAGGAACTCAAGAAAAATGGACCATCCAGAAGCCTGAGAGCTGCTTTGTGGAGATTTGCAGATATGTGTCACCTTATACGACCACAGAAGTGCAGGTGAGACTATGGGAGTTTGCTCTGTTGGGTTATGTAGACTCATAGTTAATACTACTACTTCTTCTTCTTATGCTTTTGTCCGGAATGTTGTTTTAGACATAATAGCGCTGTGCCTATTTATGGCAGAGCTGCAATATTTGCACCTTTTGGCCGACACATCCAATTTCTTCAGGCATTTGTTGGCCGGGTTACCTTCCCAGACTACTTCTTAACTTCCACTGAAGCATAGAACCTCAACCAACCCATGCCAAGCTCTTTATAGACTTGTTCATGATAGGTTGAATTATGCAGCTAAAGTTGTCAATGGGTTTAGGTAGTCAGTCTCATGCTAACACTGTTTAGCCACCACTTATGACATGTATGGTAGGTTTTGTATTGCCTTATGGGTCTTGATAACAAATGGGCATCTTATTTACTTCCATATATCTGATTTGCCTCCTGGCTCTAAAAGACTGGAAGGTCATTATTTGGGGATGATACTTCCAAGTGTTCACTTCTAAATTAGTTGTTCATTTTGTTCTTGCTATAAATGTTACATATCTCTTTATTACCACTTATAATGTCATTATAGTTTCTTCTTCTTCTTTTCGTTCATCCGGAGTGTTTTTTCAGATGTGATTGCGGTGTGTCTGTTATGCGCCCTTGGGCCGAAACCCGTAGGCCAACACATCGACTTTAGCTTGCATTTTTGACCAGGTAGCATTCCTGGGAGACTCTCACTTTTGTGGCGCCATCTGCAACCATGCTGGCCAAGGTGGAACGGTCGAAGACAACGGTCATCCCTCAAAGGAAGGCAGGGACAGTCCATAGCATTTTCCGCCATCCAAGGTTGCTTCCATAGTTGCAGGGCCGACACATAACGCCCTGGATCTGGGCTCACCGAGGGAGATCGTCACGTCCTGCTCATGGCTGCTTTAAATCCTCACTTCAATATATTGGTCATTTCGTTTCCCCGGGTCATTCCCGCACAAACCAGACAGGTTTGCAGACGGCATCCACTCAGCGAGTTTTCGGACATGTGCTTGTCGTTGCGCCCATCAGAGCTTTTCCAGGCTCAACAGACATTCGGAAAACTACCCAGTCAGAGCTGTTCCGAACAAGAGCGGCATTCGGAAACTAGGTAGTCAGAGCTGTTCCTAGCACGAGAGACATTCGGACGAGACATTTCACTCGGACGTAATTGCGTAGTGTCAATTTTTAGTTTGCCACCCGTAGGACGACACTTCCAACTTCCAGCGGGCATTTTTTAATGAGGTTAGCCATCCTCTGGTTTCGAGGCACGTTGGACTGTTGTGATGTCGCTAACATCTCAGCTGGTCAAGATAGAACGATGAACGACATCGTGGTCGGCCCTCAAGGGAAGGCAGGGGCAGACCATGAGCATTCCCTCGCTATCCAAGGCGGCTTCCATAATTGCAGAGCCGGCACATATTGCTCTGTGACTGGGCTCACCCGAGGAGTTGCCACGTCCTGCTCATGGCTGCTTTAGTTCCTCACTTCCATGTGTTGGGCAACTCGTTTGCCACTGATCGCTCAAGCACACACCAGGGACGGTCAGACTGCAAGCGACACCCACGCTTTTGACTTCGGACCACGCAATAGGTTCGCTCGCCGTGCGTTCCATTTTGCGGCATTGAGACGTTCTTCCACTTTTGTCTACACTCTCTATGAGTTAGATGCAGTTTTCGCAGCCACTTTCTTCGACTGGGGCACTTTTTGACTTTTTGTACTCGCTCACGAGGTAGGCTACTTGTGCTGCCGGATCAGCACCTTACCTTCGTGCAGCGGTGAACGAGAAACGGCCTGGCCTCTCATCCCGGAATCTCTCATATCCCCCAGCTGAGAGCCTTCGAACTTCTATCAGACCTGAGCATGTAGCTTGCTCAGTATCACGCCTTTATTTTTCGAGAGGTGGCTATCGGCCCGGCTCTCAGGTCCGAGGGTTTGTGGCTTAGAGGCGTTCAGCCACAGCCCTCGACAGGGAGCCTTTAGTGTTTTGTCCGGACCAAGAACTTCTGCCTTCGTGCGCCTGATTTAAATTTTGGACTGCTATCCTCAGTCTCACCTGCAGAGCAGCAGGTTGTGTCTCTCTTAGTCTGGTCCCTATCCCATATGCTGTCCGATATGTAGTTTTTCACCCATCGGCAAGCACATGGGGTCGATGGGACACGCAAGCTCCCCCACCACGGCAAGGTGGAGACACATCGGGGGAGTCATTATAGTTTTAAAAACTTTAAATAACTAACCGTTAATCTTTAACGTAAATCAACACTCAAATAGTCCTTAACCAAACCCTCATGACTTTTGAGTCTTAGTGTCCAGCAAGGAGAAATCTTAGGGGGATCCCTATGGAGGAAATACGAAAAAAGGGGGTGGGGGTGGGAATGACATTCTGAACACATGGTGAAGGGGTGCATGGGCCAAAAAAAGGTTGAGAACCACTGCCCTAGACCAACTAAGTATACAGTATACTTATGCTAGGTTCCTGGCTAGTCCTTGAAAATTGGTCTTACAGCTAGCTGCTCAAAGTCAACCAATAAAAACAACACACTGTATTTACTCTATCAAACAGACAAATACAAAATAAAGATATATGGCTATAAAGCTAGAAATTTGAATATAAGAAAATCCTATATACTTAGTATTCACGTTAGATTACTGCCTGATATGGAAAACATAAATAATCAAAATGCAACAAAAGGCCAAACATTGAATGGGTATTTTAGAAAGTTAGTGGATACTGGTTGGGGGTCTGATGAAAATATACTGAGAAAGTTATATACAGGAAAAGTCGGACCTGTAGAGGAGTATTGGCTCACATCATGGTCCATGGCAGTGAAGCCAAAATTTGGTGAATTAAACAAACTTCAAATTCTAACATTTATTATAATAGGAGCCCTGAGATCTAGCATAAATACTGAAATGGAAAATATATAACAGAATTAGAATAAATGGTGATGGATGTGACATAAGACACTTCTAACAAGCTGAAAAGTACAAAATACTAATGAATCATCCCATAAACCAAAGAATAAACTACCTGGGAGTAAACAGACTTGAACAAACAAACTTTGATTACACAAGGATATTTAAAACAAATGAATACATCCCCAACAGTCGAGTTTAATTCCAACAAAACTATTAAATTTGCCGATGAAGGTTTTTCAAACGCAAAATCCCTTGTCATTTATGATTATATTCTTCTAAAGCTGACCCTTTTCACTTTCTGTTTCTCTTTTTTTTCCCCTCCATTTTCATAGTTTTACCATAATTAATTCATTTTGTACAATGAATTAGCAATTGTAACACTAAATTGAGACCCAGTGTGTGTATATATATATATACACACACACACTCACACAAAGAGAGAGAGAGAGAGAGAGAGAGAGAGAGAGAGAGAGAGAGAGAGAGAGAGAGAAGAATAGGCTGTATTTCATTAAAACAAAACCAAAGAAATATAAAAGTCTTGGAGGAGCTTGAAATGAAAAGAGGGCTGATGGAAGTGATAAAAAATAGACAGTTAGATATTCTGGCCACATTACTTGGCATGACATGTTTAAAAATACTGGATGAAAAGTCAAAGGCAGGTGAGCAAGAGATGAATGATACAAATGGGAGGATAATGTTTAGAGATGAACAAACAGCAGTGTATCAGAGTTTACAACCAAAACACGACACAAAAGTGGTGAAGATACAGCCAGCCTTTGTAGGCCATCAATAAATGGACAAGTATATAAGTGATTTTTTCTTCAAATACTTAAATAATGTGACAACCATTCAAAAGTACTATTTTGCTATTAAGCAAAGTCTCTAGCAGTGTGTTGTTATTTATCATTAGTTGTTGAAAATTTAACTTGTACATTCTCACAGACCTTACATAGTCAACCTGCTGCCATGTATTGCTCGGATATGTCGTAGAGAAGAGGAGGCAGTCCAAGAGACCCTGTCTGCTGCCATGCCTAAGATCTGCTCAGCACTGATGCCATTTGCCAATGATACAGAAGTCAAGGTTAGTTTCAGTGGACAAATGAGTCATTAACACACAAAACTATGAGTTGGGTTTAGGTGTGTTCCTGGTCAATGTTTGAGCAGCTTAGTTTAGTTTAGTTTAGTCGATGGATCAACATCACGGCACACAGGTGCAACCCATAAGTGCTCCGTTCTCCTCCTGACTCAAACCTGAGTCTAGAGAAACTCAGCTCAGTGCACGAACTCTGTAGCACCGGCGAGGATCCTGAAAATACTTTGGGTAGATTTTTATCTCGAAATTTTGCCTGGACAGCGCCGTTAGGCTACTCCTTTTTGATTTCCAACTGCCAAGGGATTTTTTACGTGCGCAGCAATACATATGGGCGTCCGATCTTACTACCCAGAGACCAGGGGAATTTTTTTTACTAGAAGTCCACGAGAAAAAAATCCCAGTCATCACCGGGGCTTGAACCCGGGACCTCCAGCACTCGAGGCAGACACCATACCTTGAGACCACGCAGCCCCACAGTTTGAGCAGCGCACACCATCACTGGTTTAGCATTTCACACTGTAACTGTTTTAGTGGTTCACACTATAACTGTTTTAGCATTTCACACTGTAACTGTGTTAGCAGTTCACACTGTAACTGTTTTAGCATTTCACACTGTAACTGTGTTAGTGGTTTGCACTGTAACGTTTTAGTGGTTCACAGTGTAACTGTTTTAGTGGTTCACACTGTAACTGTTTTAGTGGTTCACACTGTAACTGTATTAGTGGTTCACACTGTAATTGTTTTAGCGGTTCACACTGTTTTAGCGGTTCACACTGTAATTGTGTTAAGGGTTCACACTGTAACTGTTTTAGCGGTTCACACTGTAACTATGTTAATGGTTCACACTGTAACTGTGTTAGTGGTTCACACTAACTGTTTTAGTGGTTCACACTGTAACTGTTTTAGTGGTTCACACTGTAACTGTTAGTGGTTCACACTGTAACTGTGTTAGTTGTTCACACTGTAACTGTGTTAGTGGTTCACACTATAACTGTGTTAGTGGTTCACACTGTAACTGTGTTAGTTCACACTGTCACTGTTTTAGTTTACACTTTAACTGTTTTAGTGGTTCACACCATAACTGCTTTAGTTCACACTGTCAATGTTTTAGTGGTTCACACCATATGTGTTTTAGTTCACACTCTGTTTTAGCGGTTCACACCATAACTGTTTTAGTTCACACCAGTGAAGGGATGCTGGGACCTAGCTTAGAGGTATGGTGTCCGGATAGCATCAGGTCTAAATCCATTTGTGGACAAAATAAGGAGCATAAGGACTTTTACTTACTCGAGGTGGTGAATCGGATACCTAGTTTTCTCGGACAAGTGTGAAAAATAGGAGATCCTATGTGTATGTTAGTAAAACCTTGTCTGAAATTTGTAACGGGTAGACCATAATTTGCATTGCTCTGGCAGAATTCCAGGGATTTATAAAGTTACCCAGAATAGTATTTTGTGGAATATGTCTCTTACATGACTATAGAAGAAAAGGGGAAACTACCACATTAATTTACCAAGATAAGTTAACAGACAGTCAAATAACTCAATGAAGGGAGGAGTGACGTGTTAACGTAAATGCAAATCAGTGTTCTAACTGAATTACATGATATCACTGAAGAAGAAAGCATCTTTTATGTAAGAATATTTACTTTTGTTTAAAATTGTTAGATCCCTTAAAAGGTAAAGGTAAAAGTCCCACTGTATATGTGGCTGCATGAGTGTGAAATATTAGACCGTCACAAATACCAGGTCTAGGTAAAGTGAGTTAGATAGACCATTTCATATATTCACAAAATTCCTTCCCAGGCAATTCCAATAATCATTTGACACCCATTTTATGAAGCCGGATCAACCCCAAAATAATATTTCTGTCTACTACCATGGGTGCTCAAGTTTTAGCTTCCTAGTGAGATGCTGTACTTGTCTATGGTCCAGAAAATCGAGACAATGTGTATGTATGTAAAATATATGTGATATTAAGTATTATTGACCTACACACACACACGCATGCACATACGCCCGCCCGCGCGCGCATGCACACACACACACACACACACTCTCTCTCTCTCACACACACTCACTCTCTCTCTCTCTCTCTCTCTCTCTCTCTCTCTCTCTCTCTCTCTCTCTCTCTCTCTCTCTCTCTCTCTCTCTCTCTCACACACACCACACAGAGAGAGCAGTGATGATTTGTCTTCATCATAGTTCTTTCTTATACAAGAGAAAAGGAGAGAGAATCATTGATTGCTACTTACAAAATATCCATGCACTTGACATTGCAAATCAGAGAGCCAGGATTGACTTTGCTATTCATCAGAATAGGGACACATGGAATTTAGTAGCCAGCCAAACATGTGTAAGAAACTCAAGTCAGCGAACTTAATTTTATCACTATCACTGAAGACTGGAAACTGAAACCAAAATATGTCAGTCCTAGCCCGGTGGGATATATACCTGGGACTATGATGGACCTAGAAAGCCAGAAGTTAATTAAGTATTGTTTGCAGGAGCCCAGAGTGATTTAAGTATTATCTGCAGGTGCATTGTCTGAAATGAACATCTGTATGACTCTCCAATCCTCTCTTGTCATCTGACATATTTTAATGAAGTTAGTGTTGCTTATATGATTAATTGTTGTCCAGCTGTTTAAGCTTTTCACGTACATCTTTCTATGTTTTCCTTTGCCTCTCTTGCCTAGTATTTTCTCACATAACACTAATTTCTCTGTTCTATCTCTTCTGTTGATATGCCACATATATTTCATTTGTCTTTTACTAATGGTTTTGTTGAGAAATCTGCAGCTTTCGGTAACTCAACATTTGTTTCCTTCTCAGTTCATGATATTCTCATCACTCTTAAAAAAAGAACCACATCTCGATGGTTTGCAATTTCTTCACCATTTCATTACTCATTGTCCATAATTCACATCCATACACAAGAACAGATCAGATAACTTTTCCGTAATCAAATTTGTGTATAAGTGTTATTTTTCTTTTTCACTACGTTGCTCTCTTAAGTGTAAAATATATTTAACATGTGGTATCCTCTATTTTTGCAGGCATTGCTGAAATCATTCCTACCAAACTTAAAGTCCAGCTCTGCTGTGTGTAGAAGAATGTCGGCCAGCAGTCTGGCTTTAATTTGTCAGCACTCCAGAGCTCCACTTTCATTTTTCAACTACCTTATTAGTGTTCTTCTTGGTATGTTGTTGAAAGTACTATTTGGTTGTTTTATTTGTAAACAAATTTACTTGTGTCATAGTGCATATTTATGAAAATGTATATTGACTACTTGAAATATTAGTTACAATAAACTTCTTTTCAGTTCTTTAATTATATTAGAATAGGAATTTTAAGTATTGTGTAAAATTAACAATTAGGTATTTTTAGCAGCTATTCATTATTCAATAACCATTTTAGTTCTTACTGTAATAAGTTATTATTCCTTACGGACCCATACGGGGGAGCAAAGAATAGTAACACTGTTGCCTACGATGCACGTCGTAAGAGGCGACGAAAAAGGCTATGGTTCCGTCGCCCTGCTACTGAGTGAGTGCGTGGCGTGACACTGTGAGCTGTGAATTTTGCGTGGAATGCTTTTGCATCTGTCCACGGTTGTTTTTCGCGTGAACTGCATGTTCGGAACGATGACAGCCGGCTGTTGCTGGATTGACTGGTTTGCCTTTTCGGTTCACGAGTGCATTTTTCAGGAGACTCCTGGGAGTTGTTGCTGTAGCTACGGAGTTCGTGCGGCGCTTTCGGTGAGTCACCCTGCGGAAAGAGACCGAGCCATATGGGATAAAACCTCGGTCAATGAAGTCTTTCTGGTGACTGCCGTTTTCATCGACGATGAACTGTATTTTTCGTGGAGGACTTTTGTGTTGGCATTCAGGCAGCGGCATTATGCACAGTGTACCCGTGCGGGCTGTTGGCTTGCCGACACTCCTGTCTATTCCATTGTTCACATGGAGCAGTGAAGAGCATTTTGTGATATTCACTGCCACAGGAACGGAGCAATATGGGGACGACCCGTTGCCGTGAAGTTGGAACCGCGACTAACTAACTAACTAGTTATTATTCTTTAAACAGTTTTAGAATATAGCATTTTGAAACATAATCTGCGTTTCCAACATGTTTTGAAGCAAAGCATTTGAAGTATCAATGTATTTCTCAAAAGAGTTTTTTAGAATATATAATTTTCATTATAGTTTACACATATCCAAATTGTTTAGAAGATATGATTTGTTTATGATGAACTTATCTGTTTCTCTGTCAATAGTAATACAATTTTCTGTTCTATAATTGAAGTATTTTTTTTAATAATTTGCACTTCCACACAATTTTTTGAAGTAGGTTTTTCAGCAGTAATTTATTTACTCTTTTAAAACAATTTTTGTTTATTTGGCAAACATGTATTAATGCATTTAAGTTTTTGAATTTAGTATTTTTACTAATTATCTACATCCAATAAAAGATTTTAAGTCAAATGGAATTTTCTTTGAATACTTTGGTTTATGTTTCCTATGTTTCTCTAGAAATGATCCTACCAGTTGATATTGGCCATGATGTGATGATATTACTGGGGGTGATTCTCTGTCTGCGACACTCCATACCTCACTTGTCTTCATCCAGTAACAGAGATCAAGGACTCAAAGACAGTTTTGGTTTTAGAGAGTTCGAGACGGAACAGTCAGTCGGAGAAGAACAGATCGTGAAGGTGGGTATTTGAACCAGCTGTGATAAATGAAACAGAATTGCATATTTATTATCATGGCTCTTTTTAAGGTTATAGTTGGAATTTGTGATCAGAGACTAATTGTTGTTTATTGTACTTTAGGGGAGTTCTCATCAACATCACTACTATGCCATTGAGCAGGAGAGTGCATGTGCACACATAGAGAGAGAGACACACACACAAGCAGACAAATGCACACAAGCAGATGCACACAGACACATGCACACACCATTCACACACACACAGAAAGAGCCACACACACACAATCAGACTGACATACACTGACAGACAATACATACACATACTTGACATTATACAGAGAATGGGGGGGGGGGGGTATGTGCGTGCGCAGGTGGGTGGGGAACATGTCAACGTTACTTTGGTTGTGTGTGCTTCTTCGTTAATGTTGGCCATGTGTTCTTCACAGAGTCACTGAATATTTTACAATTTTGCGATTTTGATATTAAATTTCCATTTAAGATTATGTAATTTACAAATTTAAAAAAAATACATGCATAGTTTGTTTCCAGGCAATAGCATTTTAATTGTTGAATTGCATGAACGAAATAGTCACTTGAAACATGAAACAATAAGCAAAGTTTTTATGTACCACAAATGACAAGTTTATTGTCATTCAGCAGTTGATGAATATATCATTTCATTTTCAGAGTGCATATTGCTATAACACATAATAAAAGTGAATAATGGAAGAGAAATTTGTTGAGCATATTCATGCTGGAATTTTTTTTAAAATTGTTTATTTTTGGCTGGATATAATAACCCCCTTCTATTGATTATTTGTGATTTACTAGACAGTTTTTTTATTCAGTAGTTTGCCATTGCTTTTATGTTCAAGTATCTAACATGTGAGTTCAACTGACGGTGTATGGAATGAATCCGCTACCCTGCCTTCAGTGCAAACACGTTAAACCTCTCGGGAAAAAAGTAACATGAAGGGCCCGTGAGACTTATTTGCTGGCCTCAAATTTGTATACATCAACTGGCACTCAATGGGTGATGTGGTCTATATCATATGGCCACATTTACTTCCCACAACATTTCCTGATACCCATTTTAGGTTATGTCGACTTGGCAGTCCATGTTCATAAAGAAAAATCTGATTTCATGAAGAATCGAACACGTGACCACAAGGCTGGCTAACAAGCATGCTGCCATTGAGTTTATTGTGTGGCTTGTAGTATATCCATTGACAGTTTATCATGAACATCGAAGCAAAACCATGACTAAGCACAGATACTGACGTCCTTGATTAAACACCTCTTTATTGTGGACATGTATCCCAGCAGACATCATTCATGAATGTCGCATGTTCCAGTCTGTAGAATGGCATATGAAAGTTCTTATTAACCCTTTACAGGGCAGACGCTTGTCCGTTTTTTAGCCCTGAATGGGCAAGATTTTTTCAGGTTTGGTAAAATTTCGGGTTGCGTTAGTAAAAACATCACAAATAAGGTGTTAGTCAACCGATTTTAGTTAAATAAACAACACAATGAAGAGAAAAGCATGCAGAATATGTTACGTGATTGTTGTCGGTAATCCATATATGAACACAAATATTTACGAAATACAGCATATTTGTGATTTTCCGTCATCTATACAGCAATTTACAAACACATTTTCAGAATCATAATCACTTTGTTTAAAGTCCGACTCACGACTGCTAATGCAAAGTAACGCTTTTCACTGATATCTAGCTGCGATTAATAGTCAACTTCATTCTCTTTAATGTCATTTAAATTGAACCTAGCGAAATCTCGGCTATCACTTGAAGAATCGCCGAAATCCATTTTGAAAAAACTAAGCGTAAAAACCCCGAACACTTTAAAAAAAAAAGTCTGTAAAAGTCAGTTCAAATTCATAGTAGGTGCTTACAAATGGCGGCCACGTTGTCAGGCTATCGGTGAAAGCGAAAGTAGCCGTCGGAAGTATCGGAAAGCCGAGAGATCGCGTTTTTGCAATGCATAATAGTATCGTGCGGTTTGGGATGTTTCGCCCGTTTACGGTATCGGACGGAAATGGCCGTCCCTGCCTTGTAAAGGGTTAAATATATCTATTGTTTGCTTTAAGTAGTTATTTAGTCCCATGTGCATCAATTGTTTTGAGTATCGCCCTCTATTCGACCTCAGACAATGATATCACATTTATGGAAAATGTCAACTTACAGAGAGGCCTTGATGTCTGGGTTACACCTGACTGCCATCTACTTGCTGAATACAACTTGCATTCATCTTGGTCACTCACGCTGCCATACTAGGCTGATATAACATCTTTGAACACATTTGCTGAATCATTTAACAGGCTGCTTTATGATTCTTTATGGCTGACAACCACTCTCACGTCTGCTAAAGTTGAAGCCCCTGGCCTAATTGTTGTTCAAGAAGTTTCCCCGGCGTGACGTCACTTTCCGTCACGTGTTGTTCACGAGGAGATAACCCCGGCTACTTTGACTTTCTTTTTTTTTTCAGCATCTCAATGCTGAGTTCTGTTCAACCTTTTGCGTGTCCCATCTTCTAGAACGATTTCATAGAGAATCTAACTGTTCTCTTGTCAATATTAATCTAGTTTGTTCTTATAACCAATTGATACATGGCACATGCTAACCACTGTTCTATCACATCTCTAGCCATTGGCATGACAAATTAATCTCATTTTCATGAAGAAACTAAAATGCCTGCTTGTTTCTCACTTCAGATTTTGCAAGCGCTGCTTCATTACTCAGGCCACAGTGACCATAATGTTGTAACAGCTTCTCTGGAATCACTCCAGCAGCTGCTGCGCACACCTTCACCCAGTTTGCGACGGCTGCTTTTAACACGGGGTAGCATCTCCAAGTCATATATATTCACACAGGATTTTGAGGAGGAGGAGCATGCTAGAATTGACAGTGAGGACATTAGAGAACTTAAAAAACTAAATTGTGTTGTCAGCTAAACATTTGGCATGGCTTTTGATTAGTATTCTTATTGTTTTAATATTTTGGCTGAGAATGTATGAACTACAGATTTTCCTTGGTTAAAAGATGATAGACTTCATTGCACCAGGTATTGTCCCATATACCTTGGTTTCTATCTGCAGAGCAGCTTACCACCTGCTGAAAGTACCATACAGAGCATGAACTCTGCAGCTTCAGCGTCGACCCCCAGGAGTTTCAGAAAAAAGTAAACTCGTGAACCGAATGGCAGAGCCCAAAAAACGACTAAGCACAAAGAATATGACTTGACCATTTTGCTACAAGGACCCCTGTTTATAGCATTTCATTGGTATTAAGTAAATATTGATATGGTAGCTTACCCTGACAGTCTTGAATAATGGCAGCTACATTTTGATTGTTAGTAACAAGGGATGTAAGTAATCTCATATAGTTTAACCTCCGTAACAGTCTGTTATTTCATATTATGGCTATGTCAACATTATCGAGTATAAATATTGAGCACAACCCACTACTGGCAACGCCGATCGCATTCTGGTATGAACCTAAGGCCTATCCACGTCAATATGGAAGCACTATACTCGAGTTTCGCCCTCATTTGAGCTCGTCAGTAGTGCATATCCCTGACCGGATCCGGAAACAGTCCCTGATCACGCGTGTGAAGCGGGTGTGTAACCACGCAGCACACACTGGACACACCAAATTATCACAACAGAACATCACAACGCTACCCATCGTAGGCTATGCTCAAGATTGCCCAATCGCCGCGACCGACGTCCGTCAATCGATGGGACCCGAACGATCAGGACTTCTCACTGGCAAGGAACACCAGGCCTCCTAAATCCAGTGAGCAATAATCAATTGATTATGTGGTTGTTTCGGGATTTGAAATTTAAATATTGAGCACAACCCACTACTGGCAACGCCGATCGCATTCTGGTATGAACCTAAGGCCTATCCACGTCAATATGGAAGCACTATACTCGAGTTTCTGCCTCATTTGAGCTCGTCAGTAGTGCATATCCCTGACCGGATCCGGAAACAGTCCCGGATCACGCGTGTGAAGCGGGTGTGTAACCACGCGGCACACACTGGACACACCAAATTATCACAACAGAACATCACAACGCTACCCATCGTAGGCTATGCTCAAGATTGCCCAATCGCCGCGACCGACGTCCGTCAATCGATGGGACCCGAAGGATCAGGACTTCTCACTGGCAAGGAACACCAGGCCTCCTAAATCCAGTGAGCAATAATCAATTGATTATGTGGTTGTTTCGGGATTTGAAATTTAAATATTGAGCACAACCCACTACTAGCAACGCCGATCGCATTCTGGTATGAACCTAAGGCCTATCCACGTCAATATGGAAGCACTATACTCGAGTTTCGCCCTCATTTGAGCTCGTCAGTAGTGCATATCCCTGACCGGATCCGGAAACAGTCCCGGATCACGCATGTGAAGCGGGTGTGTAACCACGCAGCACACACTGGACACACCAAATTATCACAACAGAACATCACAACGCTACCCATCGTAGGCTATGGTCAAGATTGCCCAATCGCCGCGACCGACGTCCGTCAATCGATGGGACCCGAACGATCAGGACTTCTCACTGGCAAGGAACACCAGGCCTCCTAAATCCAGTGAGCAATAATCAATTGATTATGTGGTTGTTTCGGGATTTGAAATTTAAATATTGAGCACAACCCACTACTGGCAACGCCGATCGCATTCTGGTATGAACCTAAGGCCTATCCATGTCAATATGGAAGCACTATACTCGAGTTTCGCCCTCATTTGAGCTCGTCAGTAGTGCATATCCCTGACCGGATCCGGAAACAGTCCCGGATCACGCGTGTGAAGCGGGTGTGTAACCTGGACACACCAAATTATCACAACAGAACATCACAACGCTACCCATCGTAGGCTATGCTCAAGATTGCCCAATCGCCGCGACCGACGTCCGTCAATCGATGGGACCCGAACGATCAGGACTTCTCACTGGCAAGGAACACCAGGCCTCCTAAATCCAGTGAGCAATAATCATTTGATTATGTGGTTGTTTCGGGATTTGAAATTTAAATATTGAGCACAACCCACTACTGGCAACGCCCATATTGACGTGGATAGGCCTTAGGTTCATACCAGAATGCGATCGGCGTTGCCAGTAGTGGGTTGTGCTCAATATTTAAATTTCAAATCCCGAAACAACCACATAATCAATTGATTATTGCTCACTGGATTTAGGAGGCCTGGTGTTCCTTGCCAGTGAGAAGTCCTGATCGTTCGGGTCCCATCGATTGACGGACGTCGGTCGCGGCGATTGGGCAATCTTGAGCATAGCCTACGATGGGTAGTGTTGTGATGTTCTGTTGTGATAATTTGGTGTGTCCAGTGTGTGCCGCGTAGTTACACACCCGCTTCACACGCGTGATCCGGGACTGTTTCCGGATCCGGTCAGGGATATGCACTACTGACGAGCTCAAATGAGGGCGAAACTCGAGTATAGTGCTTCCATATTGACGTGGATAGGCCTTAGGTTCATACCAGAATGCGATCGGCGTTGCCAGTAGTGGGTTGTGCTCAATATTTAAATTTCAAATCCCGAAACAACCACATAATCAATTGATTATTGCTCACTGGATTTAGGAGGCCTGGTGTTCCTTGCCAGTGAGAAGTCCTGATCGTTCGGGTCCCATCGATTGATGGACGTCGGTCGCGGCGATTGGGCAGTCTTGAGCATAGCCTACGATGGGTAGCTTTGTGATGTTCTGTTGTGATAATTTGGTGTGTCCAGTGTGTGCCGCGTGGTTACACACCCGCTTCACACGCGTGATCCGGGACTGTTTCCGGATCCAGTCAGGGATATGCACTACTGACGAGCTCAAATGAGGGCGAAACTCGAGTATAGTGCTTCCATATTGACGTGGATAGGCCTTAGGTTCATACCAGAATGCGATCGGCGTTGCCAGTAGTGGGTTGTGCTCAATATTTAAATTTCAAATCCCGAAACAACCACATAATCAATTATCGAGTATGTTGAAATTGTGTGAAAAAAAGGGCTGCTGTGGTTACACATTCTTCATTGATATTTTGAGTTAACTAATGGCTGGTTTTGATGTTTATGGGTGAAAAACTGGCAAATCTCAGTTATTCAGTTATCGTTGCATTATTCTCTTTGTACTACCTACAAGTCTGCTCAGATTCTGTTTTAACTAACTCGTCAGCATGGATCAGCTGATTGTACAAGTTCTGTATTTATTGTCTGTTATTTTTTACCTGTTTATGTGAGTAGTGTTCTTCATGAACTGTTCCAATCCTCACACATAATTCCTGCATTCTGGACACTGCTGTTGATTCACACTTAGCAAACTTCGCTCAGTACACTGAGTATATTTTCTAGATCAATTGGTTGGACTTCTGTTACAGTTGCTAACCTGGCCAGCTTTGTCAAAACCTCCCTTTAAAGCTGAAATGAACCTCATTTAGTTTACAGTCATGATGAAATCACCTATAAGGAAGACAGGTTGTTTTTATATTCTTGTTGTGAACATTTTTGGTAGACCATGATAAAATTATTTGTAAGATATCTTCCTGAGTTCTTACTTGAGTCTGACACTCCTTTTATACAAGTCTGTGATGTCATATGATTTTTTTTATTACATTTGTTGTGGTGGTTCATGCTACATCACTTTGTATGAAGTTTTATGTTCCGCCACAATTGCGTTTGATTTTGTTACATTTGTTATGAACATAGATGGTCTAGGCAAGGTCACTTCATGACCCAAACAGGAGATATATTTATATATTCAGAGAAGGAAAAGTGTGGACAGAGCAAGCGTTGTCTTTATCTTCACAAAGAAAGTTTCTTCAATACTTTTCTGATACTTTCCTGTCAGTGATTCATTTCTCACTATTAGACTTAAGACAAATGAAAGAGACAGCACAGTTATTCAAGTTTATGCATCAGTTACTGTATTAGTAGTTAATGAAACTCGGGAATTTTACAGTGGTTTACAGTAGACATTACAAAAGGTGGAAAGAAGAAACATGATAATCATGAGCGATTTCATCATGAAAATTGGTGATGAAAGTATGGGAACAATAAAGGTCTGAGGCCAATTTTGTATAAGACACAGAAATAAGAGAGAGAAGCTAATCGATATGTGTCTCTTAAACTCTCTCTTAATTAAAAATATCCCATTTAAACATCATCTAATAGGGTTGTACACTTAAACCTCATGGTAACTGCATGAACCAGATTGATTGCATCTTGACACGAGAAAGATGAAGGACATGTATATTATCCACAAAGACACTCCCAGGAGTAGACCACAACACAGATAATGAACTGCTTGCTGCAGATTTCAAGGTAAAATTGAAAAAAAAAGATGATAGAATGAGCATGATCAATGTAGTTCAATGTAAGTGATATACCACCTGAATATAACTGAAGTAAAAAAAAATAAAAATAGAGATACCACAAGCTGATATGATTACTATCTGGCAGGCTTAGTGACAGCAATGCTTCGCAATCTCCAGTTGCATTTGATAAAGTGAAATATGGAAGAGAGAGGAGATCCAGTTACAAAACATTCCTTGTCTTACTCCTTGCCTTAACAGTTCATAATTGTCTATTTTATTTCCAATTTTAATGGCTACTACTTGTTTCCAGTAACTATTGTTTAGTATTTTGAGATTGTTTCATCAGTTTTAATGTCCTCAAACATTTTGATAATTTCATATTTCATATCAAATCATCATCATCATCATCTTCCACTTCTGCCATCAAGCGTCGTATTATCAAATACCACTGGATATTGCCGAACATTGCTGTCATCACAGCTGACCAAAACAACTCTTGATTCTCCACCAACTTCCCCGCCTCATGCATTTCATGTCCTGAGTGTCTGTAATGTCCTGTGTCCAGTGTTGCTTGGGTTGGCCTCTACTTTGTTGTTTTCCAGGAACTTTGCTTCTTTTACTGTTCTCTCTGAACCTCTGTGACTGTCTATTTTTGGGTCACTCTGTGGACCATACAATTGATCTTCCACTGTTGTTTTTCTGTACCAGAAGGTTTTGATGTTGTAGTTCCATAAGTCTGCGGCATCAATCCAGTTGTGCACTTGACTGATGTGACAATATAAAATTGTGTATACTTGTGGTTGTGCAATCCATTGTCTACTGTTCTGGGGTTACATAACATGATACGTTTTATGAGCCAATTTTCTTTGATATTTAGATCTTGCAAAATGTCAGAAGTTTTGTTTTCTTGATCAGTTGTATTCTAAGAGATATTCTGCTAATGGTTAAGTTTTAAAGTCTCAAATGTTTTCCTTCATTGTATGTGAAAGTTTTGTAAATCAAGTGTCTTATAATGTATGTTGTGTTACAGGTGTGCTGGATTTACCGTCAGTCACTGATGACATGGGGCTAGACGAGGACACTGATTTGAATGACACAAGTGGTCAGCCTGTCTCATCTAAAGCTTCTGACTCATCAACTGTCATGTCCGAGGATGATGTGAAATCAATTGGAAACCAGGAGAAGTTTGTCCCTTTCTTAATTTTTCCCCCTTTTTAATTAACCAGTTTTGATGTTAGAAGAATAGAGATAGAAGACAAAAATGTTCTGATTAACACATAAGAAAGATAAGTAAATGAAGTGTCTCACATTTTTATCTGTAGTGTAGATTTCAAAAACTAGGTTTAACCCTTTACAGGGCAGACGCTTGTCCGTTATTTAGCCCTGAACGGGCAAGATTTTTTCAGGTTCTGTAAAATTTCGGGTTGCGTTAGTAAAAACATCACAAATAAGGTGTTAGTCAACCGATTTTAGTTAAATAAGCAACACAATGAAGGGAAAAGCATGCAGAATATGTTACTCACGTGATTGTTGTCGGTAATCCATGTATGAACACAAATATTTACGAAATACGGCATGTTGTTTGTGATTTTCCGTCATCTATATGGCAATTTACAAACACATTTTCAGAATCATAAATCACTTTCTTTAAAGTCCGACTCAGACTGCTAATGCAAAGTAACGCTTTTCACTGATATCTAGCTCCGATTAATAGTCAACTTCGTGCCCTTTAATGTCACTTAAATTGAACCTAGCGAAATCTCGGCTATCACTTGAAAAATCACCGAAATCCGGTTTGAAAAACTAAGCGAAGACCCCGAAAACTATCAAAAAAAGTCTGTAAAAGTCCGTTCAAATTCATAGTAGTCACTAACAAATGGCGGCTACGTTGTCAAGCTATCGGCGAAAGCGAAAGTAGCCATCGGAAGTATCGTAAGGCCGAGAAATCGCGTTTTTACAATGCATAATAGTATCGGACGTAATCGGCCGATTTGCTCGTTAACGCGATCGGACGCAAATGGACGTTCTGCCTTGTAAAGGGTTAAGGATATATTTATTGGCTATCATTTCTAGGGTATTTGTCACATGTTGCTGACTTTTAATGATACTCCTACCTTCTTGCTCTTCTCCATTACCTTGTCTAGTAAATGTGATAAGTATGGTTTTCAAACTACCCTCACGTTATTAGAGTTGTGTCATCTGCATGTCTCAACATGTTTTGAGCTCTGATTTTCGTTTTTGTACTCTGATTTTTTGTTGTATACTTTTGTTTCTGGTATTGTCTTGTAAATATTGAAAAGATCCAGTGATAAAATACATCATTATCTAATCCCTGTTTTAATTCTTTCTGCACCATGTCTGCTCACAATTGTGTTCATGTGTATCAGGCAGTGTATGGTGTGTAAATGATATCTCTTACATTTAGTGTGAGTATACAAAAGAAACCTGGCTAGATATTTTAACATGTAAAACAGCATAGGTTGTTTCTTTTAAAGTAATGCACTAATTCTTTTGTAAGTTTTGGTAAATTGTCCACCTTAGGCATCTGCTGCAAAATCTTGCTTTGACTAAAATTGTGAATTGATATGAATTCACTGTTCTCTTGCATATCTAATGACAGATTCTTACTCCAATGTAAATTGCTTACTTTTCTGAGACGTTCCTATCTATGTTGAGCAAAATATTGAAAAGTTCTTTACGTTTTACTTTATCAAAAACATTTTAATAGTTTAGAGGTGGTGGGGTATGGGTATCCCCTTTCAAAGGAGAACATCCCTAACCTACAGGACACCTTGGGGAAGGTGGAGTATTTGTTTAAGCCCCTCCTTACAAGGTAATGTAAAACAAATAAGCAGGTGGTGTATTGAGCTTTAGAGCAGCTGCCAGATAATTGTTGGTTGTGCTCTTATGTTTGCAACAGCAAGCTGAAAATATCTTTATAAAGACAATGGCTATGTTTATTGGCAAGAAGGAAAGCAATGGCACATTACCTACTTTACAGATACCCTAGTCCTAGCGTATCTTTGACAGCTTTCAGAACTCTCAGTGTCTTGCCAGCTGGCATGGCTGAATATGCCTCTCCACAAATTGTGATCTCCGACAGCATAGATCAGTTCATGTGTTAACTCCTTTCTGTACCATGACACAAGACTGTCAAAAATTTTCTCACGCTGTCTTTCTTTACGCGGGACATCTTGCTTATGATTGAGAGGTTTTCCGAAAGGTTGTTATGGGCGCGAGATTCTGCAAAGGATATGATACTGAATGAATGAATGTTTTCCTTGATCTTTTTCCACAAATCTTTCTGGTTGTTACATGTTCCAGTTTTTGTCTTCACATAATGTGGCCAAAAAATTATGACTGCTTCTTTCTGATGTTTGTGATAAGAACTATATAAAACTAACAAAGTAAACCTCATGTGGGAATTGTTCATTTTGAGAGGCTGTTTGTTAATGTAATTGGATGTGGTTAAACAATTGTGCATTTATATTGCTAAGCTGATATTTCTTTAATTTATTTAATGCATGTTTTAGAAATGAACCTACGTCAGCATCGTCAAGCCCTCCTGGCATAGAGACAATAGTGGTGACAGACGGCACTGAATACTCTGGCATTGAAATTGGAGATTTAAATGACGAGAGATCTGAACTGTCAGCTGCATCAGGTTTGTTCACTGATCTAGAATTGTTTCATTTACTCTGCACTTTTAAAGATGGCTTTTTTGTCTAGAATAGCTTGTTAAGGGAAGCAAAAAATAGTAATATTGTAATCTACAGTGCAAGTCTTAAGAGGAGACTTTACTAGCTTGTTACCTGATTTGTTAATTTTATACTGTTTGTGCATTAGTCAGTTTGGCTATAATAAAATAGACATTTGTGATTAGTCATTGTTATTGGTAGAGAAAGATCTTGGCTTTCGGAAATAAATGTTACTGAAAACTTGTGCATATTTCATAATAAAACAAGGTAAAGGTCACATGGCTAATGCTGCCATGGTAATGTGAAGTGTTGGTCCCATAGCAGGAGTCTGCAGGGGGTCACTCTGAAGTGGTAGGACCATCACATTTTGTAGTCCTGAGTGCCGAGGGAATAGGTGGCCATTCCTTCCCTCCTGTATCAAACACTTAATCCTAGCCTGACCATGCTCATGCCACTGTCAGCATAACATTGACATTTTAGGCTGTCATATATTTTAGATCAACAAGTTGAGGTGGGGTGACTAGTTTCTTTCCTTGCTGACTTTCTTTCCCAGATATTCCCCAGAAGATTCTGAGACTGGCATAATAGATTACGATGTTACTAGACACCCAGGTTGCCTCAGCTTAAAATATGTACCGGAAAATGTTCTGAGAAGTAACTGTGCAGGTGTAATATTGACCACATCACCCATTGAGTGCCAGTTTGATTAAAATATGTACCGGAAAATGTTCTGAGAAGTAACTGTGCAGGTGTAATATTGACCACATCACCCATTGAGTGCCAGTTTGATTAAAATATGTACTGGAAAATGTTCTGAGAAGTAACTGTGCAGGTGTAATATTGACCACATCACCCATTGAGTGCCAGTTTGATTAAAATATGTACCGGAAAATGTTCTGAGAAGTAACTGTGCAGGTGTAATATTGACCACATCACCCATTGAGTGCCAGTTTGATTAACATATGAGATTAGCAGCATATACCAACTGTGCTATAGAGCTCTGGGGCTATTTCAGCTTGTAATGTGAGCACTGGGTAATTTTCAGAATGTTCTGGGAATTGTTTAGATAGTAACATGATGAGAGAGGGTACTGACCACCCCAACTGATAATGTCTTGACTTAGAATTTGTAAAGCATAATACTTTATACCCCAGTGGTATCTGCGATGGGATTATCTTGACTTTCTTACAACCAGTTCAGTGAAGGAGTCTTGCAGCATCTGACTGGTTTTGGTTTGAATCAAGACATTGTGTGACCATGCCAGCATTAAAATATGTGCACAAACAAACTTATAGTACAGGTTGAAAGTCACTCCACTGGAATCCACAGGGCAAATGAAACAGAGGGAGACCAAACACACACTTGGAGAAGGGAATTATTTATAGAGGTTAATAATATGGGCAGAACATGGAGTTGGCTGCAGGGGATAGTAACTAACAGATAGAGCAGCTTGGCATGAGATGGTTGAGGGCCTATCTCCAAGAGGTTATAAGAGAAGAGAGAGAATGAACAGTGAAGCATATTTACACAGAGTGGAAATTTAAAGATCTACAAAAATAAAAGAAACACAACCTATGTATTTCTATAAATGTATTATTTTAGTACCTTTTTCTGTACAGGGATATCGCACAGTGACAGCGTGGAGACTTTGCAGAGTGTTCGTAGTATTAGTCCTCATCCTGCCTCCGCCACACCACTTCAGCTACCTGGGCATGACATGAATGGAAATCCTCAGATCATCATATACCCTGGGGAGGAATTCATACCACCACCAAGCCCAAATACAGCCTTGAGTGAATCTGTGGAGCAGGTAGAAAACTGCCAATATAAATAACTGTAGACACAAACTTCATCTGCTCTTTTCCTCTACAGTTCCCTTTGGTGGTGGTTCAGTTGATGCAAATAATACCCTGGATTATGTGGAAAGCAAGATGTGGCATTTACAACAAACAGGCTGTTCATTTATGAAAATATCATGCAAATATGCTTGGACAATCATGGTTCACCATCTCACTCAATAACAGTCATATATTTTTGGGGTTTTATTTGGTGTTCGCTTGCTTTGAACTCAAGCATAGTCCATACACATGCTACTACTACTAGTATACTGGACTATTTTTGTGTGTGGATTAGCTTTCCCTGTTATCAATGTCCCTCGCCACCAGGCCAACCCACTCCAACTTCAGAGGTAACCAGTCTCAAATCGGATCTATGTTCTTGTCATGATTGTGCCATGAGACTAAGCCATTCCAATGTTTATCTATTTGTTCCTCTTGCTCCTTACCACTACAATTTTTCAGTTGTCACTAAGTTTTCTCTTCATAACATGCACACAACATTTTGACTATCTGCATCAAAGTTTTCTAATCAATTATGATTTTCATCGGCTTCTTGAAGGATTGCCTCATTTTGTTTGTGTCTCTCCATGGTTTTCTTTGCATATACCACATAAACTACATTTCTGCAGCCATCAGATGTTTCTCAGCTTTTCTCCTTATTAAGAGCATTCTGAACTTCCAGTTCCTTCATTGAATTTGGAATATCAAACTTTTATTCGTGTGAATCATTGTAAAGGTCTTTCATCTACTCTGACCATGTCTCTAAAATCTGATCTTTGAATATTATGATTTTGCCATCTTTGATTTTCAGGCAATCTAAGAATATGGGTGATTTTTTTTGTTAATTCTTTTGTATGTTAGTTTAGTATTTTCTGTAGGAGCGTTAGTATAATCTATAGTGGGTTGTGCTGATAATGTCATTAGTATGGTGGGGCGTGTATTGACACTTGTTTTCATCGTCTGCTAAATTGAGAAAAAGACTGGCCACCTATTCCTCCGTGCATCCAGGTCTACAAAATGTGATGGCCTTATCACGCCACAGACCCATAGCAGGTTCTTACTTATGGACTTTTTAAAAAGTATTTTTAACGTTATTTTGTTTTCAATTTCCCTTCAGTTATCCTCAAACTATGCTTAGTTTGTCTTTCTTCATAGTTTTGTAACTTCTCTCTAAATCTCTTTATATTTTCATGGTTATTTTATTTTTGTTTCTGCTCTTTTCCAACTAGTCATTAATTTCCTAAAGCCTATACTCTTCAGAATAGATATAGTTGTTTGTGCAGCCTGCCTGAGTTCCTGAATATTTCATATTCGTCATCAATGACTTGAAATATTTCTAGATCATTTCTATGCAGGATTTTTCTTGTACCTCTTTCTCATTCTTCAGTGCACACAGATCAAACTTAAATCTTCTTGGTTTTTATTTGATCTTTAACTTTAGATGTGTTTTGCCTATAACCAATATATGATCACTGTAACAGTCTGCATTTGGCAGATATCCCAATGCAATAATAACCCATTGTAGTTGTAAAAGCAGTTTAATGAAATCACATGTTATGGTTTTAATTTATACAAGTGGTAATTAGCAGATTTATTCTAATATGCTTTTCTTTTTCTTCTTCATCTTGTACTTCTTCTTTCTTTCAATGCCCAGTGGAGCACTACATTGTTTGGCTGCTTGTGTATTACTAGGGACATTTACATTTAGTAGTTTGCCATTGCTTTCTGAATGACCGATGCCTATATCATTGTTGAAAATCTACACAAGGCAGTCTGTTTCCAAATTGTCTGCAGCTGATTTTGAATGCAATATGGAGGATTGCAAGTTATGTGGGGTATATTATACAAATACAAACTTAATGCAATCCAAACTGTACATACCTGCAGTCTTTAACAGCAAACATGGACAAAAATAAACGTGGCGAATGGTTTACAGATGCAGTTCATAATCCCGCATACCACATTTGAGGCAGGTGAATTGGCAGCAGACTGCCTTGTGTTTTGTTTTTTATAAAGTGATATTGGGTCTTTCGTTCAGAAAAAAATGGCAAACTACTGAACGTAAACTTGACAAGAGATCACAAGCAGCCAAAAAATGCTGGGGTTGATTGCTACGTCCTGTAAAGGATATGCAACTACATTTTTTTAACGTGAAAAATCATTATCCACATGACGATAGATGTTAATGTTATTTTTTGTCATGGCAGGATGATCAGCATCCTTGCACATTAGATGAGGATAGATGATAGATTGATTAATTGTATTTAAATTGAAACAATTTTAATTCAAAAAGGCTTACATACTTTCTCATTTTGTTGGTGCTTTGTTTTTGGTGATCTGTTTATGTCTTTTAAATTTATATTTCTATTTGTTAAAAATGAGACCTTTGCCCTATTCTTGCAGATCCAAGTTGAACAAGAATCCTTACAAGAAGATGAAGTACCACTATTGTTTTACCTGAGGCTTCTTAGCAAAAGATTCCTTTTAACAGGTGTACCAGACGGTCTTGTTGCAGACAAACAAGTTAGAGTCAGTCTCAAGTCATTAGCACTGGGCTGTGTGTCTTGCAGCTTGGCATTGTGTCCTCGACTCTTTCTCTTCAAACTGTGTCCAACAGCAAGCGGTGCCGGTAAGAATGTGTAATAAATAGAAAAGAAATGAAAAAGATTCTTTCAGACAGTACTCTGTTGTATAAGGATGTGTAATTTTATTCTGTCTAAATACATATGCAGTAAGAAAACCTGAGATTAGTTTAACTAGAAAGGTCTTTGTCTGGAATCGACAGTAGAAAAGAAATGGAGGAAGTCAGAGAAGTGGAGATATAAATGAGTAATTTGGGGAGGACATGGACAAAGCTGCATTGGGTAGTTAAGTATAGGGCAGCTTGGAGTTTATTCGTTAAGGCCTATAAAGGGCGGAAAAAAAGAAGAAGAAATACATAATTAAGCATGCAATTGATTATTCCAACTAAGACATTTTTGTCTGATCTTGATAACAGAATAGAAAATTCATTGTAAAAATATATTTTTTTAAATCCACAGTGTCCACATGTTCAGGGTTTTAAATGGAATATATAATATCTGTTATTGTTTTAAATAATTGAGGTTTTGTTTGTTTCTTTATGTTTTGTGAATAGTTATGATAACCATATTGTCCTCCTCACCTTCTTCATAGGGATGTTTAGTGTTCACATTGTACAGGAGATATATTCTTGCTTCTGTGTTTACAGCATTTCACCAAGTAGCTTATATAATCTGTATTTGTATTCATGTAATCTGCTGATACAATCATCATTATGTGGTCACATTATGGGAATACAAAAACTAGAACATATTGTGACAACTGGAATTATTTGTGGAAAAAGAGATAGAGGAAGACATTAAGAGAACATTCATGACAGTTTTGTGTCTAAGCACACAAACTGTTACATGCTATTGGAGATCACAATATGTGGAGAAACATGATTGCCCATGATTGTTGGCAAGGTACTGGAGGATGATGATGATTTGTTTGAAGTTGCTAGTGTTTTGAGAGTACTGACTGACTAAAGTTTATGTAATTAGGCAGTGATCAGAACCTGCAGGACGTCACATTGTATGCTGGACACCCAGATCACCAGTTGAAGGGGCAGGCTGCTATTGTCATTGGCAGCTTTATCAGAGCAGCTTTGGTTGAGGGCAGAGGCAACTTTCATCAATGGCTAGTGAAGAATTTACCACCAGATCAGAGTAAGTATTTGATCAGCTGAATTCTTAGTTTACTGATGAAGGGGTTATGAATGCAATTCATAATCAGCATACGGCATTCGAAGTACAGCTGCGAGCGATTTGGTAGCAGACCACCTTGCATTGATTTCCAATATGCAACTAACTAACTAATCTACATTGTGTTATGAGAGATAGCGATTGCCTTAGTCTCTTTCTGTTGTCTAGCTTTAGGTGGATGATGTCTCTTTTCTTCATCCACTCTTACCTGTTGCCTAGATGTGTGAGGAGGCATAGCTTGCACTCTAAGCTATGCTTGGTTGCATCAGATCTATGTTTATTTAGCTTACCATTGAAATTATCTGTCCATTATTTTCTTTGTTTTTATCTGGCTCAATGTCCAAATTTTTTAAAATTTGTAGACTCTTATCAGTAATTGATTAATTCTCATAAGGTGCCCAACGCCTCTGTGTTAATGGGACATCAAAGAATAGGTAAAGAATAGTAACACAGAAAACTATAGTTGATTAAAGAGGATTTGTGTGAGGCTGGCTACTTCACACTGTAGAAAACAAAAAGCAGCCAACTTCCAACCAACCATGAAGTGGCCTATAGAGGGCTTGGCATGTATTGTTGTGGGCATATACTCCTTTAGGAGTCTTAAAGGCAGAACATGAAGAGAAGATGCTCACGCCACTTTGTTGTTGTCTCTTGATAAATTTGATGTATGATTTGTTTCACAATATCTCGTATGGAAACCCCAGCAGATTTTCACCAGCATTTCATCTCATTTTGTTACCTGTGCTTTTCTACAGTGGTATTAGTCTTTTTTGTAGTAGAAAATCTTGTTTATTTAGCCATAGTGAAAGGAATTAAAGCAAATATTCCAAATTTATATAATCTTAAAGCTTTCATGATCTCCCTTAGTTATTTTTTTTTGGAAGTTATTAGACTCGGTGACAGAAGCAAGTTCTTTTTCTGGATGATTTCATCAAGCTTCTTTGGTGGAATGTTTTTGTGTGTGTGTTTTGTATTACTAATATGTGAAACATTCTTCTATTCATACTCGATTAGGACAGGAGCTATGCACCACACCTCATATGTCAGGGCCTAGAATATGTGAAAGCCTAAAACTTCACACCCCAACATCAGTATCTGTTACGGGAATATCTTATATTCATACTCAAGCATATTTCTATTTTTAGCAGTTGGGGAATATTGATTATAATATCAGTACTGGAAATTCCTATAAGAATGTTAGTGATCAAGATTAAGTCACTGTTGAAATGTTTGTTTTCTTTCTTCCAGCAAGTTAGGACTGTTATAATCATGTCAAAATAAAACACTTTAGTTTATGTTTGAAAAAAATGAAAGTGGAAGATATTTGTATTGATGTTACTCATCTTTGGGGTGGCCTCAATTTGTCTTTAAAGTTTGAGAATCGTGTAAAATGTAAAAATACTGTTCATAGTGTTGATGCCTTACTGCCATTAAAGGATTGAGCTCAAACTGGTTGGCTTGTCGGGTTGCATTTTTGGGTCCAGTTACTATAATTCCTGCTTGATTTTGATGGTACATAATAAAATTATTCCTGATTATATTTTACCAAAGTATGTTTTGTTTAGAAAACCTTATTCAGGTCTTAAAGTGAAGGTTGTAAATTTGTTTTTGAAAGTTGAAGCCTGATTTGTGCTTCTACATCTGGAAGTGGAGCCTGCAGATGAAAAATAAAAAAATAATCAGCATAAGCTCCTTTGTTGGTATCTATGGCTTAGGGGTTAGTGAAACGCATTTTCAGTATCCCTCAACAAACTAAATCAAGGGTTTGAAATCTGTTTATTTAAAAGTAGATTGCTTTGCGTTGATTTTGATGGTGTAAGGCGCCAGACATTCAGAAAGCAATGACAAACTACTAAATATAAAACTGCCTAGTCCTGGGAAGGTTAACCCGGTCAACAAACACCCGCAGAAGTCGGATGTATTGGTCTAAGGGTGCAAATAAACTTGGCACAACGCAATTGATGTCTGAAAAAAACCCACTCCGGATAAACGCAGAAGAAGAAGAAGAAACTGCCTACTAAATCAAAAAGACCCAATAAATGCTGGAATTGATTGCAGTGTCCTGTAAAGGATATGCAGCTAACATTTTAAGCCTCATTTTTGCACTGACTTAACTGTTGTCTTTCATCGCTTCTGTGTTATCAGTTATCACTTAACTCTTGGAACCTTGTTCTCTTCAATGGTATATGCAGATTTTCTGTTGTAACTGCCTTATTTAGGTGTCCTGGCACTGGAGGATCTCCTCAAAATCATTGCCAATGTCTTGGAAGATGAGTCGGCTGTGGCAGTCAGAGCTGCTCTGGTAGCTTTGCAGATGTGTCTGAGCCATGTCATGGACAGCTGTCACGGTCGCCTGGGTTTGCGAGTGCTGCTAGACTTATTGATGGTGAAGACGAATCCATATTGGTTGGTGAAGGTAGGTGTCCACTTTCTTTTCATGTACAAATTGTATAAGTGAAATGAACTATACACATAAAATCCACCGCCAGATGCTCAAGTTATTATTTATATATATATATTACATTTAGTATACCTGATATTTAATTTCATTCCCCCCTGTATCATACATGTTTATATCAGCAGACATCCTATTGAAGATTCTGTGCAAGTACCAGAGGAGGGAGCAAAGAAGGAGAGTAGAACGGATTAGAGCGGGATCATCAGCATGTTCTTGCCTCTTGATAGACGATAGTTTGTAAACTGGAGTTATATCTCTCCATAACACAAAGCTTGGGCTGAGTTTAGAGACCATGTGTTACCCATGCAGCATGATCCCTCTCTCGGCCTGTCTAGTTGACTCCAGAGGAAAGGTAACACCAATATGTCTGGAACAAGACAAGCTGCAGAAGCTGCCAGATCAGCAAAATAATTCTCTAACTATTGGAGCTATATCCGCCTATTGGAGCTTCCATCCTAGACCAGTTGCTAACCAAGGCTTAGGTCCTGGCTTGCCCGCATGACATTTAGTATTTAGGTTGCATTTCCTCGCACCAGGATAAGGCTTGTATCCTCCCAATTGCGCTCCTCCACCCAAAGCCGTTGGCACAATGTGGGGTGTCGGGTTTGGTGAGCACTGTCCAATATCGGTGCTAACATAAAGCACGTAGTACCGTCTACAGTCATACGGTAGCTCAGTCATATCTAACTAAGACCTGACTAAGATATATCTTATACATTAGTGAAATTTAGGTGTTCATTTTGTCTTTGTTGTATTGTTTGTTCTTTGCTGATGAAAGCTACTTGCCACAACATCTTCATTATTTGAGATTGTGTTCTTGTAAAGCAAGCCCTTCTAACTTCTGATTTTTCTTTTATTTATTGGATTTTTACAGTTTTTCCATAGTTAACTCCACTTATTTTTTGTAACTCAAAAAGATCATCACAGTTATTACATGCTTATATTGCCAAATTTCAAAAACAAAAATTCCAAATTCGTCCTCGTCTAACCTGCTTCATCAGCTGTGGTTATAATTGAGGATCGTGGTTTTTGTGGGTTTATTTACCCTAATTCTTGTCTTGTGAGTCCTTTCTCGGACTGGTTATGCATCGTTTGTGTCTGTGACGTCAGCAGTGGTCGGCGGCTATCCTTTGTGCTCTTCTGTTGTTGTGATTTTCTTTGTTTGTGTTGGCTCCTGGCTCGTCTGGCTTGACTGGCTGCATTCCTTATAAGGACTTTTCGTTATCCCACTCCAGCTGGGGGATCAGTCGGCGGCCGTCCTTAGTGCTTGTTTCCTCTTGTTGTTTCCTTTTTTGGCGCAGGCTCCTGGCTTGAGTGATTGCAGTCCTTAAAAGGACTTTTTATTTAGTACTTTTGCCTCCTGTTCTGTGTAATGCCCCTAGAAGCTTTTCGATGTTATTTAAATCCTTGCGCTTTCTTTCACTTTCGTGTGTAAGTTTTTGCTGTTTTTCGAATGCTTCCTCTGTGGTCAGCCATGGGAAGATCTCTCCGTCTTCTATGTAGTACTCGAAGTCGGCATCGAAGTCATAGTGTAATTCCGGGTATTCTGTCGGTTTCCCCCTGAGTTTCTTGGGCTTCTTTCCTTTTGCTTCCTGTCTCCTTATGTATTCCTCGTGTCTGAGTTCCTCTTGTTCTGCTCGTTTCTTTACTTCTGCTGCGTACACCTCCATTTCCTCCCGGGTAGGTTCCCCTGCAATCCACGGTATGCCGCCGGAAGGTACCTTATCTTGTCTTTCTTCGGCTGTCTGGTGGGATGTTGGTTTCCCCTTGGATGGTTTGGGCGTCGAGGTTCGGCTGCTGGTTTTATCTTGCTTCTCCGGGTCGGTTTTTTGTTGTGTTTCTTGCTGTTTCTTTGTGGCCACTTGCCTGACTTCTGTTGATTTGTGTTGAGTTGATTTCATTTCAGCTTTTAGTCGCTCTCTCTCCACTTTTATAGTGCGTAGCATTTCTTCGTTTTCCTGCTTCAAAGCGGTCATCTGTTCCACTTCTCGCTTGATGTTTTCATGGAACTCCTTTATTTCCGCCAGTAGATTCTCGTTGTCGCTGGTCGGATTAGGCGTCAGCAATGACTTGACTTGTTTCTTCAACTCGTCTATCTGCTTTTGAAGTTGATCTCTTTCAGCTTGTGCTATACCCGTGGCTGTCTCGCCCCTCTGCATTGCTTCCTTGAATGGAGTCTTTGTGATGATGGCGATCTTTAAGACGTCTCTGTGTCTCTGCAGGTACGGACAGCCCAGGTATCTTGCTCCGTGTTTGCCCAGACAGTTGGCGCACTTTCTTCTGTTGTTAGGAGCTCGGAAGTCCGTGTCCAGCTTGGCCAGCGGACACTCCTTGAAGGCGTGGTGATCGGCGCAGTATCGACAGATTTCCGTCTTACTGCGACACGTTGCTCTGCTGTGGCCGGCCCTCTGGCATTTTGAACATTGCGTGAGTCTTGGTATGAATCTCTCTGGTTGCTGCAGTCTCTTGTTGAGTGATGCTGTGGTCGGCATTTCGCTGCCCTCCGATGTCACCACTGCCAGGGTTGTAGGTATCTTGGAGTAAGTGAGAAGCCGCTCCGCCTTCAAGACTCGGATGTGAAGATTCTCTTCACGTAGCTGCTTCAGGATTTCTTCATCTGTCAGCTCCACCGGAATCCGCTTGACAACCCATCGGACTGTTTTTGAGTCGGTGTTTTCGACTCTGGTGTCTTTCTCCTCCTTCTTCTCTGCTGTCTTGATTCTTGACTGTGTTGGGCTGTCAATCTTCTCCCTCGTTGTAGCTTCAGATATAGCTGTAGTATCAGGCTCTTTGATGCAGCTAGCAGGTGGGCTCTCAACGTTCTTCTTCTTGTTGTCGGCTCCCACGCTGCACATCTTGGCAACAGCGTGTTTCTTGTTGGATTTTCCACGTGACATTTTCCCGCTGATCAGGCTTCTTGACAGAATAATGCGACTTGACTTGTTAGCGCTCGCAGTGCGAATGACGACGGCTTATATTGACACAAGATGATAGAGAAATAATTGCTATGGAAAATATGTGCACAAAGAGAATTACAGAACAAGATCAAAATTAAACCAAAAAAATATATAATGCATATGGAAGGCAATCATACAAAAGTAATAAAACTATTGATAGAGGCAGATACAGATGGTTAGGAAAAAATAATACTAGACTTCATTGTCTTGCTAAAGGACAGAAAATGCTGGAGATCCATTACAGCCAGCCTTTGAAATAAGGTGATAGTTGATTTCATTTGAAATCATTCCACAAACACACAGTCACATATATGCACATCACACAGATTTATGTATTATTTGAGCTTCTTATTAAAGTGCTTTCTATATACTTTTTAAAACCATACAACTGTTTATTAAGCAAGGTATTTTAAAGTCAAGATGGCTTCAGTGAAAATCTTAAAATTGTGCAGACTGCCAATTGTGCAGACTGTCATCAGACATGTTAAGTGCTGTGCTACTGTTATGTAAGTTGGTAGTATTGTTACTAGGGATGTCATAGATGTTCTGAATGACATGACATCATAATGGATAATAAAGATGGTTACCCCACTAGTGACATGCACCAAAGAGGAGCAGCATTCTGTTATCTATGTTTTGCATACAAAAGATGTGATGTTTGTAGAAATTAATTTGTGAAGGAATCTGCAGTACGGGAATACATAATTATCACTCTAGCAAGTATATGAATAGAGTAGAAAGTTGCAAAATTGCATTTCTATGACAGATTGTTGTTGAGCAATTCATGCACACCAAATAGTCACTCCCAGAGTTGATTGTCATAGACCTGGGAAGGTAACTCGGTCAACAAATGCCTGAAGAAGTCAGATGTGTCGGCTGAAATGTGCAAATATTGCAGCTCTGCTGTTAACAGGCACAACGCATTTGCGTCTAAAACAACATTCCAGACGAACGTAGAAGAAGAAGAAAATTGTTGTAGTTGAACACACCTTGATTGAAAATAACTGACTGATTAAAATAGCTTCACTTCTGGTTGAGCACACCGCATCATTGAGGATGTACTTCAGTTCTGTGAGCTCTCTGCAAGGTGGGTGATATGGCAGATTGCTCTAGACTTCAGACATGTTGATGCATGAGAAACATGTTTATTAATGAGAATTATTACAGGAGATGAGGTCACCTGGCCCAACAGATAAGAGCTGTCGCTCTTGAATTTCAGGTGTGCTGATGTCGAGGTAACAGATTCAACTCCTACACCAGCAGTTGGACTAAAATGGTTACTTCTCGTTCTTAACTTAGGAACGTAAATTCCAAGTACCTCAGAAGTCAGAGTGGGTTCACCTGATGTCGAGGGACACTAGAAATAGGGAAAGCTAACCCACTGGCAAAATCAGTCACTTCTACCAGCTAAAACCCTGAGTGAGTGAGCATACCTCCTTAACAAAACCAAAGGAAATTCTGCACACAGTCATTTGCAGAGTATGGTATACTGACTCTTTTGGGATGAACAAGGCATTTGAGAGCAATACATGCACAGAGGGAACAGTTTCACCACTGCCATGTATACAGATATTTTCAGGAATCATCTTCGGTCAGTAGTAAAATACCAACTATAGACTTATGAGTTCAGGTGTCTTGTTTCTGCTTCCCCCATACTGCCAGTGCAACAGTTGCAACCATTGTTCTTTTGTATATCCTTTGAAGTGAATGACATGAGCTTCTAAACTTTTCAGATAACCATACTGTAGTTGACAGGACACTTATCTTGGTTCCCATTTCCCAGTTAATGAAGAATTTCTAATACAGTGGGCAAATATTTGTTAAATTCTATCATATGACACGCCTTCAGCAGAATTTGCCATGGGATGATATGTTATATTATCTGTCACTCTGTCTAGTCTTCAAAACAGACTATTTTTTATTGTCATCTATTTAGGTAGAGCTGCTAGAACTGATTGCCAGCCTGAACTTCAAAATCATCAGCTATCTGGAGAACATATCACCAGACATAATCAGAGGAGATCACTCTTTCTTAGGCGTATGTATCTTTGTGAAGTAGTTTACTCTTTAGGGTTATGTTTAGGCGGCAGTGATTACATTTTTTTATCCAGATCAGTGAAGTAGAATTCTTTGTAGCTACAAATAAATACAATTTGCTTGGCTTTGTAATACTCGGATATTAATTTCATCGTTTTGTCAAAAACAGAACGTCTCAGTCAACATTTTTTGGCTGTTCATGGTCTCTTGGCAAGTTTATGTTCAGTAGTTTGCCACAAAGGATGGTCTCTAGCCGATAGCGAGACCTCAGCCATGTTCAGTTGAGTTTAAAAGGTACTCTCAGTACCCACACAGGACACCCATCCATGGGCTGACTGGAACTGGACACAACAGGGGGCAGTAGCATAATTACTACAGAAGTACAACCTCAACGACAGGAACATAAAGATGAGTGTGGAAAGCCCAATCAGTAGGTCGAACAAGAAGAATTAAATGACTAATACAGGAATCATTATATCAGTAATAGGGACACTAACAAATGCATGGGCGGCTCAGGGGTTGCATTGACCAGAGCTGGGGCTCAAGTTTGCTCTAAGGACAACCGTTGCCGGGGGCCACCTCCTGTAATGCATGATAAAATATAACATCTGATTAACAGTGGCAAAGAATCATCGTCTACATCAATAAACACATATACATCCCTAGACATGAATCACAGATGTCCATTGCCCCGTTTACATCCTTCGAGATGACCAAACCAACAGTTGATACAACAACCACCGCTATATTATGAGGCAGCCTTAATATGAGGGTAGATCATCCCTCGCTACAAAGCTGCCAGCCTTTTGTGACTTTTCACCCAACACAGCATTCACTCACAGAATGCTCTCAGCTCAGTGGGAACATCACACACAGATCTCTATGACACAATACAGCCTATGACCTCCGATATCATACGCTGACATCAGTACCATATACCAACATTCCCATTCATTCATTCATTCATTCATTCATTCAGTAGCATGTTCTTTGCAAAACCTCGCTCCCATAACAACCTTCCGGAAAACATCTCGATCATAAGCAAGATGTCCTGCGTCTGATACATCCATCTGAAAATCCACCACATCCTGCACCCATCTTCTCTTTGGCCTTCCTCTTCCTCTCTTCCCAGGCATATACCCCTCAATTATTGTTCTCTCCAAACTTTCATGACGTTTCAAGTGACCAAAATAAATTTTCTTTGTTTTATCGTTTTTAATAGCCAACCTTCTTCACCTATTCAGCTCTTGAAGTATGGATGCATTTGTTCTTTTCTTTATCCAAGATATTCTTAGAACTCGTCTGTAATATTTATATTCAAAGGCATTTACAGCTTGTTTAGTAATTAGTAATTTTTTAGTAATTGTTTAGTAATTAATTCAGTCACACACTATGTACAATGCCCTAAAAGGACAACACCATTTGAACCTGTACACATAATACATAAACAGCACCTTTTGAACAAGTGTGAATCAGGTATGGACAACTCAGAGCAGATGTTGTCTAATGCACAACACCAGCAATTATCAGACAACAGGATGGAACATAGATACTGACCACAAACCAGACATATGTAATGCATTGCCAAATAAAACCACCACCACAGTATCATTTCTTGTAGCGCATAGATTCACTCATGCTGCTTTCAACATAATTATCACCACCATAATAATATGCCTATTATCGTCACAATCATCATCAACACTACAGTGTCATAATCACCCTTATAATATGCCCTATCACCATAATCATCAGCACTACATCATCATCAACAGTAACTTCAGAACATGACACCATCATCAGGTGATCGACATAATATTCTTAAAACAGGATGTAACATAAGCACCGACTGGGTCTCCCAACATCAGGCATGTACCGTTTGCATTGGTTACAGCCAGACACAGAATTTAATATATCGGGGGAGTTGTCCTCATGGGACCCCAACCAGGACCGCTTGCACTGTTGGGAATCAGGAATATCAACATACAGCATGGCCAGAATAGACAACCTTGCATTGGCAACAATAAAAACAATTCTATTCTAATGTTGGTTAATTCTACGGGTATTATCAGTTTGGGACTTCTAGTCGCGAATTAGCTCATGCACCGGCACACTACATTTACCCATTCCCATACAAATGCAAACTTACCCCAGAGCAGACCATTGTTCTTGTTTTATCACTGATCTCCCAAATACACTATACCAGTTGTTCTCAACCTTTTTTGGCCCATGCACCCCTTCATCATATGTTCAGAATGTCATTCTGCCCCCCCCCCCCCTCTTCGTATTTCCTCCTTATAAATTCCCCTCCCCCTTTCGTATTCCCTCCTTATAAATCACACACATGCACACACACACGCACGCACACACACAGACAGAGAGATACCAACACCACACACACACACACACACACACGAGAGAGAGAGACGCACGCGCGCACGCTCACAGTTCTTAATTCTCTAAAATAAAAGAAATTCATCACAGTTTAATACAGGTAGCTTATATGTAAATTGACTTAGAAAAAAAAGAAGCTATAATGCAGATAACTAACTTAGCTGTTTGTACTGCGATACATTTAAAAAGCACCCTTTGGAGTCCTAGATTTTATTAATCATATGGTCACTTTATTGACAGAGAATGTGTTTGCAAGACCACTGTTTCCAGGAGATTGTGATTCATCTCCTTGGTGATGAGGATGCTCGAGTGCGAGCAGCTGCATCTTCTACAATAATAAGGTGCTTTCTTTATTAGTCTCATTTGTGTATTCTCTGGTTAACCTGTTGTTGTTGCTCTTTCCTGAAATGACAGGACTATTATTGTTACTGCACAGATAATGTGTCTAATTCTGAAATGATGTTGTTTCTTGGGGTGAACTTGAACTTAAAGATAGTAACAAAATACATATTAATAATGCCAAGATGTGAACAAATCCAACAATAAGGAACAACAGTTTGTAACTTCAGGTTCACACCTTGTATGAGGTAACAGGTGAAAACCCTCATGACATTTTTGGGGGATATGTTTCTGGGGCCATATATCCTGGACCAAACTGTACTTGATGGGAAATGTGGTATCTCATCAGCTTTCTGACCTCCATAAATGTTCTGACCATGTTATGAGACTGTGTTGACTCTAAAGCCGTTCACATGGCAGACAATCCCACACTGAATTGAGATTTTAACCTAGAACCACTGAGCAAGGGTGAGTGTACTACTAGCTACTGTTCTAACGTTGTTACTCTTGCATGAAGTTGGAATGAAGAAACATTTCTTCAAAGAGTTAAGAATCAGTGGTTGTTTTATTGAAAAGGAGAAAGATAACAGAACCACAATGTTAAAAAAATTAGTTACATTAATCCTTGAATTATTTTATAAGATTATAACAAAGAATGCCGGCTCCATGGCCGAGGGGTTAGCAGCTTTCTCCGTTAACCCTGAATACTCTCATGGTTGACGTGAGCGCACGAGAATTATGAGTGGTTCGAGTCGCGCCAGTGACTTATGAGAGTATGGGGCCGGTCGCTCAGAAAGTCGTGGCGTCCTGATGAGCGTAACCTAGCCTAGGAATCAATATACAGCTGAAAGATCCTGGTGTTGACCGCAATATCCTGAAACAGGATGGAAACGCGGGAAAAAAAAATAGCAAAGAATAAAAATAAATGGATGGTTTAGGATGGATTTTCCCATGTGTTGCTGGAGCCCATAAGGCAGGCAAAGAATAGTAACCTACTATGCATGTAATAAAAGCAGTTATGAACATGTCTTCAAAGGGCTTGGGGTGAATTGGTTGGCTTGGGGTGAATTGGTTGGCTTGGGGTGAATTGGTTGGCTTGTAGTGAATTGGTTGGCTTAGAGTGAACTGGTTGGCTTGGAGTGAACTGGTTGGCTTGTAGTGAATTGGTTGGCTTGGAGTGAATTGGTTGGCTTGGAGTGAACTGGTTGGCTTGGAGTGAACTGGTTGGCTTGGAGTGAATGGTTGGCTTGGAGTGAATTAGTTGAGAATCTATGCTCCATTCAGAGATAAGGCAGAAGAGAAAGTTAGGATAGATGAGAAAGGAAAAATATACAGGAAGAGAGATTGAGAATAGAGTAGAAGAGTAAATGAATTTATGTATTAAAAGGATTCATAAATCACATACTTTCCAATTTATTTACAATCAGTCTCTTAATGAAAACATTGTCTGCTTGGGTACAGGTTACATGTTGATAATCTGATAGTGAGGGTTTGTATAATCTTGACTGTGGGTCTCCTGGTGAAGTGGTCAAACAGCCTGTCTCAAGCAACGAAGATTATGGGTTTGTTTTTTAAGAGACACTTGGTTTTCAATTTTCTAAGGAATTCCTGTTTGTTATTAGTGGAACCACAGAGGTTGTGCTCTGTGTGACTCATTAGGCAGGCCAGTCTACTGAAAGAGACCAAGCCATATGGTATAGAACCTTATGCAATGATGTCACTCATCTTGCCTTTATCCCCATTTTATATGCTTGACTCTAACAACAGAATTATTACTCCTTTAAACTTTAGATTAGTTCCCAAGCTCTTCTTCGCCTCAGATAGTCCACAGCAGGACCCAGTATTGGCTGTAGCATCCGATCAGACTCGTGACCTCCTGTCTCCAATAATGGAACCAGTTATGGCAGGACAGTTACCCCCGCTTGTCCAGGGTCTCATGAAGCCATATCATTTTGACATTCTTGCGGAAATCTGCCCTGCAACAGAAAGTTCGCTGTCTCGTGTGGTTCAGACATTGTTCCATACACTGCTAGTTTCACATTCAAAGTATGCTACGGTAAGTAGGTGCATAATTTGGAGGTTTTTAAGCTACTGATAATTAGTTGTATAATTTTGTTTGCTCATTCACTTTTGGAGCTAGCACATTGACTAGCACATATTGCTACAGATCTGGTGATCATGTGTTCGAATCCCATCAAGGCAAGGATTTAAAAAAAAAAATTATCAATAGGGCTGACAGATGGTCTAGTCTAAAATGGGCACATGAGAATGTTCTGAGGAGTAAAGGCATCGGATGGGGTGATATTAATTACATCACCTGTCAAGTACCGATTGGTCTGCAAAATAAATAGACCTAGCACCATATACCCAATATACCTCAAGGCATGAACTAGTGTCCTTGACTTACATACACTTTACTTACATACACTTTTGCAAGGCAGAAGATTGTACAGACTAGATATAATGTTTTGTTAAAATCATAATTTTTGAAAGTAGCATTTGTTTGGATATTGCTTCCAGGTTCTCATATATTAAATACATATTTTAGTTTTAATTTTTTAATTTTATTTTATTAAAGAAATCAGGAACCTTGGAATGTGATCAACATAGAACAATTAGTATAATGAGTCACATCACAAAGATTTTGCTAAGAATTGTCATGCAAAGAATGAGGAAGAAGATACAACCTGAAATAGGGGAAGAACAATGTGGGTTTGTAGAAGGAAAGGGTACAGTAAATGCTGTGTATATGCTGCGAACAGTTATTGAACGTGCTATAGAAGTAAACAAGGATATCTTTGCTTTATTGACTACTAGCTGCCCGGCCCGGCTTCGCCCAGGCTCTGGCGGGGATCTATCTATCTATCTATGTATTTGTCTGTCTGCTTGTCTGTCTGTCTGTCTGTCTGACCCGGCCCGGTTTCGCCCAGCCCCTGGCGGGGAGCGTCTCATTAAATTCATATAAGTAGTCATTATACATTCAAATACATTCTCTAAGCGTACAGAGTATGTGTTCGGCCCCTGGGCCCTCGCAGCTAATTTATTGGTTGCAGCTAGAAAATTTCATTTAATGTTAGGATTATTTAGTTTTTTAAATGTTGACGTATAATTTTTCAGTTATGGTCGAACACCAAATTTGATGTCTAATGTAGTGCTTTTTGATAAACAATATTTTTTGTTTTTCTGTCTGGTGCGTACACAAATAAATCCGAAGGTTTTCCAACGCGTGAGCAGGCCACATATAGCTGTCCATGTGTGAAGCACGAATTTTCCAAATTTAGTCCACACACTTGTAGCGATTGTCCCTGTGCTTTGTTGATCGTCATGGCAAATGCAAGTCGCACCGGAAACTGCAGGCGTTTGAATTCAAATGGCATGTCTGTTGGAATCATTGGGATGCGAGGCAACAGTACATCAAAGGATAGGCTTCTTCTTTTTTTAGACCAAAAAAAAACAACAACCTGCATTTTAACAGGCGTGCTGCGTGTAAGGTATGCATAAGGTATGCACACCCACAACATTGAATGAAAAATGTGATGTTGACACACACGCAGCCAACTTTTTTTTAAAAACAAAAACAAAATCAAGAATATACCCATTTAATTGTGTACTGACCTTCTCTCTGCCAAGCGAACGGAAAAAACAAATGCTTCGATTACTTCAAAAGTTCCACTCCGAAAAAAGTACAGAAATAAAATTCTAACGTATCTAATCTAAAATAAATCCATTATTTTTAATGAACACTGGTTTTAAAAACATAAAAAGATGTGTTAGAATATTTTCACTATTTAAATAGATGCATTACTTTTATAAAAATTATGAAAATGCCTTAAAGATTATAACATTATTTATTATAACTCATATGCCTGTAAATAACTATAGACAGAAAGTTTATAAATCTTTGAAAACAATGCAACAATCTATACATAAAATAATAGTGATGTTATTAAAAGTTATGACCCTTGAAATAACTTTTCTTATGTTAAGTCCCCTTGATGGAAACGATAAATATTAGCTGCCCGGCCCGGCTTCGCCCAGGCTCTGGCGGTGATCTATCTATCTATCTTATCTATCTATGTATCTATCTATGTATCTATCTATGTATCTATCTATCTATGTATCTATCTATCTATCTATCTTATCTATCTATGTATCTATCTATGTATCTATCTATCTATCTATCTATCTATCTATCTATCTATGTTCGGCCCGTTCCCGTTAAAAATATAGATAGAATAGAAGAATAGATAGAAAATATGATTGGAAGAGATCTAGCTAAAGTAAACTTGGCTCCCGTTCCCGACTATCTGTCTATCTGTCAGTCTGTCTGTCTGACCTGGCCCGGCTGCACCTCATTTAATTCATATAGATTTCTATAGCCAGGGGACTTAACTTAAGATATAACAATGCTACTAAAAGTTATATCCCTTTTTGTCATATATTTTTATATTTTCTTATGTTCAGTCATGTAATTACAAAATTAAATTTTAGGAAGGTAAGAGCTGATAGCTGATAGATAAAACTATCACAGTTGGTTGCACAGGAATGAAAGGAAAACGTGTAGAAAATTTCATCTCAATCGGTTGGACCGTTTGCGAACACATAAAGGACGGACATACATAACGATTTTTATATATTGACTATACAAAGGCTTTTGATAGCATTAGACATGTCAGCATGGTGGATATGCTTGCAGATCTACAAATTGATGGGAAAGACATTAGACTTATAAAAAACATATATTGGAAACAACAAGCTGCAATAAGGATTGATAATGAAGTGGGACAGTATCAGCCAATTAAGAGAGGTGTTAGGCAGGGATGTGTGATGTCTCCAGATCTTCTTTCCCTGTACAGTGAAAATATTTTCAGAAATGTAGAGGATATAAATGGAATCAGCATTGGAGGACGAAACATCAATAACATTAGATATGCAAATGATACAGTATTAATTGCAGACAATGCGCAGGACCTGCAACAATTAGTAGATGCAGTTGTTGTACACAGTGAGCAACTGGGGTTAGAATTAAATTGTAAAAAGACTCAGGTTATGGTCGTCAGTAGGAAGGAAGAAGTGCCACAATGTAATATACAAGTAAATGGAAATATTCTTCAACAAGTGAATCGGTACAATTATCTTGGAACTGTTATAACATCTGATGGGAAATGCCTTGAAGAGATTAGAACAAGAATCGCCATGGCGAAAGTAGCCTTTAGCAAGATGAAAAACATTCTGACCAATAAAAAGATGTCATTTGAAACGAGAAAAAGAGTGTTGAGGGGATACATAGAGCCTGTTCTTTTGTATGGATGTGAAACTTGGACAATGAGCAGTCAAGCTGAAAAGCATCTGATGGCTGCAGAAATGTGGTTTCTGAGGAAAATGCAAAGAATACCATGGACAGACAGAAAAACCAATGACCAAGTACTACAGGAGACAAATGAACATCGTAAACTGATTAGAGAAATCATACGTAGACAGTCAAAATTTTTTGGAAATGTTATGAGGAAGAAATGGATTGGAGAACTTAGTGACAACTGGCAAGATCGAGGGGAACAGACCAAGAGGAAGACCGAGAGGAAAATACCTGGATGGCTTGGCCACATGGCATGGACGAAACAGGAACACTGAGCTGATCCACGACACTGGTGATCGAGTGAAATGGTGAGTCATGACCGCCCACGCTTTCCGGCATGGCACATGATTGATTGATGTAAGTTCATCTCTTGGCCTCAGATGATGTAAGGAACATAAAGCTTATTATAAAATAAGTGTTGGTAAGATTAGTTTAAGAATGCCTCTGTCTTCACTACAGTAGATATTAATTTACATTTGTTTTTTGCATAACCTATTTACAGGATATTGCAGTCAACACCAGCATTTGTCAGCTGCTGTTGATGTCTTGGCAAGTTTTACGTTCAGTAGTTTGCCATTGCTTTCTGAACGGCTGGCTCACATACCTTTCTGTAAGAAATCTACATGATGCGATCTGCTGCCAAATCTCGCGCAGCTGTGTTTCGTACTGGGTATATGGGATTACAAACAGCATCCTTAACCCCTTCGCCAAGGAGGCTGGCATTAATTTACATGCTTAAATTAAGGTTTACTATATCTTCATTGAACCTTTTTAACATTAATTTCTTACATATTTGCCTTGTTTTCTTCTAGTATTAATTTAACTACTCTGTTTTGTAATTGCTTGAAATAGTTTGACTAATGAATCTTCTCATTAAGATGAGCTAAATGTTAACATTTGATCATGTTATCCTTGAATTCCCAGAATGGAATCTGCCAGGCACTAAGCAGGCTGTCAGAAGAATATTTAGTCACAGAGTATGCTTCATCGTGGAGTTGTGGCCCTGCCAAACCGTTCGCTCCAAAGAAGCACGAGGAGAGGACATCTGTCAGAAGACCTCCAAGTCGTTCATTGAGTGCTTCAAGGTGACAATTTGTTAGTTTTCTTTACCTGCTGTGTTTAGAAATGATGTGATAGAAGAAATAATATCTTTTTATATTAACTTATTTGATAATTGAAGATGTATTTAATTAGATTCTTGCTGTAGGCTGTTGTAAAACGTAATAATTTATAAAATTTAAGAGGGGATAGTTTGAGGGGAGGACAGAGAATGTAGCATTGGTGTAAGAATCCAGTAACATGGTGTTTTCTTTTGCTAACACAAGAAATAGCATTTACAAATATTAATAGTGATGAATACATATTATACTGTTGAAGATCACTGTTTACACGTGTATATATTTGTTATTATTTAATCAGGTTTCAGATTTAAGGACAGCCTAATGTGCAATGGCTTGTCTGAGGAAATCAAAAATGTTGTGTAATTACTGAGTCTGACAAATGTATTATGTTACAAAAGAACCATGTTCAGCTTGAGCCAGAGTGAAGCAGTGTTCCTCATACTTTGCAGTCCAAGTCAAATATACTGACAGGCTTCATTTATTCTTTTTGGTGTCTGAGATTGCAAACACAAGTCATTTTCCAGATGCCACCAATCTCTTAGCTTTTAAAAGACACTTACACACCTTGAGGCTTATTGGGTGTATGGTTCAAGTCCCATATTTTTATACACCAAATGGCACTTGATGGTCATGTGGTCAGTATCACACTTGTTGCTTTTTCTCCCAGGATATTTTCCAGCACCCATTTTAGGCTGGGTTGTGCCAGGGAACCCAGGTCAATTTTTAAAAATCCACTTTGATGGGGTCACTGGGTCAGCTAACAAGCATAGCCACTGTGCTAGCCACTGTGCCACCATAGTTTCCGCAGATGCCACCACAACCAAAGTATAAACACATATCAATACATATAAAAAGAGAGTCCAACATAATCTCCCTACTGACATTAGGCTGCCCATGCCAGAAGGGGACAATGACAGCAGGAGAAACGGAATTGTCACAGAGATGAATGCCTGTAAAGAATTCATAATCTGATCAGTAAGCAAGAGGACACAATGTCAGCAATACATTGTATCGAGAGAGAGAGCGAGCCATACTACCTCCAAACAGTATACAATATACAGCATTTCAAATTTAGACACAGTAAAATAGATCAAGAGCTAGACCCTGGGTAAGCAGAACAGCAGAGGCAATGAATTGTACTTCTGTGCAGTCACACAAGGGCCTTGTTCAGAAAGCTGTTCCTAGTCTGATGCTCAGAGGTATTATAGGGAATGCAGAAGAAAGAAGAAGAAGTTTGCAAACATGTAAATATGTGTAGATATTTGTAATAAAGTTAATCTCTCCAGATATTGATGATGTGAAATGTATTGTATTGTAACAGTATGGACGAATTGACATCTGCCAGTGGAGGAGGATCTCTTCCTATTGTCTTGTCTCTGATGCTGGCATCACATGCTGGACTGGAGCTGACAACACATCAAGACCTACTACAGCTTGCTGGAAACCTTGTCGCAGGTTAGCTGCAATTTTGTATCACAAACTAAGGCTTATAATGTCTTTATTGGGCCCTTTGAACATTCATTTTGTATCACAAACTAAGGCTTATAATGTCTTTATTGGGCCCTTTGAACATTCATTTCTGACATATTTGCCTTATTTTCTTCATTTATACTTTTTACTATCCTATCTTGTAATAGCCAGTAGTCATTATTATTGTGTTATCTGAGCCAGCTGTTGGTTAGAGGTGCCTTACAGGATCCATACTTGCATTATAAGTGATTCATTGAACATGATCTGAAATGTTGAGGCAGGTTACATGAGCAGACATTGAGATAAATCTCTGCAGAGGTCCACAATTTTTAAAGTCATGTTTGTCTTTGTATGAAGATATACACGCATTGTGGGCAATGAAAGGGGAGAGCTGGCACTGCCACTATTGTGGACAGTGCTGACATTATATCAGAAGATCAAACAATAAATTGAGCCTACCTCATGAATGCCCTGAGAGAGGCCAGCTGAAACAAAGACTTTCAACTGGATGGATCAGCATCTGTCAACAACAACAAAAAATCATCTACTGCCTATAGTACCTTGCAGTGTAGGATCAGCATCAACAGTCTGAATTTAGGTGTTCAGATTGAAGATCAGTGAGGCCAGGAAGGAGCGGAACACCGAGTGGTTGAAGAGGTTTGTCAGTTGCCTTGATGCAATGTCGCCCCTTATAAGATTAACAGGGATGATCCATAGCAAAAGCAAACGCTCGTTAATAAACAATTAACAATTGAAAAAGGTCTCACCTCCAATATAGAATTTGACACAAAAGAACTGACGGCAGTCGTGTTACCAGTTTAGGCATTTATTAATGCACTGCAGAATCACATGGGATCAACCAATCTAAAGATATAAACTGTCGCGTTTATTTATCCATCTTATAATCAGCTCCCGATTCCACTCTGTTAACCTTGACGCTCAGTCTTTTCCAATTCATCATTGAGTCATCCTTTTTCTGAAAAATAGTCTAGGTTGATCTTGGTCCGGTCCTTCTCATTGCATGAATTCTCATCAACAGATCATTCCTCTCCCTTTGCTGTACACCTGCCGAATCTTCACAACCATTGCTTCGTCCAGATCTTATTCCATATAGAGCTCTCAGAAAAAACACAAGTGCCTTGGTGTCTTGGTGTCACAGCCTCTCCCGTTGTTATTCTATGACGTTTTTACATTCCCATTGGTTTCTCCTTTTGTTTGTCCACTTTAGTGTCCATCTGGGAAAACCCTTTTTTCCTTTTGGTGGCTCGTGCCGTCATGGCATCAGTCAACATTGGATAGACACATTTAGTTGCTGTACACTGATGGATTTTACAAGGGGGAGATCAGAGTACCTATGGATAAGTCTGGAGTGTGATGAAGATAATCTGCACTGACCTGCCATATGAGATGTTTTCTATGGTTAGAAAGGTATGGGGAAAATATCTCATCTGATGCAGTACTGGGCAGTATACAGACACTGTTTAAATTAAATCTTAGCCCTGGTCTGGAAGCTTAGATTGTTCCCTGAATGGATGTTTGTTTCATTTAGAGTGTTATTTATTTATTCACATTAAAAACTGAGTTTTATTGTATTTCTTTCTATAAATGGTTTCTCTCGATTAATGTAATTTATAGGGTTGTCACCACTGGATAATAATGAAATTTTGTACAAACTAAGCAATCGCTTTAAAATATTACTCTATGTGTGTGTTTATGCGTGTGCTTGTACATCAGAGAAACATAAAGAGAGATATTATCATGTATAAAACAATTAAATGAAAGACAGATATAAATGACAATAAAAATCGATTTTGTAAGTTATCTGTTTACTGTTTTATTTTTCTAGATTTTTTTTTCTGCTGTGAGAGGGAAGTGTAAGCTTGCCTCGTGTGTTTGCCATTGGTAACAAACATAGTTTAATGCTTGAATAGGCAGACCATTTCTTTTCCTATTTGCTTTCAATTTTTAAAAAATGGGATATTCATTTGCCTTGCAGGTGCTGCCTATAAGAATCTACGGCCAGCAGAAGAAACAGACAAATTGTCAGGGGCGGGTGATGATGGGCACTGGTCATCTATATCTGACAGACTATTAGTGCCAATAATAGATCAGCTGTTTAATCACACAGCTAGGTAAGTTGGGTAAATTTGCTTTATTGGATAAATTAACATTTCCTTACACACATAGATACATTGAACAATTTACAGATCTTCACTGACATCATCATCATCATCACCATCATCATCATCATCATCATCATCATCATCCAGTGCCTTGCCGGTTGGCGGGGGAAATCATGCCTCTCCACAAATTGCCACTCCGACGGCATGGATCAGTTTGTGTGTTGACTCCCTTCTGTGCCATGACACAAGACTGTCAGGAATCTTCACTGACATAGATAAGTTGAATAAACAAAGAGTTCTTTACATACAGATTATTAGAGTCAATTAACAACTTCACACCCATCAACAACCAAAACAAAAAGAAAGGGGTTAACATGAAAATTCTAATTTAACTAACATACAACAATGTGTCAGGTCTTGTCAGATATGACTGAGCTACCGTATAAGAGTAGACGATACTACCTGCTTTCTGTTAGCACTGAATGTTGGGCGCTGCTTGTTAAACTCATCACCCCACTTTTGCTTGCGGCTTCGAGCAGAGGATAGCAATTGGGAGTGTGTGAGTCTTATCCTAGTGTGAGGAAATGCAACCTACAGACTAAATGTCATGGCAGGGCAGTCCAGGCATTAAGTCTAGGATCAAAGCTTTGACGGGTAGACAATTTAAGCATTGTTTTGCTGATCTGGCAGCTTCTGCAGCTTGTTTTGTTCCAGATGTATTGTTGTTACCTTTCCTAAGGAGTAAACTAGGCAGGCCGAGAGAGTGATCATTCTGCATGGGCAGTACATAGTCTCTACAATTCAGCCCAGGCTTTGTGCTATGGAGATGTGGAACTCCATCTCTGGCCTTGCTGCCATGGGTTGTAGTTATTATTCCTATTTGGTAGTACAATGTAACAAACTATTGTCTGTCAAGACGGTAAGATGCCAGTGAGTTACATCATCAATAGAAAAATAAAGTATAGATTGAAACTATTGTGCAAGGCTGATCAAGTAACAAACATGGAAATGGCAAATATCAGTGTACTTTTGTAGAAAGGTGATTACAATAGTAAGTAGCAATCAGTTGATACAGTACTACTAGATGATGTGGGGGATGCATGATCTTGAGGTGTGGTGTCCGCCTCGAGTGCTGGAGGTCCCGGGTTCATGCCCCGGTGAGGACCGGGATTTATTTCACGTGGACTTCTAGTAATATAATTTCCCCTGGTCTCTGGGTAGTGAGATCAGATGCCTATGTATATTGTTGTGCACGTAAAAAATCCCTTGGCAGTTGGAAATAGAAAAAGAGTAGCCTAACGGCGCTGCCCGGGCAAAATTTCGAGTTAAAAATCTATCCAAAGTATTTCAGGATCCTCGCCGGTGCTATGGAGTTCGTGCACTGAGCTGAGTTTCTCCAGACTCATGTTTGAGTTAGGAGGAGAAAGGAGCACTTATTAGTTACACCCGTGTGCCGTGATGTTGATCCATCAACTAAACTAAACTAAACTAGTACTACTAGATGTAGAATTCTGGATCCATTATCGTGCAGTCACTGTGCACACTCATGGAACACAAAGGAACAGATAAGGAAGTGCTTGCAGGCAACGCAGATGTGATTTATGAGATATATGTTGTGAATACCTTGGGCTGCCAGAGTAACTGACAATGAGTGCCTGGAAGAGGCTAAAGAAGGTAAAACTTAATGGACATATTAAGAAGGAAACAGTATTTCTTTGGTCAGGTAATGGCATGAGAGGCATTGGGAAAATATTGTCATGACTTGAAAGATCCGTGGTAGAAGAGGCTGGGCAAACTGAGATAAATGCAGGATTGACTGTGATGGTGGCATGGAGGAATATCATGTCTCTTCACAGATCTTCGTCCGTAATGTTCTGTATTAATTGTATTGATGATTTTCCTCCATTAGTCCATCTATCATCATGTCTCTTGGTAGGCCTTTACTTCGCCTATCTTCCCAGTCATGATGTACTCATTTTAGGCTTGGTCAACCTGTGAACCCAGGTCAATTTGACAAATCAGCTGCGGTTTGAACCCAGCACCACTGGGTTGGCAGGCAAGTGTCTAGCCACCATGCTGCCACCGCTGTCTAAGTTTTTAAAAGTACTGAGTAATTTTGTGGATCATTTAGAAGGGTTAATCTGCAGTAATTTATTGATGATTCTTTTGTCTTCAGGTTGTTAAATGCTTGCACACATGCAATTGAAGAATCAATACCAGGTCCACCACAAATGAAACCGTCTCTTCCATCCTTGCCAAACGCAGCCACTTTGAGTCCTGTTAGACGTAAGATGAAAGGGGAGAAAGAAACAAACACTCCTCTCGCAGGAGGCTCCCCTGATACTAAAGTTGGTCAGAAAATGCCAGTGAAAGGTTGGCCAGTTTCTAAAAGTATAGTTTTTTTTTTAGAAAAAGTTATTCATCAATATAATTCACTCATCTCATCTGATATCATCATGTTCCTCTTGTACCTTGCGGTCCCCGGAATGGTTAACCCGGTCAACAAATGCCCACAGAAGTCAGATGTGTCGACCTAACGGCGCAAGAACGCAGCTTTGCTGTAAACAGGCACAATGCAATCACGTCTGAAGAAAAAACTAGATGAACGAAGAAGAAGAAGAAGTACCTTGCGGTGTCGAGGTGAAGTAATAAATATCGTGAGAGTGCCCGATTATGGGCTTCATGTATCGATATTCCCATGGACTCTGCTATTCCCTCCGACCACATGTCTTGAAAATTGGCATGGGCAGTCATACTTTGCCACTGTTCCTGTTCTCTATCAGAATGTACCCATTCTTGTGCTGATACTTTTTTGTGCCTTGATGAAGGTTGTTTAGGGTCTTCTATCATTGCCTTCCTCTGTCTTTGTTGTTTTTATTCATCTTTGTTGTTGCAGTATGTTTAAGGTTTTCTCTTCTCGCAAAAATTTAAATAATCACCAAAATTATTGTATGTATCCTTTTGATGTTTGTAGTATGTTTACTATGTGTCGTAGCCTATTTCAGAACATTTAGATTATTTATTTAGAAATTATCGCTTGGGTATCTTCTTTCTTCTCTGTGGCGAAGGGGTTAAGGACACAGTTCATAATCCCGCATGCCTACGTTCAAAACACAGCTGTCGGCGATTTGGCAGCAGACTGCTCTGAGTTGGTTTTTTATGAAATGGTATGGGTGCCGGTCGTTCAGAAAGCAATGGCTAACTTAAAACAAAAAAATAGTTACATATCCTTTATAGGATGGTGCAGTCAACGCCAGCATTTTACTGCCGTTGTTGATGTCTTGGCATGTTTTATGTTCAGTAGTTTGCCATTGCTTTCTGAACGACTGGCTCACATACCTTTCTCTAAGAAACCAATGCAACGCAATCTGCTGCCAAATCTCGCGCAGCTGTGTTTTTTATGTGGGTATACAGGATTATGAACAGCATCCCTAACCTCTTCACCAGGGAGACGACAATGGCAAGCTACTGCATGTAAACTTGCCAAGAGATCACAACAGAAAAAAATGCTGGTGTTGACTCTGACGTCCTGTAAAGGATATGCAACTAACCTTTAACCTATCTTCTTTCTTAGTCATGATATGGTAAGATATCAATAAAGTCTTAGTTTAGTTTATAGTCCTTATAATGACACAGCGACAATATATTTCCTATACTAATCGTTTGTTTTCTTCTCTTCATGTTACCAAAAAGGAGTAAGTACATATGTGTGAATTTTTGTTTTTTCAAGATCCTAAAGAAGGAGAGAAAGACAAGAGTAGAAAAGACGGTATTGGTGTGTTTTATAACCTGCCACAGTATATGAAGCTGTTTGATGTGCTGAAAGGTTCCTACTCCAATTTTAAGGTATGCTAAGAATGATATGACCTCTGACCTTTAAATTGACATAGTAACATTCAACAGTATGAAAAAGCTTTTAATATATAAAAAAAACTAATATACAAATTAAAATTGAGAGTCATTAATGCTACATATATTTTTCATTGTGTGCTTCAGAAATATGAGCTGTAAATAAACAATGTGTGGGTATAATTGAAGCTTTCAAAATGTGGCAGTAAGGACAAATACAAATAATATGGCAACAGGGGAAAACCGTGCTCGTGTGTTACTAGGCCACATAAGGGAAGCAAATAACCGTAACACTGTAACCTAGCATGCGGGTCATCAGATGCGACCACGGAGGGTTAGTGTGAAACTGGCTGCCTCATTCTGTAGAAAACTTTAGCTGAAAAATTCAACCAATTATAAACAACTCTACAAATGGTTTTGGTGCGAGTCGTTTAAGCGAAGCGTCTGTGCTCCATTAGGAGAGGAAAGGCAGAAGAAGAAGACAAACAAAACTATATTATAAAAACTGGGATTAAAGGCAACACCACTTAAATCTGATCATGGTCAATCAATTAAGGCCATTTGGCTATACAAAGAGAGACAGCTTCTAGTTAAAAGATACACTGGAGGAAAAAGTGGAGAGCAAACATGCACATGGCAGATGCAATTGTGTGTGGGTAGACAACATCAAGAGATGCACTAAAAAATGCCCGTATGAATGTATGTTGAAGATGTAGGACAGGAAGTGTGGGAAACTCATCACAAGTGAGCTTGACTGTGAAGATAGCACCTGATGATGATGATCTATGATTGTCATGTTTGGATGCAATAAGGATAATACTACAGTGCAGGTATGATTTACATTGAATTTGTGCTGTTAGGAAATACACGCTGCGGGATTAACTGAGGACGGGATCTGAGCACTTATGGACTGAATGGTTCGATGTGCAATGAGGATGATCTGTCGAATAACTAACTGCAGTTGATTTGTAAATGATTACGTTAATTGCATACAGATGTCTTCATAAGTGCTCGAGACTCCTCCCCTAGATAATACAAAAAGAATATCAGGGCTGTGCATGAAAAACCATAGCAGCAGCGAGGATCCAAATGTGCATATATCAGAATTACACATGCTGTAAATTCCTTTTGGGTAGCTTTTCTAATTTGGTTACTTTGCCTGGGTTCTATTCGACCAGCTCTTTTTCATTTCCAACTGCTGAAGGATTTTTAACTTTTGCTACATGCACATGATTCCTCCAGATTTTGCCCTTGTCTATGAAGGCAAGATTTCCAATCCTCCACGCCAGGATCAGGGGGGAATAGGCCATTCTATTTCCTGTTTTGCAAAAATCCAGTCAATGATGGGAGGTGAACGTAGTCTGATTGAGCCAGACGGACATCATAGCTTCTGATCTACTCTGCCACTATTGAATCTCCATCCTACATGAAAATGATATTTAAATATGAATGTGACAATTTTAAATTGATTACTACCACTACTTCTTTCTCTTTCATCGTGAAGACGGCATTGTTTGCACTGTGTCTGTTTACTGTAAAAGCATAAAAGACCCCTTCCCACATCTTCAGGCATATTGGGTATATGGTGCTAGCATCCGATGGTTGACCCAGCCTAAAATGGGTACCAGGAAATGTCCTGGGAGGTAAAAGTGACAGGGATGATTTTGACCACATCACCCATCGAGTGCTAATTAGTCTATACAAATGTGGGACTAGCACTATATTCAGTAAGCCTTATAGTATGTAAAAGGGTCCTTTACTTTTACCATTTAGCCAATAAGCCTCAAAGAATATAAGAGGGCCTGGGATGCAGAGGTGTTTCCAAGGCACCAGGGTCAGGTTCTATACTGGCCAAGACCTACTAACACGTCCTAGTCGTGCGTCCTGGGCAACAGGTCCCTTCGGGGTCCTGGCTAACGTAGTAGGATCGCTGATTTTTCCAAAGTCGGAGAGTATCTGCCTGCACGGCGAGGAACCACTAGTCTGCACACCAATAAGCCAGACATGGGACAACGGATACTCACGCAAACCTCAGTCCGGTATGACATCACACTGATGTTGGACAACAGGATGTCTTCATCCGACATACAGGACTTCACGCTGGAGTTCACATCCAGCGAACACAAGCAAGCAGGCAAGCATAAGAGGGCCTGAACAGTAACTAACAAATAGGTCTTACAAGGCAATATTCTTCTACTTTGTTCAGCCTATGCTAATTAAAAACATGATTTAAAAGACTGTATCAGTTGTAAAGGCATTCCCATGGCAGACACTGCCAACAGCATGTGGTGTGCTAGACCTTCAAATATACTAGGTTATGGAATAATAAGTTAGCATGATCAGTTCTCTTCCCTGACACCTTCCCAGAAATCTAAAAAAAATGATCTCATAAAAGAGGTTGGTTAATCCCAGAGCAGTATTGGTTAGAACAAATCCACTGCTGGAACAACTGGGAATTGTGTACCTGGGCCAGCATGTTTGTAATTAGTGTAGCAATCATTATGCTACCATAACTTCTTCTATTCTCCTGCTGCTACACCTCCTCCTCCATCTATTATGCCTTTGGTATCAGGATAATAAGAAACATTAGGTGAGAGCTCTACTGTGTGCTTTATACACAGTGATGTTTGCGGCCTCAGGTATACCTTCTATACATTGTGTGCTCATTTTCTGCCATGTCCCAAGTGTTTAAGCTCATTATGGGGTCTTATGATCATCTTGTTACATGACTAAACCATCTCATTTTCTTCCTTTATGTATTCTTTAACAGTGGTGCTGTCCCTACTTGCTTTCTGATATATCAACAATTCTGATTGTCTCTCATTATGTTCAGAGTCTGTAACCTTGGATGGAATCTGTCTATAGGAAGCAAACCTTTACTTGCCAAAATCGGACAGTGACCTCTGAAGTGCACAAAAAGGTGTGACGCACACCCCATGATGATGAACGAAGAAAAATACATTTAAGATTCATCATTGACATTTATTGTGCTTTCAATCAGCACTTGTGGATGATTCACTAACATACCAACCGCCTTCATTTTCCAGAACATTTTCTGATACTCATTTTAGGCTGGGTCAACCTGAGAGCCAAAGTCACTGGATAAAAAAAGGGGATTTGGACACATGACCACTGGGTTGGCAGGCAAGCATACAAACCACTGCGCTACTGTAGCTCCCATGTGTTGTATTATGTTTAAAATATAAATGATCCTGAAGCAGTTTCTTGTTATGGGTCTGTGGTGTGACAGGGTCATAAAATTTTGCAGGCCTCAACACTCGGAGGAATATGTGGCCAGCCTGCCCCTCACTGAGCCAGATGACCAACATGTGTTGTTATTGCTGAACTTTAATTATTATTTATTTCTGTTTTTCTGTACATCTTGAAGACATCCTTGGATCTCACAAGTTCAGATAAGTTTTGTGCTATTCTGAGAACGACCTTGACAGTGTTGTCACAGTTGCTAGAAATTGCCACCTTGTATGACATTGGTCTAGTCACAGAGGAACTTCTTGGCTACCTCAAGGTCACCATGGCACTGGAGCCTACGTGGACAGTCCTGTGTGTGCAGCAGGTACTGCATTCATGTCTTGTATTTGTACATGTGTGGGTTGTTTAAACAAATTAATGAATCCATAGGACAAGAACTGAATATTGAAGAAGGTTAGCTACTAAAGATGATAAAACAAAGAAAATTGAAATATTTAGGTCACTTGAAAGGCCATGAAAAGTTTGGAGAGAACAATCATGGAGGGGTATATCCCCGGGAAGAGAGGAAGAGGAAGGCCAAAGAGAAAATGGGTGCAGGATGTGGCAGTTGATCTCCTGATGGGTATATGGACGCAGGACATCTTGCTTATGATCGAGAAGTTTTCTGGAAGGTTGTTATGGGAGCGAGGTTCTGCAAAGGACATGCTACTGAATGAATTAATGAATGAGTGGGTTATATGTGTGTTTGTATCTGCAGTAAATGTGCATGTGTTTATGCCAGGATAGGTAAAGTTAAATGAAGAGAAACTTATAAACAATATACATGAAGTATAAACAGATGGGGGTTTTGCCCCTGTGTTTCTGAGGTCCTTAAGGGAAGGAATGAATGGTAACACTGTAACCTATCATACAAGTCGTAAGAGGCGACTAAGAAAGGTTGATGTGGAACTGGCTATTCTTCTTCTTCTTCTGCATTCATCCAGTTGTTTTTTTCCGGATGTGATTGCGTTGTGCCTGTTTACAGCAAAGCTGCGTTCTTGTGCCATTAGGCCGACTTATCCGATTTCTGTGGGCATTTGTTGACCGGGTTAACCATCCCGGGGAACTGGCTATTCCATCCCGTAGAAAGCTTCAGTTAACATTGAACAAGTGACAAGAAAAGGAAAGAGAAATAACTCCTCCAATCAAAGTGAAAAGATGCTATTTTCCTGATGTGATGCGAAGAAAACTTTAACTTATCTCCTTTCACCTAAGAAAATCTGCAGAATTGACATCTGGAATGTTAGATCTATGTATGAATTGGGAAAAACAGCACAAGTGGTAGGTAAAATACCCTGTTACATGCCTTCAGGAATATTGAGTATATGTATGGGAGTCTCCGTGGCGAAGTGGTCAAGCCATTTGACTTGGGCACGGAAGGTTGTGGGTTCAATTCCGGACCGCGTCCTTCGGTTCACGAGGTAAATTTTTCGGAGACCCCTTTGGGTCATCGCTAGAGCTACAGTGTTCGTGCTTGGTGCGACGCTTTCTGCGCTGCAGAAAGAGACCGAGTAATATGGGATAAAACCCGGTGCAATGAAGTTGACCCTGTCGACATTAAGCGACTTTATTTTTTACTATTGAGTATATGGTAATAAAGTAAGTAAAGGACTCTTATGAACCCATAAGACACATTGAGCATATGGTGCTAGCCTCATCTGTTTATAGACCAATCGACATTTGGTGTGTCATGTGGTCAAAATCATGCCGGTCACCTGTATTTCCCAAAACATATCCCAGGATCCATTTGAGATTGGGTTGACCTGGGAGCTCAGGTTAGTTAAAAACCAATCCACCTTCATTAGGATTTGAACACATGGCCACCAGACTGACAGGCAGGAGTGCTTGCCAATGCAAGTGCCACAACTCCCATGTGATAGGGGAAATTAAATATAAGATTGTCATTTTAGTTTTATGCCACATAAGATGGAATGTGGCAGGCAGAAAGCTTTAAACAAGGATGAAACCACTGATCTCAGGCCATACAGAATAAAATGCTCCTCACAGTGAAGGAGTGACCCTAACGGTTTTTAAAGGGGCAAAGAAAATACTAATAGAGTGGGAAGCAATGAGTTCTAGAATAATAGCATTTAGAATTATTAAATAGAAAGTCAGCATGAATATGATCCAATGTCTGGGAGACTAAAGCAATACCATCAAACTGGAGAGAAGGCTATCTGGGGAGGTGACCAAGGAAAGGAGACCTACATGAGTGTAACAATTATGGAGAAATCATTTTGTTATCAGTTGATGGGAAAATATAAAGCAGGATCATTCTGGAGATATTAAGAAATGCCATTGACGAACATCTAAGAGGCTAACAGGCAGGTTTCTGACCAAACAGATCCTACATTGATTAAATAGCAGCTTTATGCATAATAATAGTGCAAAGCATTGAAATGAATTTGCCACTTTATATTAGATTTGTGGACTATGAAAAGGCCTTTGACAGTATTGATGAAGAATCTCTTTGGAAATTGATGAGGTCCTATAGAATCCAACAGAAGATCATCATGTCCAGTGCCTAGCCAGCTGGTGTGGGCGATCATGCCTCTCCACAAACTGCGATCTCCGACTGCATGGATCAGTTCTTGTGTTGACTCCCTTCCATGCCATGACACAAAACTGTCAAGAAGTTTTTCAAGCTGTCTTCATCTATCTCTCTTTCCACAAATCTCTCTGGTTGTCAAAACATGTTCCAGTTTTTGTCTTCTCACAATGTGGCCAAAAATGATGACTGCTTCTTTCTGATGTCTGTAGTAAGTTGTCTTTACGACTCAGCTTCTGTCAAATTGTCCAGATTGCTCATTTTGGCTGAACAATTAATTTTCAACATTCTTCTATAAAACCACATCACCAAGGCTTCCATGGGTTTTTTTTTTGCTTGTTTACTAATTATCCAGGATTCTCAGCCATATGTTAAAATTTGTTTATGTAACATGCAAGAACTCTTTCTAATGTTCAAGGACTAGGACTTATTGCTCATAATGCTCTAACAGACTATCATTAACTTAATCGGTGTACATCGGTGAAAACTTATATATATATATATATATATATATATATATATATATATATATATATATATATATATATATATATATATATATATATATATATATATATATATATGAAATAAGAATAGTAGTGCCACATGGATACCTTTTACCACCTTTATTATTCTGACTATAGACTGGATTATGAAGATAACAGTAACCACCATCAGAAATGGAAGTAATTTCTCATTCTGTTTCTGTCTGTTCTTCTCTGTCTGTCTGTCTGTCTTTCCATCTGTCTGTTTCTAGAAGAGTGAGAATATGTATGAGTGAATGTTTGTTAGTGTGATTATGAGTGGCTATGTGAGAGAGAAAGAGAGAGAGAGAGTGGATGTGTTTATTTGTCTGCCTGCCAGTCTCATTGTAATATGCATTGTTTATGTTCTCAGCATTCATTTTACATTGGTTTTTTTTTTTTCAGTGTAAATGTAACATGCATAATAGATAACTTATGTGTGAAAGATGATTGGCTGGAAGGACTGAATATAAGACCAATTTGCCCTGGGAAGGTTAACCCGGTCAACAAATGCCTGCAGAAGTCGGATGTGTCGGCCTAACGGCGCAAGAACGCAGCTCTGCTGTAAACAGGCACAACGCAATCACGTCCGAAAAAAAAACTCAGGATGAACGCAGAAGAAGAACAAGAAGACCAATTTGTAACTCTGAAAATAAAGTTTGTTTTCTCTGTCTTTCTCTCTGTCTCTCCATTATTTTTATATCTCTGTCTCTGTCTGTCTGTCTCTCTGTGTGTCTCTTTCTCTGTCAGAGGCAAGCAGTATCTAAAGCAAAGATACATGTAAGGAAATATCAAAAAAGGTGAGCAGTTGTCTGCAAGAGTGTACAGTCAGATTGAGCAATCCATTGCAACCAACTGACATTGTAAGACAGTACTTGGCTTACTGATTGAAACAGAGCTAAAATAAAAATGCGTTGCCATTAATGTAATGTTACTGCAAGTCATTTTGATGATTCTTTTTGGATTTTCCACCATTCTTCAGCTTCTGAAAGCCTTGTTTGGTACCAACTTAGCTAGCCAATGGGATCCCAACAGCCAATCAGCAGCATCACTTGTTGCAGATCTCAACGCCCGTGTGACTGCAGGCTCAAGTCCTGGCTTGTATTACCACTGTCTCAACAAACCATATGTCCAGCTGGCTCACTGCTTGGTTGGCGCAGCTTGTAGAGCCACTTTACCTACAGATGAAGCACACAGGTTTGGTTGACTATAAAGTCTCCTTTTTTTAAAAACAAAAATTTCATGTAAACCTACATTTGTGAATATTATTGCTGAAAATGTAAATTGGAATATTGTTTTTTTAGGGGAGGGGGGTGAAATTTCACACCTCTGTGCGGCAGTCATACATACACTGATTAATTCATGTTTTACCAAACATTAATTATAGTTGAGGTGTTTGTGGCATGTCTTCCTGTTTGTGTTGGTCTTGTGGAATTCCTTCCATTCCTATGTGTCTTCATATCAGATTACTGCTTGCTGCTGTTTCCTTGCTTTTGTGATGGGTGATATTGAACTGTTTTGTTTATACAGGGTTCCTTAAATATTAGTTTTCTGTTTTGTTATTTTTTTCAAATGTAGTGACAGAGATGCCGGTCTCCCTGGTCTAGGAGTTACACGACTTTCTCTGTAATCTCGTATACTCTCGTGAGTAACGTGACGTGCATGAGAATTGGTAGCGGTTCTCTCCGCGTCGGTAACTTACGGGGTATGTGAGCCGGTCGCTCAGATATCAATGGCAAACTACTGAGCGTAATCTTGCCAAGAAATCAACAATCAGCTGAAAGATGCTGATGTTGACAGCGGTGTCCTGTAAAAGGATATGCGAACAACAACAAAAAGTGACAGATATAGTCATTTATGCATGTTTAAAGTGAGATTGTATACATACCCAGCATGTGTTATTCATCATTTTTGCCATAAGTGTTATAGGTTTTAGGATGTTCTGTTTAAAATAAAGCAAATTTATGTTTACATATTTACACTTTATTTTTCTTATTAGATACACATTTTGGTAAATATAAAACTGGATTGGGAAAAGACAATGAAATGTACTAGAATATTCAAATTAGACATAATCACTTGTAAGTGCTAGCAAGTCTAGTATTCCGAATCAGTCTAGAAAAGAAATATGTGGTCTTCTTTATGGTGTTGACATTTCAGTTTGGTCATTATAAGATAAAATATGTTGTTTTTGTTCCGTTTCACAGTTCCCTGTTGTGGCTGAAGCAAAGAGTGGATAGAAAATTCCCCTCAATCCTCAAGCCTACGAACAAAGTAGACAAGGTAAAAGAAGATGTTTAAAGGAGGTGACAGTTTGGTTGATAATATGTACATTTTCTTCAGCACATCTGTGACCTTGTGTTGAAGGAGGAAAGAACAACTGTTATATCTGTTTATTTATTTTTGTTTCTGTTTTCTTGTATGTCCTCAAATTGCCTTCCTCCTCTTGTTCTGTAAGCACATATAATTTGAGGTAATTATACAGGAGGTGAGTCAACTTTTTAATCCTCATCACTGTCATTTCTCTTTTGACATCTTCAAGAGCATGAGGCTTTGACTGCAATTGATTTCTTCTCAAATATTGACATATAGAATAAATTGATATAATTTGAAAATTGTAATGATTGGATTATGTGTGTCTTTTAATGTTTGTGTTATTTTGTCACTGCTGCTTTGAATGGTTTTTGTATGTTTTAAAAATTGTGTTTGCTTATTGTTGCTGTGCCTGTTTTTCTCAGTTATCCACTTTTAGCAGTCCAGTGGCATTTTTAAGAAGGTTCTGGTTTGCTGTATTGATACATAGAGCTAGCTAGCTGCTTTTGAGTGTTGATTGAAAACAAATAACATTTTATTAGGAAGTTTCACAAATGAAAGGAGATGAAATAGATCAGAGGTTACAGCATCCAAAAAAAGGATGGTAAACTTCATACTGATCCTAGGGTGTTGGATCAGACATCAAACCTTCTCGGACCAGGGCAAAAAACTTGAGGATCTGTGTGTATATTTCACATGTTAAAATTCCCTAGCCATTTATAAATTGAAAATAACAGGCCAGATAGATTGCCCTGGCAACATTTCCAAATTAAAATAACTACTCAGAGAAAATGTATAACAATTTTGTTATACACACATTTGGACCCTCGCCACTATGACATTTCATGCACTATAATTAATCTCTCCTTGTGTAATCTAAGGAATGAAACTGGAAATATCTATGTGCAATGAAAGTAATCCTTTGCAAACCAGACAATCACAAGTGGACACATCTAGTAACATGGGCATTGCACTGATTTCTTCTTCTTGTTCTGCTCTTTAATTACAATTGGAGTGTAGGCCCTCAACCAACTCTCGCCAAGCCGTCCTAGCCTTTGCTATCTCTTTCAGCTTCCTCCATGCTCTCCCCATTTTATTCATCTCTGTCACTAATTCTCCATGTGTTTTATGTCCCTTCTATTTCACTGGAACCCTTTGGCTCTGCTTATATGTTATCAGGTTTTCTCAGTGTATGTCCTATCCATCCCAGTGTCAGTTCTTTATCTCTTGATTCACTGGTTTTGTTTAGTTCTCTTCATGAGCTCTGTATTGGTGATTGTGACATATCATTTTAGTCACACTATTCTGCATAGGAACTAATTATTGAATGTTTATTACACTGATTTTCTTTAATATTTAATATTTGTTAGTAATATGAATTCCATGTATTCAAAATAGACGCAAAGTGAGTGTTTTGAGAATATTGAATAGATAGAAAACTATTTTTCGTAGATTATCAATAATAGTTTCATGAATTAAGTTTGTAATTTTCTTGGTTTTGTAATCAGTCTGTTATAGGATCCTACATTCGTCTGTTTGAACCCCTGGTTATCAAGGCTCTCAAACAGTACACAGTTACCTCCAGCTTAGACCTACAGGTTTGTTTTACAAATTGTACTATTGTCTGGTATTTCAACTTTTACTTTTGTATCCATTTGTATGTTAGAATATCTTCCAGAAAATAAACACTTAAGTTCTTCCTGGCAGTGTAAAAATATTTTTTTACCTTGTCAGATAGATTTTATTTTTGCAGATGCAATAACATGTTAGCTTTGTATTTGTATTTGAGTGATGATTTCTTTAGATTAGTTAGTACACATTTTCAGATGGTTAGAAAATATCTTAATCTGTTTAAAGCTGATTTGATGTTTAATAGATTTCTGAGTACATAGTAGTAGGCCTCTTTCAGTCCTGAAGGACTATAGAGTTGTGCCGCTTGGGAGGTGCCTGGCAGCACCGCTGGTGACTGTATAGTCCAATGCGAGAGTTACAATCCCTGTCACAGTTTCCACATCTGTAAGACGAGGCAAGTCCCGCAGTAAGTGACTACGCTTTGAGCCTGTGCCGCCTATCCTCAGTTTGTTGGATCAGATTGCGCTCAAAGAGCACCAGTCCGTTTCGTACATCTCTTCTCCAGGAGCATCTGTCTGTTGCAACTCTCTCCCACGTGTCTGGATCTATTCCAATGGTTTTCATATCTTGTTTACACACATCCCTATATCGCATTTGGGGTCTTCCGGTTGGCCTCTTTCCTGTGGCTAGTTCTCCGTAAAGGAGATCTTTGGGAATACGTTCGTCCTCCATTCGAGATACGTGGCCCAACCACCGGAGGCGTCTCTGCTTGAGGAGGGTGTGCACTGTGGTAATATCTGCTCTTTCAAGCACCTGTTTGTTTGTTATGTGGTCTTTCCATGTTATGCCCAGGATACGTCTCAGACATCTTATGTGGAAGGAATTCAACTTCCTTTCCTGTCTTGAGTACAGGGTCCAGGATTCAGACCCATAGAGTAGTGTGCTAACAACACAAGCTTTATATACTTGAGCTTTTGTACGCTCTGTTAGTCTATTATTCTCCCAAACTCTTTTAGCTAGCCTGGAAAATGTTGTGGCTGCCTTTCCAATGCGTCTGTCGATTTCTGTCTCTAATGAAAGATTATCTGATATTGTCGATCCCAGATACACAAAATCGTGGACGACTTTCAATTCATAATTAGAGATTTTGATTGACGGAGGCGCATCAGCATCTTGTTCCATCACCTGTGTTTTATTTAGGCTAATGGTGAGCCCAAAGTCTTTGCAGGCAGCTGCAAAACGATCTATGAGCCTTTGGAGATCTTCTGCTGTATGAGTAGTCAGTGCTGCATCATCTGCAAAAAGTAGTTCTCTTACGCATCTTGGTCTTATTTTGGTCTTTGCCTTGAGTCTTGATGGGTTAAAAAGTTTGCCATCAGATCTTGTGTGGAGGTATATGCCTTCAGTGGCAGTCCCAAATGCTTGCCTTAAGAGAACAGCAAAGAAGATACCAAAGAGTGTAGGAGCAAGCACGCATCCCTGCTTTACTCCGCTGCTGATGCTGAATGACTGGGATGTTGAGCCGTCAAATAAAATGGTCCCCTGCATGTTTTCGTGGAATGATTTCACGAGACTAAGAAGGGTGGGTGGACATCCAACCTTTTCAAGGACCTTAAAAAGGCCGCTTCTGCTCACGAGGTCAAATGCCTTTGTGAGGTCGATGAAGGCTATATATAATGGCTTCCTCTGTTCTCTGCACTTCTCTTGGAGCTGCCGGAGTGAGAAAATCATATCGATGGTGGACCTGTTGGGTCTAAATCCGCACTGCGATTCGGGGTAGATTCTTTCAGCAAGAATGTGTAATCTTTTAAGGATTACTCTGGCAAAAATCTTGCCTGTAATGCTGAGAAGGGAAATGCCGCGATAGTTGTTGCAGTCGCTTCTGTCGCCTTTGTTTTTATAAAGGGTAACGATGTTTGCGTCTTTCATATCTTGTGGTATTGATTTTTCTCTCCAGCAGAGCTGTAATATTGCATACAGTTCTGGGATGATTGTTTCTTTGCTACATTTTAAAATTTCAGGTGGAATACTATCTTTTCCAGGTGCCTTGCCGGATTTGAGAGAGTCTAGTGCTTCGCTGATTTCTGTGAGGCAAGGTTCGTTATCCAAGGCATGCATGGCGGACTGTTGATCGATGGCTTCCAGAGCTTCTTCGCTGACAGTGTTATCCACTGAGTATAGCTCTGAGTAGTGTTCTACCCAGCGATCCATTTGTTTCGCTCGATCTTTTATGATTACCCCCTCAGTTGATCGTAAAGGGGCCATCTTATTTTTTGATGGACCGACAGCTTGCTTGATGCCCTCATACATTCCTCTTATATTTCCAGTGTCTGCACAAGTTTGAATTTGAGCAGAGAGCTGTAGCCAGTACCTGTTCGCACATCTTCTTGCCATCTGTTGTACTCTATTTCTGGCCGTTCGCAATGCCTGCAGTGTTTTCTCTGAAGGTGATGTTTTATACATCGAGAATGCATGTCTCTTTATCTCCAGGACTGGGAGCATCTCTTCAGAGTGTGCTTCAAACCAGTCAGTTGACTTAGTTTGCTTCTTGCCAAATGTTGATAGTGCTGTATTGTACATATACTGAGTACATATAATGAGGGGAAGTCAGTAAGTTCCAAATAGCTATTTAAAACAGACGAGATACGAACTTGGCCCTCATTTGTTATTACAAAAGTTAGTTGCATATCCTTTACAGGACGTAGCAGTCAACCCCAGCAATATTGGCTGTTTGTGATTCCTGGGCAAGTTTACATTCAGTAATTCGCCATTGCTTTCTGAATTACCATCACCCATACCATTTCATAAAAAAAACCAATGTAAGGCAGTCTGCTGCCAAATCGCCCACAGCTGTGTTTCGAACCCGGGTATGCAGGATTACGAACTGTGCATAATCCCTTCGCCACAGAGCCAGCATTTATTATTACAGTTACATTTTCCCTTATTTCTCAATGTAATCTTGTTCAGCATTGATATATATATATATATATATATATATATATATATATATATATATATATATATATATATATATATATATATATATATTATATATATATTTTGCATATCCTATTTTAAATTACATCGCAGTGAACACCAGCATTTCTGCCGCTGTGATCTCTTGGCAAGTTTACGTTCAATAGTTTGTCATTGCTTTCTGAATGACCGACACCAATACCAATGCGAAACCAACGCAACGCGATCTGCTGCCAAATCGCGCGCAGCCGTGTTTCGAACATGGGCATTTGGAATTACGAACTGCGTCCGAAATCCCTTCATCATGAAGCCTGGCCATCACTATATTTGTGCTTTGAAACCTACACCATAGTGTACTTCTGAACTGGCCACATAAGCCCCACAAGTTCAACCTCTGCATTAACCACAAAACATTTACCACCAAGGTGATCTTTTAGTGAACTAAAAAGGTCAAAATGACCGATGGCTAAGTCAAAACTGTAAACAGATGTTGAACAATTTTCAAGGCATACTTTTACCCTTTAAAACTGCACAGCAGTGCACTATTCTTCCTGCACTCCACTAGCAAGGTCACTATGTTTATCTGCTTGGCACCTAGCCTTCTGCTACCTAAGCTAATCATACAGCTGGATGATACTGCCACTGAATGACACTTTTAGAAACAACCACTATTTTTTGGTGTCCCATGTCAGTTTATAACTAATTTACTGACTTCTCATATTATTTTGTGTTTGCAAATTATTAACACTCATCTGTTTATAGCAATCATTACCATTATTCAAAAGAAAAAATGTTTTATTTATAATTGCTCTCCTTTGAAATGTGATTCTTACCCAATTCTCATTTCAAACCCCCTCTTTAAATTTTTCTCCATTTTCCTTTCTTTCTTTCTGTCTTTGTTTGTTTATTTGTTTGTTTGTTTGTTTGTTTGTTTGTTTCTTTCTTTCTTTCTTTCTTTCTTTCTTTCTTTCTTTCTTTCTTTCTTTCTGTCTGTCTGTCTTTCAAATAAATGCTTTCTACCTTCATGCCACCACCTATAGGAAACATTGTTGCCAAGTGTAAAAAAATGTTATTCATTGTAAACAGGCATATTTGCTTATTTCTTCTGCAGCGTCAGGTGCTTGCTCTGTTGGCACAGCTGATCCAGCTGAGAGTAAATTACTGTCTCTTGGATTCAGATCAGATTTTTATTGGCTTTGTCATCAAACAGTTTGAGTTCATCGAGGAAGGTCAGATAAGGTAAGCGATGTTTGTTGTGTCTGAAGACAGTCTTTATCTAAACAAATATTGCTCAATATTATCATATGAGGTAATATTCCTATAATGTTAACAATCTTGTTCGTTATTTATTGTTTAGTGATTTGTTCAATTGGAATCTAGAAGTCTTTTTCAGTGTGTAACATTTAATCAATTTAGTACAATTGAACAAAAATGTAAATAAACATTAATAACATTTAAATGATACTTTAAAGGAAAAAAAACAGTCTTCAAGTTTGTGCTTGCGGGCTTGTAGACAGGTTTGCTTAATAAAAACAAATGTAATAGCTGTAACAAGAATTGCTATGAATATAGGTATAAAGATGGCTTGCCTGGTGTTCATGTGTTTGAATCTCCTTCTATGCGGATTTTAAAAAATTGCATCCAGATCAAGCCACTCTGAAATTTATACCAGAAATGTAGTGGGAAGTAAAGAGGGCTGACATGATATTGACCACATCACCCATTGAATGTTATTTGGTATAAACAATTCTAGAGCTAGCACCAACAGAAGGCTTCAAGTTGAGTAAAAGGGCCTTTTACTAAAAAATCTTTTAAGCGACTTTTTTGTGTGTATTCTAAATTTTTTTAATTACAACATAATTATTTTAATAAATACATTATCATTTCAGGAATTCCGAGTTGCTTATTCCTCACATCTTCCAGTTTCTAGTTATGTTATCCTATGAGAAGTTCCACAGCAAGTCTATCATAGACATGCCCCGTATCATTCATCGTTGTGATGGCATCATGGCAAGTGGTCTCCAGCCAACTACCCATGGTTAGTAACATTATTTGGTGAATTGCTGCGTTCTGTTGGTGTTTGTAGAGAATGATGGCAATTATAGAATATCCAAAAACATTACTTGGTGGGTCGCTTGAGTTCCCTCAGCATGTAGTGACTCTTTTAATTTACAGGGACATTAAAAAACTCTGAACTAGATTTCAGAGACATATCATTACTGCTTACAAGTGACCATATCATATAAGAACAAATGTAGAGGCTCTCACTGCAGATGTTTGATCGTTATCTGAGACTCGTACATGAGGGATCTTATTGTATCTAACTGTCTACGCTTCAAAAGGTGCATTGTAGTTAGCTATGGTAAGTAGACACCTTGCAGTCTTGACAGACCAAAGTATGTGAGTGGAATGTGGCCAATATTCCATCACAATGTCTGGGCAGAGCTTCAGAGATCATGTGATGCCCAAACGACATGACCCCTCCCTCGGCCTAGTCTTGTGTATTCCAGAGGAATGGGTAACCAATACGTCTGGCACAAGGTAGGCTGCAGACGCTGGCGGCTCAGCGTCAATCCACCGAGACCTCGCCACCACGAGCCGGTGGCGAGTTATGGCCAGACCCTGACACCCAAGGGACCCGGCTTAGAGGCGTTCAGCCATGTCCCACAGGTGAGGGCCTTGTACGAGCCCGGACCATGAGGGCGCGCACATCTGTCAATCACAAGTGTCCGGACCTGTGTAAAGCGTGCACTATCGTCAGACTCCCCACCTGACTTATAGCGGTCCCCGCGACCAGCGGGGATAGGTCCGCCATAGCTACCGCAGGAGATATTGCCTGTCTATTTGCACGCAAATCTCCCATACTTCCACTGTGCGGATCTCGCGACCAGCGAGAATAGACCCGCCGGAGATTATGCTCGTCTGCTGCGAACAAATCTCTACCGAGAGACTGAATAAGTAAAGAAACGATAAAAGTAGTGGTATTTCAATTAGCTATGGTATGATTGGTTAAATTATATAAGTATAGCAGCCTCTCAAATCTTGAAGTAAAACCACAGCTAATGCGGACATTGAAATAAGAGAGCTGATGTTCTGATTTCAAGTATTCCAATCATAGGAACACTAAAGTTAAATGTCATCTTGCAGCAGCTGCTTTGAAGAACATTGGTCTCATTGCAGCCTGTTGAAAGATTTCTCACACTCTTGTCATTTTGCCTGCCTCTTTCACCCTAAGCCCAAGGTGTCTGAAATGTCCTGTGCCCACATTCGTGCTGTTTGACCCCTTCCTCTTCTTCCAGAGACCACATCTTCCATTACTATTCTGTCCAGGCCACTGTGTCATTGAATATGGCCAAAGTATTTAAGTTTCCGTGACATAATGTTGCTAATGAGCAAGTTTTCTTTGATACTCAGATCTTGTCGGTTATTTTCTCCTTCTTAGTCCATGATAATGTAAGAACTTGTCTGTAATATTTAAGCTCTGATTTTCTTCTTCTGTGATTGCACACTTTTTCATGCCACAGAAAGTTGCATGTTCTCAAACATGGTTTTTTAACTTGTTTGCTGATGTTGTATCATTCTTCATACTGTTTAACCTCTACATTGCTGTAGCTAGTTATGTCTGACTTCCTGTGAACAATCCATATCATCATTGATTATGAAGCCAAGATATTCAGGGATTGTGACATTTTCAATTTCTTTATAGTTAGTTGTGATGTGTGGTTGGCGTGTAGTTTTGTTTTATGTGCATTTTGTTTAAGTTCAGGAAAAGATTTTCAATTTTACTGAGTCTCTTGACAGACAGGATACATTTGTGAAACACCTTAACTATGGCACTATTTGATTGGAGGACTGTGTCATCTGCATACCTATTGGACAAATAAGACACATCATTTATAACACAGTGCTGCACTTTACTTCCTGTACATTATCAATTGGTCTAAAATTAAAGGGCTAACGCCATATACCAGAGGGAGCCATTGTAGCGCAGTGATTTGTCTGCTTGCCTGCTGGCCAAGTGCTTCTTATTTATAGAATATTCTTACTGTAATGTTGGCTCTGTGGTGAAGGGGTTATAGATGCAGTTCATAATCCCATATACAGTGTTTGAAACAGCAGCTTGCCAATTGACAGCAGACCGCATTGCGTTGGTTTTTATAAAATAGTATGAGTGTCAGTCTTTCAGAAAGCAATGGCAAACTACTAAATGTGAACTTGCCAAGAAATCACAAACAACCAAAAAATGTTGGGGTTGACTGCGATGCCCTGTAAAGGATATACAACTAAATTTTTTACTTTATTACTTTACTTGAGAAATTTATATTTCTTCATACGTTTCAGGATATTACTTAACGTTTATTTGGTGTATATTTTCTTTGTATTGTCTTTCAGCCATTCCAGCTTTGCGTCCGGTAGTGTATGATCTCTTTCTTCTGAGGGGTACAGTCAAGTCTGAGGTCGGGAAGGATCTGGAGACACAGAGAGAAGTAGTGGTGTCCATGTTGCTGAGATTGGTACATTGTTATCAAGTAAGCCAGGCCACTGTTTGAGGTGGTAAAATTAGAGAAAGTGAAGTTGCAGGTGTATTTCAAAGTGTGTTAATGTAAAACTATATAATGGAGAAATACCAGAAAGGGACATTACAGGTTTTTGATGAAATGTTATAATGAACATTTAGCAGAAGGAGAACGTATATTTTGATGGTCATGTTTTATAAAGAGATGGTTGCAGGAAGAGAAGATGCTGGGATATGTTGAAATTTAATAGTGGAAAATCAGTTTGGTGGATATGGGTTTAGTTGCATGTCCTTTACAGGACATTTTCTTTTCTTGTAATGGACCAAAAAATTTGTTTCCTTTTTACTTATTTTGTAAAATTCCAAACAGTCAACATCGTGAAACCCATCTGACCTGTTTGAGTGGACATTATCACCTCTGATCTACTCCGGCCCCTGGAAATGAACGCACTAAATGTTTGAAGCAACATCTTTGGGGATAAAAGGAAATGGAAACACATTGAAACCAATCTGGTCTATTTGAGTGGACATTATCACCTCTGATCTACTCTGGCCCCTGGAAATGAACGCACTAAATGTTTGAAGCAACATCTTTGAGGATAGAAGGAAATGGAAACACATTGTGCATGTAGTAAAGAACTGTACAGGCTTGGGAAGCTGAAGTGGATGCAGGGGTTACTATTGTGGTTCACGTTTTAGCCACTGACTTACATTATTTAAATGTGTCTTCTCCAGGCTTTGGACATGTTTGTAATAGTTCTGCAACAGTGCCATAGAGAGAGTGAGGAAAGATGGAAAAGGTTGTCCAGGCAGGTTATGGACGTGGTTTTGCCAGCTCTGACCAAGCAACAGGTCTCTGTTTTATTTTACATTTGTGTATGTGTATTTTATGTACGTATATACACATGTATGTGCATATTTGCACATATAAATTTCTTTACACAGGTGTGTTTATTTGTGCCTTCATGTGTGTTTGCCTGTGCATATGTATGTGTGTACTAAGTGTTTTTGTATGTGAGTAGGTGGACAAAGGAAAGGATATCTGTTTCATTAAATGAGGTCTGTGTATTAGGAGGTAAGCTGGCATGCAAGATACTGACTACATGGCCCCTAGAATGCCATTTTGTTTTTAAAATATCACATTCTCCCAATATGCCTCATGGGCATAGAAAAGGGGTCTTTTTTATTGATACTTGATTTTAAACAATCATAAATATGTCATTGTCTTAATATAACCTTGATTGTTTAGATAAACCTGGACAGTCAGGACTCACTAGATGTCCTCCACCGCCTGTTTGAATCCGTGTCACCCAGCGTATTCAGGCCTGTTGACTTCCTCTTGAAGACCTTACTGGCTCCTCCCCATGATGTGGTAAGATGGAACGAACGCTTATGTCCAAGAACATTGTGGCTATGGTATTATTTACAAATATGTTATCAAGGTACTTCGGGTTTTCGCAGAACTCTGAGATCCCTGTGACTTTTAGTGCATGCTGCGCTGTCCATCATCTCATGAGTTTCAGTGTTCGGAACAGTTTTGACTGTTTTGTTTTCTGGACACTGGAAAGGCCGTAGTGATGTGTACAAAGGGATACTTAGTACCACACCTTGGGTGCCAGCGAGCTTTGTGCTGGTTTTACGGAATCTCTTGCAAGATTTCTGTTGTACGTCCATATCATACACCACGGATAAATGGCCTACAGCAAATTGGCATGGGATCTTAGAGATGGTGGCCCCTAGAGAGATGCAGTGATCAAGAACTATTCTGGCACTCATCAGTGCACCCCCAAATCATGGGTAAATGGTGTCTTTTGAATGTGCTGCCTACTAAATTTACAAAAGGGTTCTGATGTCCACTGAAAGAAAATCCTACTAAATGACAGCTCAGCTCAGGCATCCATAGCGTGTCATATGCCCAACTTGTGTTGTGAGAGAAAACCATGCATTTACGTGCATGTCTCTCAAAACTAAGAAACCTAATAGGAGGGTGTGTTGTGGGGGGGGGGGGGGGGTGGAGGAGAGAGACAGTACAAGCAAACAAACAAATAAGTAACAATCTTCAGAACATGCACCTTTCCTATGACAACTTATGGATATGAATCATTGACCACTAAATAACAACATCGAGCATTGTAAACTTAAATGCTACAGAAAAATTTTTGGCATACTGTGGATCAAGAAGTAGCAAAATACTGAAGTTTTATAAAATCTGAATATTGTAGAATGCTGGCTCATGAACTGAAATATTTTGACCATATTAAACATGGTCATTGAGAAAGGACAACAATAGAGGGTATAGTTCTTGAAAGACTGGGCAGGGATCAAACAGCATGACAGTGGACACAGGACTTCAAAGACACCCTGGGGGTGATAGTGCATGAGGCTGGAGAATTGTTGAATTGAAAATATTTCCAGCAGGTTGTGATGAGATGCAAGTTCTGCAGAGGACTTCATGCATGATGGTGATCCCTTCTCATCAGGGGAAACAACAGATTTATGACCTCACACATGAAGTGACAATAGTTTTTACATGTATATGTTATGAACTTCTAATTATGTTGTTGTTAGTGCACTACCAATATGTTAGTCTCAGGCTAAGTCATTATTAGAATTTGTTTGGCCTGGCCAGTGGTACACCTCTGAGGTAGATACAGCCTCATAAAATGAGTACCAGAGATTTTTCTGAAGAATTTGATTTCATTTTTTAAGGAACACCTTCATTGCACACGGATACCTCCATATGTGCTGCTGTTAAAGATCACACAAGGAGAACCTCAAGACAGTACACAAACCTTGTAGGACTAGTAAGGATCCAAATACATCTGTGTAAATTGGAATTGTCCGTGCTATAAATATTATGTTTAGTAGGTTTTCTAATTGAAATTGAGCCTGGGCAGTGGTTTGCTGTTTTCAATTTCTGACTGCCAAGAGATTTAAAATGTATGCAGTATGCATCATAATGTCCCTTTAGTATTTTTGTCCTTTTCTGAGAAGGCTAGGCATCTGATCCACTTCCCAGGATCCAGGGAAAGTATACTATCTTGTCTTATTCTGTAAAAACCTATACTATCCACACAGTGAATCAAATGAGGTAAGCATGAGTTGGACATTTTACCTCTAGGCCACATGGTCCCTCTGCAATGTGGTGTTGACTATATCAGTGCCTGACGCTTATCCTCATGTCAGAATAGCGTGTAAACAGGAGTCTGTATTTGTATGTACTTTATTTGAAATAGACATATTTGAAATATTCAAAGAAGTGACATCTTTCATAATTGCTTCTGTTAAAGTTTCTTAGCTTTCTCATTTTGCTGTTACTAAATTTTGTGAAACCAGAAGTCATTATTTTGTGTCATATTGAACCTGTTTTATGCATAATCTCCATCAGAGATGTCTACCAAGTCTCCAAAAGTGGCTGTGTTTGGTTCTCATCATTTTACGAGTCCTCATTGCCCAGTCAAAAGAAGAAGTAATTCTGTCACGGTTGACAGAATTGCAGGTAATATTTTACTATGATTTTTAACCAGTAAGTCCACATACTAAAGTTGGGGTTATAGCTGCACTAGATTTTATTAGAAAGCAGCAAGTCAAATGGTTTGGCCATGCAAGTAGGTTACAAACTAACAGTATGCCATAACAAGCAATGATGTACAGACCAGAGGGAAGCAGAGGAAGAGGCCGGCCACGTAAACGATGGACGCAGGGAATAGCAGAGTCCATGGGAATATCGGTACATGAAGCCCATAATCGGGCACTCTCACTTATACTTCATCTCAACACGCAAGGTACAAGAAGAACATGATGAGATGAGATGATGAAGTCCACATTCAAAACACAGCTGTTGGCGATTTAGCAACAGACTGCCCTGCGTTGGTTTTTTATGAAATGGTATGGGTGCCGGTCATTCAGAAATCAATGGCAAACTACTGAACTTAAACTTGCCCAGGAATCACGAACAGCTACTGCTGCGAACAGTAAAGGATATGCAACTAACCTTTTTTTAAGTTGTCAAGTCAAATCATTCAGCCAAATAGTGGCAGGAAGTTTTTAAATATGTCACTCCTCCTTCCATATTTGTAATCTACTCATAAACTTATCCTTGGGAAAATAATATGGTAATTTCCCTTGGCCGTTTGCTACCTCCTCATTTGACAGCAATTTTGAACTGTCAGGACAAGTGAGTGCCTTGCTCTGCTCAAGTTCATTTTTGTCCACTTATTCTGGTGGGCACTTGAACCCCTGAACTTGCCACACTGTTGTGTTCTTTATGAAGTTAGAGGATACATTTACATTTAGAAGACGTGTGGGGTTTAGGTTGATGCCAGCCACTGTATATTTATTTCAACACTGGGAACTATTCATTTCCCTTAATAGAGCCCCAAACAGCACCCAGCCTGAATGTAGTCCTGGGCACTCTATTACTTCCAGAAATAACTGAAAACAGGGTAAACATGAAGATGTCATGGATATATTTGTACAGAAGGGACCATAGTGCTGGAAGCTTCTGATCTGAATAAAGAGTATCTCTTTTATGATGATCACAGCACGATATAAGTAAAAGATTGTGAACACATACATATCCATTTATGAAGATGGGACATCAAGACCCAGACCTTACACTACCCCTGCCATATGTACATCCAAAAATAGTCACACATACAGACAAGAAATCTGTTACACACATATGTTCAGTGGTGTATCATTTGTGGAAAATACAGATTCCTGTTTTTCATGTTAAGATTATGTCTCTGATAACTGCAGTTGTATGTTTGATATGAAAATTGGAGAACGCAGATACATCTTTTATAATAAAAGTATTTAGGCAAGAATTCTTTTATACACATACATTTTTAGTAGACAATACAGATTGCTGTTTTTTTTTTTTTTTTTTTTATCTTGAGAATATTTCTCTAATGATTGCAGTTGCATGTTTGTCTGATACGAGAATTGGACAACACAGATACATCTTCTATAGTTGAAGTGCTTCGCAAGCTGACACCAGAGGAAACCATTGCCTGGTGAGTATAGTTTAACTATTGTCATATCATGTAAGGATATTCAGTCCATAAATTGGTTTGATATTTTCTAAACATGTCACTCTACCGTAAGTCTAGCTTTGAGACTACCCAGAAACTTATTTATATGAAATGTATGTAGCAATTTTCCCTAGACTTCCATATATTTTTACTATCACAATATGTACATTTCAGACTATTGAATAACTACCGTATTTTACGGACTATAAGACGCACCTTAATTTTTAAGCAATTTTTTAAAAAAATAACATTTTTATATTAATTTCGAGTATAAGATGCACCTGAATTTTGGAAGTAATTTTTTGAAGAAAAAAGTGCGTCTTATACTCTGTAAAATAAGGTATTTGTATAATTGTATTATAAATTGAGGACATTCTACCTTGTGAAGAATGGATACAGGTGCCAACAGAGTGCATTGCATCCTTTTCAGCATGAATAATGCTGAACAGTGGGTGCAGACAACAAAATCATATCATTGTGGAAGTATCAATCATCACCTTGATTTTTACACATTTTTCTGAGCATGATGTGGTCATCTACACACATGGGTCTGTTGTCTGACCTGTGAGGAACTCAAGGGCTTGTACGGATCAGGTCAGAGGGGGCACTGTGAAGGAAGACTGTGGCTCCTTCACCATGACAACAATTAGCTTGACCATGGAGATCATGGCAGTGACTAAAACAATAGCCTGGCTGGAGACCCAGACTTTCACCTAGGCATGTTTTCTCAATGACTTAGTGAGCATCTTCTTCTTCTTCTTCTTCAGCGTTCCGAGCCATTGAGGTTCTTTGCTGCAAATACAATCCGTCTCCATTCGTCTCTCTGGTGGACCTTCTCTTGCCAGTCGTTGATTCCAAGTGCTTGTAGGTCTGTACATGTATTATCTCTCCACCGCCTTCTTGGTCTACCTCGGGGTCTACGGTCATTTATTTCCTGAGTGTAAGCGAGTTTTGTTTCCCTATTATCTTCCATTCTTTCTATATGCCCCAGCCATTGTAGTCTATTAGCCTTCATGATACCAGTGATTAGCGGGGACTTAAACAGATCATAAATGTCTTTGTTACTTCTTCTTTTCCACTCTCCACTTTGTGTATCCCTAATGGGTCCAAAGATGCGTCTTAAAATTTTGTTCTCAAAGGTTTGTAACAGTGACTTAGTGAGCATGCTCAGGAAAATTGAGATAGGTTGGCCTCGAAGACGGTAAGTAGAGCTCTTAGGAGGTCAATACTGACATAAATCAGCTTCGTTTTTTAGCCAGGCCTCGTAGGTGTAAGAAAATGAACAAAATGATAGACAAAAGCCAGGCAACTGTGGCTAGCGGACAAGCAATGGACTGGACTGATATAATGAATGCCTTAGAGAGGCAGGACAATGAAACAACTCAAGTGGTGACTGTGAATCTGCAACCTTGACCAAACTCTGCAAGAAAATCAAGTCAAAAAGGGTGAAGCCAGACAAGAGCACCAAAGGAGGACAAAGAAGAATATTTAACCAATACTGAACGTGTGTCGGTAGTTGCTCCTTACTAAGGGAAATGCTGATGAGGGGATCCAAGCACTTAATGAATGAATGGATGTGCAATGGGGATAATATGATGATTGATTGATTAACTAACTAGCTAGCTAGCTAGCTAACTAACTAACTAACTAACTAACTAACTAACTAACTAACTAACATCTTTGCTATCTGTAATTAACTAACTAACTAAACTAAACAAAACTAACTAAACTAACTAACCAACCAACCAACCAACCAACCAACTTTGCTATCTGTAATTAACTAACTAACTAACTAACTAACTAACTAACTAACTAACTAACTAAACAAAACTAACTAACTAACTAACATCTTTGCTATCTGTAACTAACTAACTAACTAACTAACTAACTAACTAACTAACATCTTTGCTATCTGTAACTAACTAACTAACTAACTAACTAACATCTTTGCTATCTGTAATTAACTAACTAACTAACTAACTAAACTAAACAAAACTAACTAAACTAACTAACCAACCAACCAACCAACCAACCAACTTTGCTATCTGTAATGAAATTTCATATATATGAGTCAAAATTGAATGTTAACACAGAAATATCCCGTTCTCCCTGTTTTCAGAAAATGAAGTTCTTTAATTTGTATTAATCCCACAGGTTTCTGCTTCAGGTCATTGGAAAATGTTCAGAAATGCTTGATCAAGAGGCATCTCTGCTAGTATCAAATGGTGCCAACAGTGCAACAGTTACATCCAGCAATGCTTATGCCAACAGATATCGTTTCTTGCTGCAGCAGACGCTGCATCTGCTCTTGTATATTACACATATGTTCCAATCAGGTAACGTTAAATGTAGGATGCTCACTGAGAATGTGTTTCAGCTGACATGGAAACAAATGAGTATTTTTGTTTTTAAAATGTGCGTAATGTAAAACCCTGGGTAAAACCAAGAAGAATATCAGCCGGTCCTGGTGTATAGAAGTAATTAATGGACAATCAGCAGTTTAGTGAAGAATTATGTGGAAGCAGCACGGATGTTTGTTTGAAGAATTATGAGACCACCATGGACAGATAAAATGTGTAATGGAGACATCTTGAAAGAAGTAAACTCATAGAGAAAACTAGTTACTCACATTAGAAGAAGACAGTCCATGTTCTTTAAGCACAGCTTGGCATAATAGCTTGAAAGAACATCTGTATCAGAAATAATTGATAGTATATGTGACATAAGCTGTGAATAGACATGATGACCCATGCTACGTGACAGGGGACATAAGCAGATGATAAAACCAAGTAAAAGTTAAATATGTTAAACTTCATAAACAGATATTGATAGAATAATCTTTTGTGATAAATTAAACAGAGTTCATAAAAATCATTGCCTGAGTTAATCTGAAGTGACATGTTTAACTTAAAAAACAGTCATTGAATGAATAACCTGATGTGACATGCTAAACAGACTTAATAAACAGTCACTACTTGGGTTAAATAAAATCAACAGGGTCGACTTTATTGCACCAGGTTTTTATCCCACATGGCTCAGTCTCTTTCTGCAGCACAGAAAGCGTCACACAAAGCACAAACTCCCTAGCTCCAGCGGCAACCCTCAGAAGTCTCCCCAAAAAATGCACTCGCGAACCGAAGGATGCGGCCAGGAATCGAACTCACAACCTTCGGTGCCCGAGTCAGATGGCTGGACCACTTCACCACAGAGACTCCCTTGTTTCCTGATGTGACATGTTAAACACTTAATAAACAGTTGTTGACTGAATAACCTGTTAAACAGACTTCATAAACAGTCATTAACTGGGTTATCTAATGTGACATGTTAAACAGACTTCATAAACTATCATTACCTGGGATACCTGATGTGACATATACACATAATATTTCTTCTTAAGGTTTATTCCGCCGTGTGGCCACAGCAGCTATGCGGTTGCTGCAGTTGGAATCACCTACCTGCATGTACAGCGTTGGAGAGATAAATGAGCACATGGTCGGAATCAGCAGTATCTGCCCTGCCTTGACCCTGCACTGGTGTAACGTACTCATTCTTCTGAACTTCGATGACAGAGGACTGTGGACGAAAGTTGTTCAAACTCCATCTTCTTATAAACTTGTGGAATCGAGGTCAGTAGACTGAGTAGATGTATATTCCTGGTTTACTAGCTGCTAAGGTGTATGTATGTATGTATGTATGTATGTATGTATGTATGTATGCATGTATGTATGTATGTATGTATGTATATGTTTTTTTTTGGCGCCTGCTTGCTTTCAACTGAAGCGTAGTCCATACATACTACTTCTAGTAGTACTAGACTGAATACCGCGTGTGGATTAGCTTTCCCTGTTACCAGTGTCTCTCGCCATCAAGCGAACCCACTCCGACTTAAGAGGTACTTGTAATTTATGCACCCAAGTCAAGGACAAGAAATTAACATTTTAGTCCAACCGTCTGATGTAGGGGTTGAACCCCTTATCTCGGCATCAGCACACAGGTGTTTAAGAATGTGTTTTCCTATCCATTTGGCCATGCTGACCTCCCTAAGGTGTATATAATGATGATATGGACTTGGCCTAATATCAGTCATTCCATGTGTGCTGTGCTGAATCATAATCTGGGTACATCCTATTATATCACTGATAAAGAAGTTCCAGTACCAGCCTTGCACACCCAGCTGTGTGTCTCCATGGGGAAGTGGTCAAGCCGTATGCCTTACGCTCTGAAGGATGTGAGTTCATTTTCGGACTGTATCTGTCTGACCATGAGTGCAATTAAATTTATTAAGGACCCCTTGGGATCATTGCTGGAGCTACAGAGTTTGTGCTTTATGCAGTGCTCTCAGCAGACATCTTGCCATTCTCCAGAGTGAGACTGAGTCATATGGGATCAAACCTTGCACGATGAAGTCAATCCTCTTGCCTGTAACCTTTTAAGCTCTTTAGGGTCATGAAGTAGACATTTTGCTTACATTACGACTGTCCCTGGTTGATAGAAAACATTCTGCCACCACTGGGGATTGAATCTCAGATCGTTGTGTTTGTCAATCAACACATTTTTGAAGATGCTGTGGTTAGTCCGCTCATCTGCCAAGACTTCATAAACAATCATCGACTGAATAAACTGATGTGATATGCTTAACAGACTTCATAAACAGTCATTAATTGGGTTATCTGATGTGACATGCTAAACAGACTTCATAAACAGTCATTGCCTGGGTTATCTGTCACCACTGGGGATTGAATCTCAGATCATTGTGTTTGTCAGTCAACACATTGTTAAAGATGCAGTGGTTAGTCCACTCATCTGCCAACACTGGGGATTGAATCTCAGATCTTTGTGTTTGTCAGTCAACACATTGTTAAAGATGCAGTGGTTAGTCCACTCATCTGCCAACACTGGGGATTGAATCTCAGATCTTTGTGTTTGTCAGTCAACACATTGTTAAAGATGCAGTGGTTAGTCCACTCATCTGCCAACACTGGGGATTGAATCTCATATCATTGTGTTTGTCAATCAACACATTGTTGAAGATCAACATAACTGTCTTAGTTTGATATTCAGAAATGGTAGGGTTTCTAGGTAGCGCAACTTTAAGTTTGGGCCAGTCTATTAAAATGTGTATCATGAGTTCTGAACAAGTAAAGATGGCCAAGATAATACTGACCATATAACCTCTCCTATGCCTTTTGACCAAGGAAAATATATTTCTAGCACATATCACCAATATGCCTTATGACATTAAATAGGCTTTACTTGTACAAACCATTTACATTACCTCAACTCCAAGGTCTGTAGGGTGTTCTACTTAATGCTAATATACGGGTAATATTGGTTATACTGCTTTCTGGTCTGCTAACCACATTTAAACTTATTAGTCAGTTTCTTAGTTCTTAGTCAGCCACATCTGTGTGTAAACTTAACATTTTATTTAGGTTTACTGCTTCCTAGTTTGCTCTAAAACACATCTGTATGTAAATTTAGCAGTCTGTTTCATGTTTTTCATGTTCCCATGCTATTACCCCCTCAGTGATATCAAAAATAGGGGTGGCTTCTGTCTAACTGATTCTGAAAAATGAATTAATACAAAATATAACAATAAGAAAGCTTGATGAAAGGAGACAAAAAGACAGACAAGCAGACATTTTGACCAAACATTTGGTTGGAATGTTTACTTTTATCAGTGTATTTCCATTTTTTGGAGCTTCCTAATTATATTTTATTTTTATCTATTTTCCCCACAGTTAAGTTTGGGAAAGGCATGACACAATTTTTCACCTCATATGAGTATAACAAGTCTCAAAAGCAATGTCCCATTTGGGCACTAATGCTAATGTTAGCATAGAATGTATTGTTAATGTATGTTACACTTTTGTCATTTTCATTATTCTTTTCTTTTGGGTTACACTGTTGTAATTTAGGTAATTATGTTGCAGTATGGACAGTATCTTTTTTTTAAATTGATCGAGCTTCAAGATTGACCAAACCTAAAATGGGTACCAGGAAGTATTTTGGGAAGTGAAAACAAAGTAGGAACTTGACAGGACACCTATTGGTGTGTAAAGATACTTTATTGTGGATTGCTTTGAAGTATTATTTATTATTCCAATATATGAATGAATGAAATTGATGTAATGTAAGTAATGTTTTGTTAGCATAGGTTTCATCAGTGTAATGTAGGAAATTATATTATTATAATTCTCTTCGTATTTGATATAGAATAGTTTCATATAATTTATTCTCAGCTTTGTTAATCAAATTTAGCTTTATTCTTGCATAATTAGTTTTCTTAGTTTTCATGTTTAAAAAGTACATATTTCAAACTCTAAAAGTACAAGAATTTAATTTGTTAATTATTTTTTAATGTAGTTTTGGGCATAAGTTTAAGATACCTTTGAACTTTATATGGTCTGAATATGTTCAAAATTTAAGGACAAACAAAGAACTAATACAAATGTACAGACCCTTATCTGGTATTGATAGTTCGGCAATTTTGAATAAATGGCAAGGAAGGTATATACTGGACATATCCATGATGATGCGCCTTTGGGGACATTCGCGAAGAAGATGAAAGGAGATTGTGAAATTATGTTAAGAACTGGTTATTGAAAACAAGTAACATCATCAGGGATAAAAAGAAGTGGAAACAAATGTGGCAAAGGGTTACTGGTTCAGGTAGTTTAAGAAGAAGAGTTTTATGACTGGTTATATTTATATAGATGCTCATGTCATACGGAGCTGGTAGATGAGCTAATCTGTAACATCATTGTTTTCTAGAGGTGGCTACACCAGGAGTCCAGAAGATGGTGGTGAGTTGCAGCGTTCCTCACAGAGCTGTGGACTTGAAATGTTGCGAAGAGGTGGGCTTATTCTGTTCTGTGATTATGTGGTAAGTTTGTCAACTTTGTGTCACTGTATTTGTTAAATAATTGCTGCTGTACATGATATACAAGTAGTTAGAAGGTTACTTTGCTACTTACGTTTTGAATCGGGGATTGCTGTTATTGGTCATTATATAAACAATTTATGTTATGCTGTTGACATCCCTGATAGCAACAAGTCAGAAGGAATTGCAGAAAGTGATCGATGCAGCCATTGTAGAAAGTGTGAAAAGGGCCTCATCTTGAATATTAAGTAAACAGAAGTAATGATAATATTCGAGAAACAGATCATACTTAAATGTACAATAAAAGTCAATGGTATTAATTTGGGGGAAGCACAGACATTCAAGTATCTAAGCTCATTGATACAAAAAAATGGGAGATGTATCACAGAGATAAAGAATAGAATAGGAAAGGTAAAAACATTTAAGTTCAAAAGCTCCGATTATCAGTAAATCAATCAGATGCCTTCTTCACAATGAAGGTTGGCTGCGATGGATCTCCAACACCCGCAGAAGTTGGATGTGTCAGCGTAACGGCGCAAGAACACAGCTCTGCTGTAAACAGGCACAACACGATCACGTCCAATAAAACTCTCCGGATGAATGCAGAAGAAGGAGAAGAAGATCTCCAACACTGTCTGTCTCTATCTAGCCACTTTAGTAACTTTTTCTAAATTCCTTTTTAATTATATAGTTGGATACCTCTTGAAAAAAAAACAAATCCAACGGTACCTTATTCAAGTCTGAAGGTCAATTCTAAGCCAAGATATTAATGTTTGTGTGTCAGTTTATCATTTAATATGAACAAAGAGATACAAAATGTGACCTACGCACTCACACCACTGATAGTAACACAGACGCCAACGGAGATTACAACCGCCAAGGTTTTCTAACTAAAGGGGAGATAACTGCTCCTGATTTTATATATATATATATGTACACACACACTGCATTGTATGTACCGGCATGCCATGCTGTGATGACGTCACTCAGCATTCACTGACAGCTCGTGCTGACCATTTTGTGATTCATTTTGACCAGAGAAGTCCTGTTAAAAAGTTGCAAAATTATCAATGATCTTGTCCTTGTAGAGCGATGAAAAATTGCACATAAATACAATAATGGGTGGTGAATGTACACATGCATTCATTATCACGTTAATCACTCTGAATACTCCATAACAATGTTAAATGGTCATAGCTGGAATATGACAAGGAAAACTGCCATCTCCCACCATTGAAATACCACATTACAGCATGCATTCTTCATAATTTCAGTGTGAAATTGACTGCCAGCTTAAATGGTCGAAACTTACAAAATACACGTAAATATGGATGCTAAATTTAATAATACATAGTAGAACAATTTAATATTTACCCCTTAGAATAGACAGCCTGGTTCTCCAGTATAACAAGGATTCCCGATGCGCCAGAAATGCAGAATAAAAAAACGAGGTGGGAAAAACTATATCAAGTAATTGGTGTCTGTTTTAATTCAATCTTGAAATAATCATGGAATTTAACATCATGAGTGCGCTTACTGTCCCCATATCGGAGACAAAAACAAATAACCGAAGGTAACCGCAAAAAAAATTATGGTAAAATTTGGCAAACCTGAACTGTAGTTCCTATCTCTATCCTTGATTGTACATTCTGTCAAACTGCTATTCATCCATCTCCTGATGTTATCTTCCCACTTGTATCGCTGTCTACCTCTTGCTCACTTGCCTTCAGCCTTACCTTTCAGTATGGTTTTTACAAGAGTGTTATGTCTTTTAATGTGGCTAAAAAATTTTCACTTGCCTCTTTTTAATTTCTTTCATCAACTCTCTTTTCATTCCCAGTTTTTCTAGAACTTCTGTATTTAATTGCTTTCATTTCCATGAAATACAACATATTCTTTTGTACATCTACGTCCCAGGGCCTCTATTCATCTTTGTAACTGTATGACCAAAACTGAATTTCTCAACCCCACTTGAAACAATAGCTATATGAAACAAATGTGTTGAATTGCTACATAGAACCTGTACTTTTGTTTGGATGTTATGCGTGGACAATGAGCAGACAAGCTTATCGGCATGGCACATGATGATGATGATAAATTGCTTGTTCATTGTCCAGGCTTCCGCATCTGATTACAGTTGTTCTTTCCTAATTTTCCAATTATTTAACATTGTTCTTGTATGTAACTTTCCTACACATCCACACATGTAGTTACAGTGTTGTTACCGGTCATTCATTTACTTCATGTTCACAAATTAGTCAGCTCCATAAAGCAAGACTTTGTTGAGTGGGATGTCATAAAACTTATTTCTTTCAGTGTGAAAACCTGAGTGATGCTGAACACATGACCTGGCTGATTATCAATCATGTCAGTGACCTCATTCTGTTGTCACAGGAGTCACCTGTGCAGGATTTTATTGGGTGAGCTATCAGAGTTGTCTTATATAGTGGGAATGGAAGTGGTAGACATTCATAGTGAGCTGGCAGTTTTTGGCAGAAGATTTTTAGCTTTACATTTTTGTTTTAACGAGTGCATTCATGGGGATGAAAGACAATGATATTTCTTAGAAGTATCATTCTGGATTGTTGTTTTGCTTTTAGTGTAGATGAAAAATTGCTTTTGTAATTAAATGTTGGCATGTGAAATAAATATATTCCTTAACCCTTTACAGGGCAGACGCTTGTCCGTTATTTAGCCCTGAACGGGCAAGATTTTTTCAGGTTTGGTAAAATTTCGGGTCGCGTTAGTAAAAACATCACAAATAAGGTGTTAGTCAACCGATTTTAGTTAAATAAACAACACAATGAAGGGAAAAGCATGCAGAATATGTTACTCACGTGATTGTTGTTGGTAATCCATAGTATCGGACGTAATCGGCCGATCCGCTCATTTAAGCGATCGGCCACTAATGGCCGCTCTGCCTTGTAAAGGGTTAAAGGAATGATTTGATTTATCTGAAAAAGTTGGGTACACTAAATGATAACTGCCTATTAAGTGGCCTTAATTTATCAGTGCTCACTGTCCTGCAGACATACACCAGCGGTTACATAAAATATGTAATTATAGTTTGTGGTAGTCAGGTGAAAAGAGTAAAAATTATGTATTTATTATGTATTGAGGGTATATCATACAACCTGAGACTTAAATAGACTGGGTGTAGGTAAGATACCTAAGGATGTTATACTCTCCCTTGATCCTAGTTCATCAAAACTCCTAACCTTGTATATGGGCAGAAAACTAGGAGGAATCATGTGAATGGTGTGCATATTTTGTGTGTGTGTGTTTTTGTTGTTGTTTGAACTCAAGCGTAGTCCATACACACTACTTCTGGTAGTGCTGGACTGAATTTTGCGTGTGGATTAGTGTTTCCTATTAACATTGTGCCTCACCATCAAATGAACCCACTCTGACTTCAGGGGTACTTTTAATTTACATTCCCAAGATAAGAACGAGAGGTAAACATTTTAGTCCAACTGTCCGATGTAGGTTTGGTGTGCATATTAATAATCTCTTGACGGTTACAAATGAAAAGAGTTGACCAAACAGGTTGCTGTCCAGGAAGAATTTCAGTTTTAGAACAAAAAGAATATTCATAGCATGTGTGATTCTCATGTGTGTTGCCAGAGCCCATAAGGGAAGCTAAGAGTACTAACACTGTAGTCTATTATGCATGTTGTAAGAGGCACCTTAGGAGGGTTGACATGAGAATTTCCACTACATCCTGTAGAAAACTTTAGCTGCAAAATCTAACCAATCATGTACAAGTTTACAAATTGCTTGGCTTGAGTTGGTTGATTGCCCTATGTTCCATTGAGAGATGAAAGACAGAAGAAGAAGAATGTGTGATTCTACTTGACACACATTGGGATCCTTGCTGGTGCTAGGAAGTTTGTGTACAAACAATAGGTCATCCTAGCCTTGTTACATGAGTACCATATATTTCTCAGAGGATTAAAGTAATATCTTATCATACCACATTTTGTCTTCCATTCACTCACCAAACATGTGGGCTTAGAATATGTCATAATAGTTGCACTTACTTACTACTGCTGTTAGTTACCATCATTATCATGGGCGGTCATTGTTTGCCATCTCAACAATCACCAGTCTTGGATCAAGCAATTTTGTTTTTATATCTTTGTCTTCTTCTTATGGTTTTCTCATCAATTTTGCCAGTGGTAGTTAAGTTACAAGTTAATTTCTCTTCATGATGTGTCCAAAAATCCTGGCTGTCCATCGAATTTCTTTAACACTTTTAGGATAGGAGGGCCGAGATTTTAGCTATGATGTCACGACGGGCGACTTGCCAAAACAACGATCCGCCGATTTAATCGGCCCCGTTGTAAGAACTGCTTTGATTGGTTTGCTTTTAATAGTACAGACCAATCGAATGCTCCCTTGTAATCCCCAGCCATTCTAGTTTGCAAATGGCTGCTTGGCAAACGCAATTCAAACAAACGGATATAAATTTGTGATTTTTTAGCGCAAAGTAACCCAATGTTTAGTGATTTTTGATTTTTAAAATGGCCAGCTTTGAACCCGAAGACGTGCTAGCATTGACTAGCTCTGATAGTAGCGATTTTGACAGTTCAGGACTGTCAGATCATGACTGTAGTGATACTGAAAGTGCGTGTGAAGATGCAGACCTCGCGTCCCCATGGTTTAAGTGTATTGGGACTGAAAGAAGATCGTGTTGATCTATAGCCATTCATGGAGATGTCCGGACCAAAACACATGCCACCAGATGATAGCCCACCTATTATGTATTTGGAGTTGTTTCTCACACTAAATCTTATTAAATTGTTTGTGAAAGAAACAAACAGATATGCCAGGCAGTTTCTAGATAGTGCAGTCCTCAAGAGAAGGTCTGTGGCTCACAGTTGGGTTGAGGTTACTGTGAATGAAATGAGGGCCTTCATAGCCATAATTCTCAACATGGGTTTGGTTCAAAAGTCCAACAAATGTCAAAAGGGACTTCATGGTTGTTGTTTTTCTAACCATGAGTGGTTAAAATTATTATAAAGTGGTTTAGGTATTAAATGAGGAAATCTTAGGTGAGTACCATTTTTAACCCTTTACCGGGCGTAGCGGCTGAAAGCGGCTTTACCCATGGACGGGCAAAGCGTCCGAAAGCGTTTGTGAATACTGAGCGTTTTAAAAACGCGATTTCGCGGCTTTCCGAGACCTCTGATTGTCTACTTTCGGTTTTTCGCCGATAGCTTGACAACGTGGCCGCCATTTGCAAGTGTTTACTTTGAATTTAAACAGATTTTAAAAAATAGATTTGGGGGGTTTGCGCTTTGTATTTTAAAATGGATTTCGATGACTCTTCAAGTGATACTGGAGATTTTGCTGGGTTCAATTTAAGTGACATTTAAGTGCACGAAGATGACTGAATTGCAGCTAGATATAAGTGATACCAGTGTGGACAGTGTACATACACACTTTGAAGACTTTGAAGAAGTGATTCTAACTAACTCTGAAAATTTGTTTGTAAATTGCCGTATAGATGACTGACAATCACAAACAATACGTTTTATTTTGTAAATATTTGTGTTCATGTGTGGATTAGCGGCAACATTCACGTGAGTAAAATATTCTGCATGCTTTTCCCTTCATTTTGCTGTTTATTTGACTAAAATTTGTTGACAAAATACTGATATGTGATGTTTTTACTAGCGTAACACGATATTTTACCAAACCTGAAAAAATCTTGCCCGTTCAAGGCTTAAAAATGGACAAGTGTCTGCACCTGTAAAGGGTTAAAAAAATATGTTTTATTAATAAATATATTGTGTTATGAAATATTTTATGTTTCTCAAAATGCAGATGAGGTCACCAAATTTGCATAAACATGAACAAAATAACTTCAATCATACACAGAAATAAACTTTAGTATATATTCTCTGAAAAACATCTGATGGCTGTAGAAATGTGGTTTCTGAGGAAAATGCAAAGAATACCATGGACAGCCAGAAAGACCAATGAACAAGTCCTTCAAGAAACAAATGAAGATCGTAAACTGATCAGAGACATTAGACGTAGACAGTCACAATTTTTTGGGCATGTTATGAGAAGAAATGATTTGGAGAACTTGGTGACAACTGGTAAGATCGAGGGGAACAGACCAAGGGGAAGACCTAGAAACAAGTATCTGGATGGCTTGGCCTTGTGGCATGGTCGAGACAAAAACACGGAACTGATCCACGACTCTGTTGATCGAGTGAGATGGCAGAACATGACCGCCCACGCTTACCGGCATGGCACATGATGGATGGATGGATATATTCTCTTTAAGAATATATATATATATATACTTTTAGGCTAAGGGCTTGCGAACGCGGTTTGTGAGCCCGTATACCCGGGTTCGAAACAGCTGAAAATGCTGGTGTTGACAGCAACATCCCGTAAGGGATATGCAACCAAAAAAAACAAAAAAAAAATAGGGTTCTAATATTTTTTTTTTGAATTTTCAGAATTGTCACTTAGTCATTTCTGTACTCCAAAGAAATGACTCCGTCTTCTTCAGAGGGAAAGCTAAATTTGGCCCAATGTTGTTCTGTCCTAAAAGGGTTAATAAATTTATGATTTTAATTTTGTTTCTGGAAGGATTGTCACATTTTTCTGTCTATCCATGGTATTCTGTACATTTTCCTCAGAGACCACATTTCCACTGCCATAGGATGTTTCTCAGGGTGTCTTCTATTAGTTGTACAAAGGGACGAGAGAGTTAAGAGTAGTAGTATAAAAATTGTGACTTTCAGTGCAATGTTGAATGAATTGATACAATTTCTAACGTTGCATTTTTGTGTTGTACAGTGCCATACATAGAAACCCAGCAGCCAGTAGCTTGTTCATTCAGGCCATTCATGCACGAGGAGACAGCATTACCAAAGTAAGTTATTTCTTCATCTAAATCTTCAGAGAACAGATGTAAATATCACAACAATTAGTATACACCTGTAAACCACAAACTGCTCTCATTGTAATGTGCATGTTAAATTAAATGGGTGTCAGTGAAAATGATGTAAAACCATTAACATTCTAATTGCATGTCAACAGATCCAGAGACCATCACTTGATGGGTGACCTACTGTAACTAGCGCATAGACTTTTCTTAGTTATGATTGTTAACACTGTTTTATTTCATTGATGATGAAAGTTCTGTGACTGTTCCATTACATACATGAGGTTGATGCCGACCTGTGCTATCACAACAAACAAGTTCAGCGTAGCAATGTTCAGACAAGTCTCCTCCTCTTCAGGGTTCAACCATAACACACAGTCAAAATATAAAACATATCGAGACAAAATAAAAGACAATCTCATCCTAAATATCTTTGATATGATTGGTCACAAGAAATATATAAAGGAAATGAGAGATACAAATATGTGTCACGAAGAAGATAAAGAAATAATAATGAAGAGCATATGCAATGAAGAAATAGTATAGTACTGGCATTAATGTGAAGGAAGAGGAAGTTAGACAAGTAGGTGTCCAATCAAATGCAGGCAGTAATACTGATCATTGCCATATTCATTAAGTGTTATCATCCCCTAGACTGGTCATGCTTGTGTCGCTCTTTTTAATTCCTTGTATCCCTGCTCAATGGACAAAGACATGATTTTATTTATGGTGATCGAGTGAAATGGCGAATCATGACCGCCCACGCTTTCCGGCATGGCACATGATTGATATATATATATATATATATATATATATATATATATATATATATATATATATATATATATATATATATATATATATATATATATAGGCATTGGCCATTGGCTGCCAGGTCGATCCAGTCTAGTCTAAAATAGATACCAAGAAGTGTTCTGAGAAGTAAAGGTAGCTAGCATATCGACCACAGCACCCCCACTGAGTGCTGATTGGTCTATGAAAATGTGGGTTTAGTACTAGATACCCAGTCTGCCTCTAGGCATGTAAAAGGATCTTATACTTCACCTACTGTAATCAGTCTTCTTCAGTATTGAATTCTTGTTGGATAGATATGTTTGTTCTTCTTACCATCCAGTGAATATTTGACACTCTTCTGCAACATTTATATTCAATGATGGATATGTGCTTTTCAGCTGATTTGTTGAAAGTTTTGCAACTATTTGTTACCACAGGAAATATATACGCTTTTAGTATGCTTACTTTTGTTCTATCTGTTCCAGTCTATAAAAGTTGTGTTTGCTTTAGTTATAGAGAAAATAAGAATCATAAACATTTCAGTAACAGAGTAGATATTGTTTACTTATTGAATGCTTTTGCTGTTCTCAAATGTGATTTGAATTTGTTTAGCCATCCATGGTAAAGCGGACTTTAAAATGTTTGGATGCTATCCATGCTTCACAAAGTGGTTCGCTGGTGGCACTGTTGATAGACAAGTTCTTGGGCTGCCATCGTTTGGCAATAACTCGAATGACAGACTCAATAGTGTGCCAGCGTCTGGAGAGCTTACTTGGTGAAACTGCAGAGGTGAGATGTTTGTGTGTTGCTGACCATGTCTTCTGGTGCCAATCAGTTAGTGATTTGATTTTCCATTTAACAGCAGCCGTTTAATTGCTATACCTAGAATGACCAGAGTAACTTAACAATTGCCTGGAAGAAACTAATAAAAGTAGAACATTATACATCCAGGGAGGTTAGTCCGGTCAACAAACGCAGAAGAAGCCAGATTTATCAATTTAATGGTGCAAATATCGCAGCTCTACTAACAGACATAACACATTACATCCAAAACAAACATTTTGGATTAATGATGATGAAGAAGAAGAAGACACATAACATCAAGAAAGAGACAAAGATTTTTATTTGGGCATATACTGAGAGGAGAGACATTGGAGAACATTATGATGACGAGAGATCAGCGGTAGCTGAGGCATGCTGAGGAAAATGATGCCAATTAGTCTAAGATGATTACATGGAGGAATATCAACGGTAGAATTGATTTAGAACACCAGACTGAGATCTGTGAAGAGACACAAACGTCTACATGACTTTGCAGGGCATATGATAATGATAACATTTAATGTGTTTGCTGACAGTATATAATCTCATAATTGTTTCCATGTGTCTTGCCAACTGACATGGGCAATTATGCCTTTCTACAACCCTTGCTCTCTAATACTAATCATCAATTGAGAGGAAATTAATGGTATGGGAGTTTTTGATCCAGTAAAGGTATTGTATTACACATAAATATCAATTGGGGAACCTCTTGAGGCCACAAAGACAGTTCATAAATATACATAAATGTATTGTTTGGCACTCATAGAAGTAGGGGAAAGAAGTAAAGACTAGAGGATGCACCCACCAGACAACAGACAAATTTAAAGCGGTAATTACCAGCCGGGATTTGAACCCGTCACCTTCAAATCACGTCAGTGTCACGCTGCAGGAAAAAGTGTACTTCGACGCATGACCACCTAGACACCCCAAAAAATGTCTTCATTAGCCAGGTCTATCATCCACATGAACCCACAACTATGGAATATGGACAGAATTTGAATCTTACCACTGAAATAACACCATAGATCTCAGAATTTATCGTAACATCTTCCGCTTGATACCTCGTTTGATCTGTATTTTTAGATGTAGTCATGTGAAGATAAATCATAGACAAACTAATGGAAGGTAAGGAGAATCTAATGTAGCAATACTAGACCTGTCATGCCCGGCCAGTGTCTGTTTTTTGCAAGTGTTTGTTCTGATGCCAGTCAGTGAATTTTCTTCTAAACATGGTACTAGAAAATGTCCTGGGAAGTAAAGACACCCAAAGAGCTAGTACCAAATACCCATTGTGCCAAGCTACTTCATCCCATTGGAAATTAGCTGTACAATCCAACCAAGCATGAGCAAGTCTGCAGAGGGCTTGGCTTAAGTTGGCTGAAGGAGTCGACATAGCCTCAAGAAATAGTTACCTGATCATGTTCAGAATTTTCTGGTAACATAACTCAACTCCCTCATTATTCTGTGGCCTAGAATATGTGATGGCCTAACACTTCACACTCGTAGGACAGTATCTGCTGTATTTTTACCTTTTTAACATCTCACTCCCCTATAATAATGTATCTGCTATGTTACTTGGGAATATTCTTCAACAAGTGAATCGGTTCAATTATCTCGGAACAGTCATAACATCTGATGGCAGATGCCTTGAAGAGATTAGAACAAGAATCGCCATGGCGAAAGTAGCCTTTAGCAAGATGAAAAACATTCTGACCAATAAAATTATGTCAATTGAAACGAGAAAAAGAGTGTTGAGGGGATACATAGAGCCTGTTCTTTTGTATGGATGTGAAACTTGGACAATGTGCAGCCAAGCTGAAAAACATCTGATGGCTGCAGAAATGTGGTTTCTGAGGAAAATGCAAAGAATACCATGGACAGATAGAAAAACCAATGACCAAGTACTACAAGAGACAAATGAAAATCGTAGATTGATTAGAGAAATTAGACGTAGACAGTCAACATTTTTTGGACATGTTATGAGAAGAAATGGACTGGAGAACTTAGTGACAGCTGGCAAGATCGAAGGGAACAGACCAAGAGGAAGACTGAGAGGAAAATACCTGGATGGCTTGGCCACATGGCATGGACGAGACAGGAACACTGAGCTGATCCACGACTCTGGTGATCGAGTGAAATGGCGAATCATGACCGCCCACGCTTTCCGGCATGGCACATGATTGATTGATTGATGTTACTTGGACATAAATTTAATAAAAACATAAGGGATGAACACAAAATTGTATCATTTAAATTTGTAGTTTCATGAGTAATAAGTGGTCAAGCTTGTGTCGTTTATACAGTTTTACTTTTGCTTAAAAACAGGAAATATCCAAGCAGCTGCCAAAAGAGGATATAGAGAAACTACTGCATTTTATGAAGTCAAATGGATTGATACAACAGTATGTTATTGTTTTATGTTTTTGTGTTAGTGTGTTCTTTTCCACTTATTATTCAAATAGGTGACTTTTTAAGATACTCAGGATAGTTGTTCGGCAGTTAAAAAGTTAGCATTATGTTAGAATATTTTAACTAGTTTAGGCAAATAAAAGACTGTTAATTGGTTTTTCTGTAGAGTGTTACATTTTATTATTTTGCTCGATGATTTCACAGTATTATTGTTCTGTTTAGAAAAATGGTGGCTGACCGGTTGCTGAATTAGCTGGTTTTGTCATATGCAGTAATGTGTGGGCAACTGGTGGCTTTCTAGTGACTGCCGATTCCATTGACCATGAACTATAATTTTAGTGATGGACTGTTGTGTTGGCATTCTGACAGTGGCCTTATGCATGTATGCCTGTGCATGCTGTTGGTTTGTCGGGACTGCTGTCTGTTTAACTTTTCACTTGGGGCACTGAGGAGCATTTTGTATGATATTCAGGAACAGAGCATTATGGGGTGACACTTTGCTAAAGTGGCTGTCCTGTCCAGCCATGGTGTTGTATGTGGAAGTATTAGGGTCGATTTGGCTAGCCTGTAAGGCACATAGAGAGGGAATACTGAGGTTGAACAAGGGGGACATGATGTCTGTAAATGATCAACGGTTGCAGGAGCAATCAGTTACCACATGCACCTATGGCTGATGGAATTGAGGTTCCATTCAGGCACTAGCAGGAAATAATGTGGTAGAGGATGTTGTTAATGCATACATCACCAACTAGACACAGGAACTATAGTGTCTTAAAAAATATTGTAATTTTGAGTGTGTTTGTGGGTGTATGAATAAGTAGTTTTAGTGAGTGGGCAGTGAGTGAGTAAATGAGTATTGATAACAAAAATTATCTTTATTTCTGTGTCTTCTCTACTATCCCTTTTTGCTTCTTTTTACTTGTGTATCCTCTCAACCCATTTCTGTTTATTTGCCTGTTGTTCTATTACCTTGACCAGACTTTCCCATTGCTGTTACCTGTCTAATGGTATAATATTTAATAAACCAGCGCTTTTTTACATGCCTGAGGCATATTGAGCATATGGTGCCAGACCCATATTTTTTTATAGATGATGGGTCATTTGGTCAATATCTTGCTGACCACTTTCACTTCCCAAGATATTTCCTGGTACCCATTCAGGCTGGGTCGACCTGGGAGATTTGGTCAATTTTTAAAATCTGTTTTATTTCAAATTCAAACCTGCAACCTTTAGGCATGCAGACAAGCATCTAGCCACTATGAAACACAGCTCCCTAAGGGTAAAATCTTTGCTAAAAAGACATCAATGCCTTCTTTTCACTTGTCTGTACCACAGATGCCTATTTATAAATATAATTAAGTTACTTCTACGGTGAATATGGAAAAAAAGCAGCCTTTTTAAAGTGCAGAATGCAAATGGAAAATATGGACTTGTTCAAATGTGCCATGTTTGTGTGTTTCTTGCAGACATCAGCGTTTAGCCTCATTGCTGGGTAAACTGTGTACAGCGGCTGGCTCTACAGCACAGATTCAGCTGTCTCCTGATAAGTCCCACCCACTGTCTCTCATGCCACTAGATATTTCCAGTATTGGTATTGATAAGGTACTGATGTTTTTTTCTTATGCCCGACTGACTCTTCAATATACTAATGCAGACATTAATTGATCATCTCTTTTCTGTCAATGCAAATGAAGGTTGCACATTTAGTTTGAAATTAAAAATATAGCAGAATTTGGAAGCATATGCCTCAAAATAGTATTTAGTATTCAAAAGAGACACATGTAAAAGTGACAAGATGTGCCTGATGCACACATACACATCTGGATCATAACAAGAAGTTGTATATAATAATAAGCATCATCAGCATGTCCGCATGGCTGAATGGGTAAGAATTGTGTTCTTAAACATCCAGTGTGCTGATGCCGAGGTTAGCGGTTCATCCCCTCCACTGGACAGCTGGACTCAAATGTTGACCTGTCGTCCTTGACTTGGGGACATAAATTACAAGTACCTCTGATGTCCGGAGTGGGTTTACCTGAGGGCGAGAGACACTGTTCATAGGGATAGCTAACCCACACGCAAAATTCAGTCCATCACTACTATAAAAATAGTGTTTATGGATTACACTTGAGTTCAAAGAGAGCGAGCGAAAAAAAAAAAGCATCATCATTAAATATCTGTCCAACTGGTTTAGATGTTTGTGCTTCTCCAAAGTTCTTATCTTAGTTCAAGTGCTGATATCTTTGGTAAGGTATCACTGTAGCACATCTCACTGTTAAATGAGATGATCCCATTAAAACCGCCACAAACATCATTCATTTTATTTTTTATTATTTTTTTATTATTATTTTGCAGTTATAAACATATTTCAGGCGAACGAAAGAAGAAGAATTCATTTTATTTAAGTCATGGATTAGCCTGACTGTCCAGGCATTGGTCAAAGGTTAAAGGTGAGTGGACTGGCTTCATTGCACCAGATTTTACCCTTGATCTCTCTGCAGAATGACAATTCACCTGCAGTGTGCATCACACAAAGCATAAACTTTGTAGCTCTTGTGATAACCTCCTAGGGGTCTTTGGAAAAACTGAATAACCCAATCTGAAAATTAACCCATGACCTTCAGAGTGAGAGATAGACGGCTTGACCACTTTGCGCCCCCCTCCCCCCAATCCCTAGCAACAGTGGTTTCCTTTTGCTTTCTGCGAGAAGTAAGCACATACCATTACAAAAAAATAGAAATCGCTTTTGGATATCCAGATTAAGATCTAATCCATAATGTAACTGTTCAAGTTGGGTAGATGTGCAGACCTAAGGAATGGATACCATTAACAGGTCATTACTTACGGTATACTGAAATGTCCTTCATTATTTCAGCAATAGATCAGAGAACTATTTAAATAGTCTTAATGATTATTTCGCCGGTCTCCCTGGCGTAGGGGTTAACGTCTTTCTCCATAATCCCCTATATTCTCATGAGTAACGCAGCTGCGTGAGATTCAGTAGTGGATCGCACCACTTTGGTTACTTATGGGGGTATGTGAGCAGGTCACTCAGTTTAATCTTGCCTAGTACATCAACAGCAGCTGAAAAATACTGGTGTTGACTGCAATGTCCTGTAAGGGATATACAACATAAAAAATGATTATTTCGATACACTTCATTGTCAAGTAACCTGGTTATTATTCCCTGCATGAGTTTTATTTGTCATTTGGGAAAGAACAGTGCAATGACCTAGCCAGGAGTCTCTGGAAAAATTGCACTCCAGGTCTCAACAAAGCAGCCTGAAAATTTACCCAAGACCTTCAGGCAGCTTGATGCCTTTGCCAATGAGCCCTTTAGGGATCAGATAAGAATCTTATCCACAATGTGACTGTTCAAGTTACCTAATTATGCACAGGTAAGGAATGCTCCTAGCACGACTTATACAAATGACGTACTAAAATGTTCTTCCTTCTTTCAGCAACAGATTAGAGAACTATTTTAGTTGGTAGTGTTTATAAATACTGTGATATTTATTACCAAGCAACCTGAATAATTTATTATCTATCATCCAATCAATTATCCTATTATTATTACAGGAGCTTTACTTGTCAATTGTGAAAGAACAGTGCTTTCAAGCTAGTCCTAACACTAGAGAGTGTGCCTTCCTGCTACAGAGATTGGAATATCCAGACATTTTGTCCATCACAATGACAAAGGTATCTTTTGTGTTCACACAATATACGTTCCTTCCATTCCTTACAGTAGTATGTTCAAACTATGCTCTTCTTACTTTTCTGCCCAGTGTTTATGATTTATTTTTATATAAATTCATATGTGGGTGGGTGGAGGTGATAAGAGCATGTTGCCATCTTCAAACTGAAATTATCTCCAGCATTCTCTAACTCTGGCTGTGAATTTGCTTTTTTTCTTGTCCATCTCTTGATGATATCCTGCCATTTTAATTGTTGCTTTCTGCTTGCACATTTGCCTTCCACCTTTCCCATCATGATGATTTTAGTAGGATGTTATTCTTCTTCTTCAGCGTTCTGAGCCATTGAGGTTCTTTGCTGCAGATACAATCCGTCTCCATTCGTCTCTCTGGTTGACCTTCTCTTGCCAGTCATTGATTCCAAGTGCTTGTAGGTCTGTATATATATTATCTCTCCACCGTCTTCTTGGTCTACCTCGGGGTCATTATATATTGGAACAATTTTCTTTGTCTAATTTATGCCTCGAAGTGCCTACACCTGCAACCGTCGAGGTGTCAACTCGTAATAATGCAAAACAGCAACGAAGGACGAGGAATTAAACTTGCGTCCTTACCTTGAATACAATGATAACGGCAAAAGTCAAGATATCAAAACGCTACCAGAAGTTTATTCTGTAGCAGACATGTGAACATTAAACTCACGCAGACCTGTAGGTTGACCCCTATAGACAGGGTCGGCACCTACTTTACTAATCCACCGATGAGTGTTCAGTCTACTGCGCTCTGCTTGACGCCCTAATCCACTGATTCCATTTAAGCTGTAATTTCACTCTAGGTTTTTCCGCCCGGTTACTTCACTGCAGTATTATCATCAACAGATCCCCCTCTCCTGACTCAGAGCTGTCTCACGCTCATATCATCGCGTCCAGAGGTCACCTCACACAGATCCTTAGAAAAACACGTCCTTGTTCGAAAGCACAATCACAGCGTCTCCCGTTGCTGTCCTATTACGTTCTCCACATTCTCCTTGGATTCCTTTGTTGACGTCCACTTTCGTGTCCAAGTGGGGAATTCCCATTTTCCAATTCATACTTTTCGTGGTGGGCCGTGCCGCCGTATGGCATAATGCCCCCTCCCAGATAAAAAAATGTGTAACATTTTTTTTCCTTTTAACTATATGTGTATAAATATATTGTATAATCACAACTAACTACAACTATAATAACAATAGACTAATACTTGGTTGTCCCCCTTATCTACCCTAAAAAAAAATATAAAGTTATACGACGGGCACGCCCACCTGTCCAAACCCCACGTTGGACGTCGTGTGGCTGATCATGGGGAATCAGACCAACTAATAAACATATTAGTCCCTACCTTGTCTTAATAGACAAGTGTGTCCTAGCTCTAGGTACTACCATGAGTTTCGAACGAGGGTAATAATGGGGTTTCCAAGTAGATCATTCTCATTGTTGATTATCGTTGCTGTTATTATTGTATACTCCATATATTTTCCTTCTTACAATTTTTCCATCTGTGGGTAGGGTGACATGTGCTCCACGAGAATCCTCAGAAATATTATTACTTTTGTGGATATGTTGAGAGCGATGGCTGATTATTATGGATCTTAATGTGATAATGACACGCAATACAATTAATTCAACTAGAGATTCATTCTAATGACTTAAACCTTATAATCAAATACTTTCCCGAACAATGATTAATTAACCCAAAACCATACTATAATATTTCAATTAATTAATACCTAATTAACTAACATTTGTTATTTAACCACAGAATCATAACATTTAAATTAAACTGTTCACTTTTCACAATTTTCACTGTCACAGTTACAAATACAATACTTGTGCGCTCGACTCCATGTCAGAATAGTTACTGTTTGACCAACTGATCGATCACACATTGAGTAGATAACTCCTATGGCGTAGTTATTCCTTCATACACTCTGTCAATATGGAAAAATTGCCACCATGTGTATCCATATTTAACTAAATCACATCTTACATTACATTATATATTTTTGTCAATTAATGTAACATTGTTATTCAACAAGGTGCGTTTTGAATTTATGTTTATTAAATTTTCTAACACTCATAAAGAACAGAACATTAAATATAATTAAAGAACTTATAACATACATCTGTTCCCTTATTAATTATAATCGACTGAGAATGTCTCTGATTGACTGATTAAAATCTTGCAGACATAGAGTTGTGAAGAATCATACCTATTAAAGATTCAAGACATCTAAAAAAAAATTAAATTAAATCAGGAATATAATATTCAACAAGAATAAATATTGAAATCAAATAATTTTCATATAAATTTAGTAATGTTCTCTATTATAGACATAATTATCAAAGAATAAAGATTCGAACTATGTCTAAGATGAATTATAGAATTATTAGATAGTGTGAACAATTCTGACAAGTGATACCTTGTATAACTAAGTAATAAAACCTAAGACTCTAATGTGTTTGTAGTGTATGTGACCCTAACCTTTCATCCCATTTTATTTTCCTTTATTCTTTTTTTTCTTTTATTCTTTCATTCATTAATTTTCTTTCTTTCTTTCTTTCTTTCAAATCTGTAAAATCTCTCTTCTGCACTCATGCCAATATTTGTACATTGTATTGATTGAAACAATGTTATTGTCTTCAGTCTTGTGTATCTTCTGTAATGCATACGCTGTAACGACTTATGTTTGTACTGAGTGCGTGTAACTTTCATTCTGTTTTTGGGATTTTTAACAAAAATGTCATTGAGAAACGTGTAATCATGTTTGATTTGTTTTGTAACAACAGTTATTTCTTCATGTTTGGGTTCGTTGACTTTGTATAATTCGCAATTATTTACCGTTGTCTTATCACGTATGTCTACAGTTGATGTACCCTGTTCTGTTTGCGTGTTTTCTTCTTGAATTTCTTCTTCTTCTTCTTGTGTTGTTTCAATTTGGGCATTTGTACTTGTAAGTGTTTCGTTAAACTTGTGTTCGATAGTTATTTTCTGAACGAAATCTCTGGCGTTCGGTTCTTTCACTATTGTAGCAGATACTTTACCTGTGTGATTATTTTCTTTTATTTCATACATTTGTCTTTGTTTCCTTATTCGCTCCTTCCAAATTGTTTCCTTTGCAAGATTCTCCTCTTGAAGTGCGAGTCGTTTTTGCTCGATTTCTGTTTCTACGGCTAATTGTCTTGCCTTTAATTCTGCCTCTGCTGTTATCTGTCTTTCTTCCATCTCTCTCCTCATTGTAGCTATCTTTTCACGTTGCAAAGTTATCTAATTTTGTTTAATAGTCATCTCTTTTTCTTTCAGTTCTCTCTCAAGAGCCATCTGCAGTTGTTTGGTTTCTTTCTCTGCTGCTAGTCGTTCCTGTCGCTCCTCCTTCTGACGTTGTTTCTCTTCACTGAACTCATGTTTAGCCCAACTCCTAAGTTCAGCACCAGTTAAACCAGTCTTTTCACCGAATTCCATGATCTCTTGTAGTGTAGACATCTTCTCCTACCTGTAAAATGAGCTATCTAGCTGAAATAAATAGCGAAGTGACAAGAGAAGAAAAGACTCGACAAATTTGCACCAAGGTTCTTCGTGGAACGGAGTAGTTATTGACTTAAATAATAAGTCCTGTGGTATCAACGTCGACCCAAAATATCAACTTAATTAATACGAATACTGTCACGTTGACGATCACCTAAGAATATATCACTCAAAATATACGATAATTATACGAACCGTGACATATGTAAGCCACAAAAATAATTATGGGAAAATATGTTCAATATAAGGAATATAAATATATAAGTACAGCGGACCAACACTAATACTGACAAGACAAAAGACGATTGACGTAAGACGAAAGTACATATTTTCATTCATAAAAGACAAAATTAATATTCTTGAAATTTAAGTGACAACACGATAAACACTTTATATACTACTCTTATAATGAATGAAATATATGTAAACCACATGAATAATGTGAGAATACGTTCAATATAAAAAAAATATATATATGACACTAGATAATTAATAGTCACAGTAGACGATTAACGAGGGACGAAAATACCAATCAATGTTTAAACACGACAACAAGAACTTTCAGACTTATATTCAACATAACATACTACTGACTTATCATACAAAACAAACGGTTGTTAATTTATAATAAATTTTGACATAATTGAAAATACGACACCTTATTAAACTTTAAAAAAAAAATCAATGTCACACCAATTGACAATTACAATAGGTACTGGCCTTAAGAAAATTGCGGTGTCGGTGTCTTCTACGAATTTCCGAATGTCCATTCCATGCTCGACTGTTCCAAATGCTCGAATATATTCGTTTTCTGCAGTCGACAATTAATGGAGGTTCTCCTCGAAACACAATATCTGGTAAAATGACACGATGGTGTAATCCACTTACACCAGCACCTAGACTCACGCGGTCTGTGGCCGACTGACAAAATTTAGTCGGTTATGGTGCACCCGTCGAACTTTGAGTTAAATTTGGGTATATTATTGCGACGATACCCACAGTAGACTGGTGTGTGCTGTCTTATCCGTCCTTCTATTCCTCTATGATGACGTGTGTAGTGTCTCCGTAATGTCCCATATGTAGTGTTGGCGATAAAGAATGCGATATTATGTGCAGAAACTTCGTGTCCGTTGATCCTATGCCAGTGAGGTGTCCGTGACGACCGAAATGTCGTTAGTAAATCCTTGCTCACTTGGTATGGCGGCGCAATATGAGTCTAGTATCCAATAACGGCATCATGATATGAGGTTGAAATAGTGAAGGTTGCGTGCGGGAATATTGTGGGGCAGTGTCAGTGAGGAAAAATGTCCTGAAAAGGTTATGTGGAGGGACAAGGTTTGGAAGTAGTGTCGTTCATTATCAAGTAGTATATTCGTTTTCCACAGATTTACCGGTGACCCACGTTCCTCAATGTTGTCATGTTCAGTATACGATATATATCTCTGACTGCAGTGTAACTTGATAGGATAATTCGTATATAATGTCTTTCTGATAGAGTAAACTATACTTGCATATCTGTAGTACACTCCATTCTATGTGGAACAGTCCAACGATAAATGTGATAATAATCCTGAATCATGACGAACTTCATAAATTCCGCAGATTGTTTAGCATAAAGTCACTTTTGAGCAGTTGCAATTAAATTCGTGAGCAACCTATCAAATCTCGAGTGTACAGTGTCTATCGTTGTGTTATCGTACAGTACTGTGGTGTATACTTGTGGCAGCGCAGTGTTTCTTTAGATCTTATGGCCTACTCACATTAACATAGTTACTTTCCATATCGACCATGGTGTCGAATGTTTCGGACATTTCATATCTATGTACTATCTTCCTTTCTTAAGTTTCACTGTAGTCGTAACCGTACATTCTTTCAAAACACAATAATGTTCTTAAATATCTTATAATCTCTTATAATGTTCGTTGTTCACAACTATTTGATAGCGCTGTGTTGTGTTTAATATAGTGCCGTTTTGCGCGTATGTTGCATTCTTGCTGTGTAACTATTATACTGTTATTACAGTACTATCTTCTCACTGTCTTGACATGTTAATTCTAGTCGAACTGATTGTTCTTGTGAAATATAACCTTCCAACTTACTGTTGTGACTTGCAAACTGTATGATCTTCCCAGTTTACCTATTGCTGCTCTTCTCCATTTTTGTGACGTGGAGTTTTCGTGCGTTCTTTCTTTCTGTGTGTGATTCGTGTAGTATGGTGCAACTCAAGATGTCGGCGTGCAAATTTTTCTACGCTCAGCTGACTGAATCTGGCAGGAATTTTCGTGTTGACAATTTTTTTATGCAGCGAGTCCAGTGACGACCCCCATATGCCTCGAAGTGCCTACACCTGCAACCGTCGAGGTGTCAACTCGTAATAATGCAAAACAGCAACGAAGGACGAGGAATTAAACTTGCGTCCTTACCTTGAATACAATGATAACGGCAAAAGTCAAGATATCAAAACGCTACCAGAAGTTTATTCTGTAGCAGACATGTGAACATTAAACTCACGCAGACCTGTAGGTTGACCCCTATAGACAGGGTCGGCACCTACTTTACTAATCCACCGATGAGTGTTCAGTCTACTGCGCTCTGCTTGACGCCCTAATCCACTGATTCCATTTAAGCTGTAATTTCACTCTAGGTTTTTCCGCCCGGTTACTTCACTGCAGTATTATCATCAACAGATCCCCCTCTCCTGACTCAGAGCTGTCTCACGCTCATATCATCGCGTCCAGAGGTCACCTCACACAGATCCTTAGAAAAACACGTCCTTGTTCGAAAGCACAATCACAGCGTCTCCCGTTGCTGTCCTATTACGTTCTCCACATTCTCCTTGGATTCCTTTGTTGACGTCCACTTTCGTGTCCAAGTGGGGAATTCCCATTTTCCAATTCATACTTTTCGTGGTGGGCCGTGCCGCCGTATGGCAATTTAAATGTGAAATGTGGTGGTTCTTTCTGACGGTTTCTTCAGATGTGTCATGGTTGATTGGATATTGCAGCTAATGTTTTCTACACAATGGGGTAATCATCCCTCGCACACGCTCCCTTGTTGCTTCTAATGACATGCGTGGTGGTTTACAGTGTAACTATGTTTTGCTTCTTTTAAGGGCTCTGGTAACACATGGGTAAAGTTGATCACTGCATACTTTAAATTATTCCAGTTGAAGATACTTAGATGGACACTTGTGAGAATTTGGGTCTGATGCTGTTGCTGCTCTGATGTAACTAATTGATGTAACTAGTAAAAACAAAACAATGATGACAAGATTGTCGGCTGCATGACCACACCCTAACGACAACATGTGCTGTTATTTTGTTCTGACAGCCTGTTCTAATAACTGTCACATTCTGTCTTTCGTTGAGGTTGTGACCTGTCCAGCTCTCTATAGTAATTTTAAGTCAGCTGGTTGCACTTTTACTGAGATGAAATCCCCATTCCTTGAGGACTTGATAACTCATTACTGTTTGTTAGTTAGTTAGTCGCGGTTCCAGTTTCACGGCCAAGGGTTGCCCCATTATGCTCCATTTCTGTGCCACTGAATATCACACAAAATGCTCCTTACTGCCGCAAGTGAAAAGTAGAACAGACGGGAGTCTCCACAAACCAACAGGCAGCACAGGTATACTGTACATAATGCCGCTGCCAGAATGCCAACACAAAAGTCCGCCACGAAAAATACAATTCATTGCCGATGGAAACGGCAGTCACTAAAAAAAACCTGCAGCCACACATCACTGCATTAGGCAAACCCAGTTAGTTCAGCAATTGGCCGACACAATTTTTTCAGAACATGCAGTTCACATCACCAACTACTCATTACTGTATGATACTCTACTATATATTTCTGTGTCCCATATGTTATTTAAGTTTGTCCACTTTTTCTAAAGCCACAGTGACATAGTGGTTAGTGTCCATTTCTGCCAAGACAATGGTCTGGATTCAATGCCCAGCAGTGGCTGGATTATGATTTTCCAACCATTTGGTTAAAGCAGCCTCATAACAATGGGTACCAGGCAAGTTTCAGTATTTTCTGGGAATTCTCTAGGAAGTAAAGTAATGAGGAAGGGAACTGGCCACCACACCTTATGTCATGGCCTGGAATGCCTTGCATTTCATGCCCAAACAGCAGTATCTGTTATTGGACTACTTTTACGTGTTTCTCTTTTCCTGAAATAGTTACATGATTCTTGTTGGTTTTGTGCTAATCTTACTTAAATTATTCTTTGCAGGAGTTCAATTTATCCATCCTGGAGGAGTGCATGTCTCTTGGAGCTTTCCGTTCAGTGCTGCGCTACAACAGAGATGCTGAACTCGGTTCAGTGAGTCCACAAGCTGCCCCGCATGAACCCAGACTAGACCCTCTGTTTGAGGCATCACAGTTGACTCTGTTCCGGCACATCAACAATGTCATTAACCAGCTCCCTTTGCCTCACCAATGTCTTGTGTTCACAGGTTTGTCTTGTGTAGTTCTTTACACAATTAGTAGACATTTAGAGATAACAGCTGGTTATAACAATATGAAATACAAACAGTTAGGTATATGTAGCTCCTGCGAAAAGAGGAGACATACTGAACACAGTCACAGTGTGCATACCTTGCAATGGACCCCACAATGGTGAATGTAAATCACAGAGTGAAAATCTCCCAAAACAAAGAGTCAATAAAAACAATTATATAATAATAACATTAAAATAAGTATTCAACTGCTCCAACATCATAAGGGAAGAAATACAAACTAGAATCAACTCTGGAAATAAGATATACTATGCACTACAACATCTACTAAAATCAAAGGCGCTATCTCGTAACACCAAAATCACAATATACAAAACACTGATCAGACCAGTTGTGCTGTATGGCTCTGAAACCTGGAGTACAACGAAAGGAGACGAAGCCTTGTTACAAACCTTTGAGAACAAAATTTTAAGACGCATCTTTGGACCCATTAGGGATACACAAAGTGGAGAGTGGAAAAGAAGAAGTAACAAAGACATTTATGATCTGTTTAAGTCCCCGCTAATCACTGGTATCATGAAGGCTAATAGACTACAATGGCTGGGGCATATAGAAAGAATGGAAGATAATAGGGAAACAAAACTCGCTTACACTCAGGAAATAAATGACCGTAGACCCCAAGGTAGACCAAGAAGGCGGTGGAGAGATAATACATGTACAGACCTGCAAGCACTTGGAATCAACGACTGGCAAGAGAAGGTCCACCAGAGAGACGAATGGAGACGGATTGTATTTGCAGCAAAGAACCTCAATGGCTCGGAACGCTGAAGAAGAAGAAGATTCTAGGACACAACAATGTTTTGATTATAAAAATCTTCATCAGGGACTGGACAACACAAATAGATCTAAAGAAAAAAATAAAATAATATTAAAACACAACTCTTTCGTTGTCAAAAAGGCACAAAAGAGATAACAGTGCTGTATCAAGTCTGTTTAGCAAGCAATAACTAGAATTGTGCAAGCACCCAGGAAGGTTATTCCAGTCAGCAATTGCCTGGGAGAAGTTGGATGTGTTGACTGAAATCCCCAAATATCACAACTCTGCTGAAAACAGGCACAGCACACTTATGTGCTCATCTCATCTCATGTCATCTCATCTCATCATGTTCCTCTTGTACCTTGCGGTGTCGAGATGAAGTATATACAGCGGGAGAGTGCCAGCTTATGGGCTTCATGTATTGATATTCCCATGGACTCTATTATTCCCTGCATCCATCATTTACGTGGTCGGCCTCTTCCTCTGCTTCCATCTGGTCTGTAAATCATTGCTTTTTGTAGTATACTGTTTGTAACCTACTTGCATGGCCAAACCATTTGACTAGCTGCTTTCTAATAAAATCTAGTGCAACTATAACCCCCACTTTAGTCCTGATTTCTTCATTTCTGATCTTATCTCTTCTTGATACATTGAGTATTCTTCTTAGGTATCTAATTTCTATTGTGATTTTTCTTTTCTGTTTTTCTGTCATTGTCCAGGTTTGGCATTGGTAGCATATAGATGGTAACAAGGTTGTGTCATAGAGTGCTTTCTTAGTAGTTATTGATACATGTTTGTACTTTAGTATTGGTGCCATTTGTCCAATGAGTTGGTTTGCCTTATTGCATCTATTTTCGATCTCGTCTTCCGATTTGCCATTTGATGACATTATACTTCCTAGGTACTTGAAACACTTTACTTGTTTCAAGGGATGTTCGTTAAGGTGAATCGTTGTTGCTTTTTCTTCTTTAGTTACAGTCATTACCTCTGTTATACTTGTGCTAATTTTCATGTTGGTGATCAAGTGAAATGGCGAGTCATGACCGCCCACGCTTTCCAGCATGGCACATGATTGATTGATTGAATTTTCATGTTATCTTCCCTACACATTTCGTTTAGACTATTCATGTAGTCTTGTAATTCAGCTTCTGATTTTGCTTTTAGTGCTTGGTCGTCCACAAACATGAGTTCTCTAATGGTTAGATTTGCAGATGGTTCTTCTTCTGTGTTCTCCTCATGCGGTGTTCTTGCGGTCTCTGTTTGGCTGGTTTCTTTACATATGTTGTCTATATATGTTATGAACAAGAGAGGGGACAGGACACAACCTTGTCGTACTCCGGATCTTATGGTGAAGGGTTCTGAGTGTCCTCCAGTTGCTCTCACCATGCATGTGCAAAACACACAAAAATACATCAAATGAATGCAGAAGAAGAAGAAGTGTATACTCATCCATTATTGAAAATGTGTCAGTAGATATAAAAAGGACATTGCTCAACACATTCATCCTACCAACATTATGCCAGAACTGAACGACAGCTACAGGTCAGTGAAGCTGTAACAACAGATGAAATGCCTGCAGGGAATACTTAATATGACACTAAGAGACAAGATGACTTAGGAAGCAGTTAGGCACAATGTTGGCAGTAAATTTATCAAAAGACAGTAAGTCAGATTCATTGGTCATCTCAGAATGAAATAGAAAGAAGAAAAACAACCGTAAATTACACAGAAGAATATTACCCAAGTAACACCTGGTTTAATTCATAAGTTGGTGTTGAGTTACGAATCAACATCACTGCACTCAGAGCATTCCCATACATGTTCTGTTCTCATCTTCAATAACCAGTGAAGAGTACCAATACTAATGGTACCAGATGCAGTCTAATTATGTGTGTCTGAACTCTGACCATATTTGCCTTATTGTGCTCCAGTACTCTGCCCAGTGCTGCAGACCCAGTCAACCTTTCCACCTGTTCATTTCCCACCACATCAATATATCCTGGGGAAAAAGATCCAACATATCTTTGATTTTTGAATTGATGCCACTCTGCATTGAGCATGGTTGTCTTCACCTTTCTCAGCATGCTCTGGTAGTCCATTACAATCATGACATGTGAGTGCTGTTTGTTCTCCAGCCAGCAGACTGCTGCAGTGACTGCCTCCACCTCTATTCTCAGACTAAATGTTGTGGTATCATATGCCAGGCTCTCCTGCACTAGACAACATGTCTCATGCATATACTGATGGATCCACACAAAAACATAATAGAACATGAAGGTGGAGGAATTCTCCTGAATCTAAGAAATGGAGCAAAGAATATACAGTTGGCAGTAACTGAATAATTTTCAAGTAACTACAGAGCAAAGACAGAGGCCATGAAAACTAGCAGAAATGCTGTTGAAAGGGAAAATAAAGATAAACAAATAGATCTCTTTACAGATGCAAAGTTAATTGCCTAATACTGAAGGGAAAAATTAGTGCAGAACTAGCAGACACACAAGTAGCACACCAGTAACTTTCTTAGAAATAATAAGGGTTGTGATACAGTGGGCTACCTCCACATTAAAAGATAACTGAAGAGGCTGACAGACTGGCAATGGAAGGTGGAAGACTACCTCAGCTTAATATAGACATAACCTATGATTAGGGCAAGAGGTTTATAAACAAAAATACTTATAGGACCAGGAGGGAATCGGGGCATCTAGGCACCATAAAAATGATACATATTGCCAACTCAACCAAAGTGAACAAGTAGCAGTAGCGAATGCATGAAGAGGAAACAAGTAGCAGTCATCAAACTCCACACAGGACATAACAGACTGAATTACCTTTTCTTCAATAAACTAAAGATATGATATAATGATAAATGTAATTGGTAAAATATTGACTAAACACTTGATGCAAGAGCGCCTAACATATCCATAGTAGAAAAAAATTACTTTAGTCTACACCCACTCCGTTTGACGACAAACTATGGAGATGTCATCAACCTCAATTTGACTGCTGCATTCTTTCAATATTTTCAGCTTGACAGTCGAATGTGGAAGTTTGATCATGTAACAAGACCACTGTCAAATAGCATATCACTAAAATATCAACATGTAGATATAAAGGAAACAGACAGAAGTAGAACTGCAAACGCTGGATTAGATACATTTCCATATATTTCTTTATCTTTATCTTGGATCTTTATTTTATAAGGGTTACAAATTGGGCATGCTGGCCTGTTTTACATTCAGCCCTTCCAGTCACTCATCTTTCATTCAACAATAGTACATGATGCATTTACATAGAAAAAAAACATTGTCAATATATACATATATTGCATTGACTAGACCATTTGTATTGTTCATCTCTGTTGAAGATTAAGGTGATCCCTAGAGATATCTTGCCATAGGGATGTGAATTACCAGGCCTTCAGATACATTAGGTTGCAGTTTCATGAAGATGGGCGATCAGTTTCATTTGTGTCACCTTTCCTTCCTAGTGGTAAAAACAGGGAGCAAGTACGACAAGAGGCTTCTGATCATCAGAAGTTGCTACCCCCTCATCGAATTGTTCGGCCCCTTTACCTTCTTTACACTCTCAGGGGGGTGGTCCCATCTGGATCATGACTCCAGGACATTTTTCTCGTGTCCTGCATATTCATCAAGATGTTTATTCCCTTATCGACATCACTAAGTGTGTCTGCCTAGAAGCCCTTGCACCATCATGGACCGTGGGAAAGCCAGCTTCTTTTCCCGGCAGTTGGCTGCAGTCTTCACCTCCCCCTTGGTGGCTAGCTATGACCCATTCAGTAGACGTTGTTGCTGCTTCTTCATACCCTGTTCACTTCACAGCGTGCGAATCCACCCTTCTGGATGCTTCCAGCGGAAGCCAGCTCTTCCTCTGGGCTAATTCGAATTTGACATTTGATGACATTCGGGTCCGCATGATCGCTGCATTGTGGTGTTTCCACCCATCTGTAGTGCCCTGACTTGGGTGCCCTGTTCTTCTCTGGTGAGGTGGCCCTCTTGTTGGCACTGGACCTAGCTGTTGTTTCGGTCTCATTGTGAGGTTGCAATCTTATGGAGAGGTTTTGGTGTTACTGAGGTTGTTTGTTCTTTTTGAGAGATGGTGACTCAAATTGCATGTATCTTTGTCCCACACATCATCATGCTTCTAGAAACAGAGCCATACTCCCTGAAAAACATGTCCTGCCAGTACTGTGAATTGAGTCCAGTACCCCTCTTGGTAAGCAAATGTATTAACCATTTTGCTGCTACAACTTACATTACATTATGTCTGCTGCAGTGTGGAAATACATAAAATGTGCTTTTTGATAATAAGAATGCGGAGTCTCTGTGGCGAAGTGGTCAAGCCGTTTGATTTGTGCTCCGAAGGTTGTGGGTTCGATTCCGGACCGCACCCTTCGGTTTACGAGTTAAATGTTTCGGAGACTTCTATGGGTCGTCGCTAAAAGCTACGGAGTTCGTGCTTTGTGCGACGCCCTTCCGTGCTGCGGAAAGAGACCGAGCCATATGGGATAAAACCCGGCGCAATGAAGTCGACCCTGTCGACTTTTAAGCGACTTTTTTAATAAGAATGCCTGTTTCATTGTTCCAGATTCAGCTCCAGCATCAAGTTTACACTACATGGATCGCATTGAGGAACTGTTCACAGACCCTCAGTGGGTTGACAGCAACTTCATTCTGGCTGCTGCTTTAGTACGCTACCTGGTTGCTTTAAGTCACTTTCCTTGGAATATTGATCTGCCAGCTGAATCACATAAAGATATTGCTAGCTTTGCTGTTCTTTGTGCTGAGGTATATAGTAATTTGAATTTCTGGGTAAAATGTTAGCTGAATAATGTTTAGAAAAGCTGAAGAGACAGAAAAAGACTGCCATCCTTGTAAATAAAATGGATTAATGACAAAGAAGAGGCAAGTTACACTACAGTGTTTTTGCACACAAGTGCCGTCATAAGTCTTCAGGTCTCTCCATGGCGAAATAGTCAAACTATCTGCCAGTCACTCTGAAGGTCAGGGTTCATTTATGGATTGCGTTGTCCAGAGCATGAGTGCAAGTTTTCTGTGGGTGAGTGGTTTGGTAGTGGTCATCTCTGGAGCTACTTTGTGTGATGCTCTCAACAGACAGCTTGCCATTCTGAGGAGAGAGATGAGCCAGATGAGGTAAAATGCGGTGCTTTGAAGTTGATCCTCTCACCTTTAACCCCATAAGTGGTCCAGTTTTGACCTATAGATCATACAAGTAGAAGTTTTGCATGGGTGAGAGTCCAGGTGTGTGTTCATTTTGTGGGTAGCTTTAGATTTGCAATTTACACTAAGCAGCATCATCATTGACTGCTGTGTTTTATTTCCAACAGCCAAGGAATTTTTCATGTGCACACATGTCCTCCTAGTTGTTCACCCTTATCTGAGAAGGGTAAATGTCTGATCCACTACTCCTGGATCAGGGGGACTATACCGTCCTTGAGTTTCTTATTTTGTACCATCCACACCTGTGATGATAGTACACTCAGTGTGATTATGTTAAAGGCAGATGTTGTACCTGTAAATCAGATTTCCTTTGATTAACACAGTTAAAGTATGAACTGTGAATCAGATTTCCTTTGATTAACACAGTTAAAGTATGAATAAAATTAGTGGAACTGAGGTAAAGCTGTGGAAATATAAACAATATAAAATAACACAAAGTAATGCAGCTTTACAGAATACAATTATGAAAACACAGGACGTTGCGGGAACTAGCCTTCATCAGAAAACAATCACAGAGAAGACACCCCAGTGACTACATTAAGGCAAGAACGGGGTGAGGAGAATGAAAAAATGAGAACAATAAGGAGGAAAATCTCTACACCAACCTCACTCCAATAGATGCTAATCCTTTTCAGGACTCAGACGACCTAAATGCCAATGCGTTGGACTTAAGAATTAAAACCCAATCTTCCAGAGGACTCATAAACAATAACACCAACCATCACGGCCCTGGATTCAGTGTAAAATGGACATCATTACTAGATCATTTTCAGAGTGTTCTGGAAATTATACAGGAAAGGTGATGAGGAAGAACATTATTAATCTTCCGACTAAGCTTTGACCTAATATATATTAAGACATGAAGACCTCGATTGCAGACTCTGCCCAGAGATTAAATAAATATTGCTTGTCCTTTTATGGGATGTTGCAAAATTACATCCTTTATAGGCTAGTTTTTTATTAACTAGGCAATTTTACGTTCAGTGGGTTGCCATTGTTTTCTGATTGAGAAGTTAACATTTAAGTCCAATTGACTGGTGAATGAAATGAATCCGCTAGTTTAAGCATGAGCATATTTACCCTCTCAGCCAGACTGAACTCTTCCAAGAGATTTCCTTTACTTATTATTAGATAGTAGCTTTTGGCCAGCAAGGACATTAACACTCAGAATATCGCTGTGTTTATTTAAAACACACCTGCAATGTTTGCAGTTGTTTAATGGCAGATAGAAGAAGCAAACAAATATATATTTTTGTGATGGGTCACCTGTTCTCCCCAGCTGATCAACTGGTCAGTGAGTCATGGTGTTCTGCCAGATTCTGAGCAGATTCAAAACTGCCTGGCCTGTCTGTCATTGCTCCTGCAAGACCAGAACCTCCATACACTGATTGGACAAGCTGAACATGCCACCTGGGTGTGCAGTTTGGTGGATTCTATCTATCAGCTGCTGTCCTCAAGTAAGTGTTATGAGTGTGTGTGTATATATATATTATTTTCAACTGTGAAAGGTAGTACCATTGCAAATACTGCCGTTGGGGTGCAAAGCATTTTTTTGGTTATAGTTGCATATCCTTTACAGGACGTTGCAGTCAACACCAGTATGTTACTGCCGTTGTTGTCTTGGCAAGTTTTTACTTTCAGTAGTTTGCCATTGTGAAGTATTAGACCTTCATATATCTAGACTAGCTGACCCGGCCCGGCTTCGCCCAGCCCCTGGCGGGGATCTGTCTGTCTGTCTGTCTGTCTGTCTGTCTGTCTGCCTGCTTGCCTGCCTGCCTGCCTGTCTGTCTATCAGACTTGTGCAGAGTTATAATCACATTGAGCAGGGAGTGGCCATCAGGTGCCACAGCCGTGAAAATCCAGCAACTAATTCAGGATAATGCTCGCCCCGGTGATGTGATTATCTACACAGATGGTTCGGTGTTGAGAGGTAGTAGAAGTGCCTGGGATTTCTTGGCAAAGGCTAATGGTTGACATTTGGTGCAGGAGAGCTTGGATATGATACCACAACATCTAGCTTAAGAATGGAGGTGGAGGCAGTCAGTGCAGCTTTCCACTGGATGGAGAATACGATACACACACACATCGTGATTGTAACTGACTCAGAAAGCATGCTGAGTAGGGTGAGGACAGGCAAGCTTCGTGCCGAGTGGCCGGAAGTCACGGGTGGCAAGCATCATCTGGATCTTTTCTCCGGGGCATGCTGGTGTGCTGGGGAATGAACAGGCTGACAGATTGGCTGGCTCTGCAAAACTTGGTGGAGTAATGATGCATGATAAGGCGGACATCGTTGCGGCCTTGTGGGAGCACGTGTACACCTCAGAGGAGCAAATGGATCACCATGGTCTGGCAAGAATGCGACAGCGTGGAGTGACGAGGGGATCTGGCCGATGCTCGATGCTTAGAGGAAAGGCGAGACGCACATATAATCAGATTGCTACTGGCACTATTGGTTTTGGAACTCTTCGCTGGCTTCTGAGGATGGGGATGGAGCGCTTCTGGGATGCCCCGAATGCTGTGATGTCGGTTCCTAAATCAATCAATCTATCTGTCTGGCTAGCCGGCCATCCGCCCACCCGTCTGTCTGTCTGTCTGTCTGTCTGTCCATCCGTCCGTCCGTCCGTCCGTCTGTCTGTCTGTCTGTCTGTCTATCTGGAAACTGCAGACGTTTGAATTCGAATGGCATATCTGTTGGAATCATTGGGATGCGAGGCAACAGTACATCTTCTCCTTTAAATTTCACACTTAAAATTGTAGCCTTGATGATATTGTTCAGAGTTAGAAAATTTCCATTATTGTTATGAAAACTTTTATTTATTTTTTTTTAGCCATCTAACGGTCTTCAAAATTTTTTTTTCTTGAGGTTCTAAGTTTTTATCACTTTGTTTACACCAGATACGACTGTGATTCACAGAGAGTATATATTCGCCCCTTTCCCATTCCTGCTGCGGGAAAAATGGGTTCGAAAATTTTCATGTGTTTAAAATAGATGCATTATTTTTATGAAAACTTTGAAGATGCCTTAAAGGTTTTTTATTACATTATAACGCATATGCCTGTAGATAACTTTAGATAAACATTTTATAAAACTTTGAGAAAAATACAACAATTATTTAAATTACATAATATAGCAATGCTACTAAAAGTAATGTCCCTTGATATAACTTTTCTTAAGTTAAGTGCCCTTGCAATATTTTAATTAATGTTAATTTATTACGTAAATAAGTGTTTGTAAACTAACAAACTATGCTGGTTGCCTGCCCGGGAATGCGAAGAAAATCTGTAGAAAATTTCATCTCAATCGGATGGACCATTCGTGAATGCATAAAGGACACACAAAGACACACACAAACATTCTCTTTTATATATATATATATATAGATGTATGGATTGTGATGGTCAGTTTCCTTCTTTCCCAGACAGTTGTGTAAATTTTAAGGCTTGTTAACCCCAGTACTATTAATGATCTGGTACCCATTTTTTAAGGCTGTGTTGATCCTGAATCCATACTAGTCAGAAACAATTATTCTGCCTTTGCTTGCATTGACCCCATACCACCATCTTGGCAGGCAAACAAACAAACCACTATGTCACTGTAGCTCCTATTTTCAGTTGTATTTTTAAAAAATTAAGGTTTTGTTTTAATGCTTGTCTGTCTTTAAAAGTGTTTGTTTTTCTTTAATTTCAGTGGCTGTTCTTCCCAGTGAAGAAGTTGCCAATCTGTTCCAAGATGATCGCAGAGATGATTATGATGATGATGATGGTAAGAAAAACGCTTTAATTGGTATAAAATAATTCAGCAGCCTTAAAATACAAATCCATAAGCAGAGAAACAGAAATATTACATTGTACACAGGTTTTCTTTACAGGGATACATATGTGTAGTCTGAAGCATGAGAAATTGTTGAGAGTTGTGCTGAATTTTGTTGGAATGCTGTGATATAGATTATGCACTGACACATATTGCAAGGATACTGCTCATGGCCAAGAGATGATCAGTTAACAATATACGGGTTGAGAACTGGCTATTAGAGACTATTACATCATCAAATTAAATAAAATGGAAGTGAGCAAACAGATATATCATATGGAGAGGGTTAAGACCAATGGAGCATGTCCTCCAAGATTATTGGCTCCATGAATGAACATGTTATTTATATTATGATTATTTACTTTGCCTATTCAATTTCCGACTTTTGATTTCTGTTCACCTGGATTTAGTTCATATTAACCCTTTACAGGGCAGACCTTGTCCGATTTTTAGCCCTGAACGGGCAAGATTTTTTCAGGTTCAGTAAAATTTCGGGTTGCGTTAGTAAAAACATCACAAATAAGGTGTTAGTCTACCGATTTTAACTAAATAAACAACACAATGAAGGGAAAAGCATGCAGATTATGTTACTCATGTGATTGTTGCTGGTTATCCATATATGAACACAAATATTTACGAAATACAGCATATTGTTTGTGATTTTCAGTCATCTATACGGCAATTTACAAACACATTTCAGAATCATAATCACATTCTTTAAAGTCCGACTCACGACTGCTAATGCAAAGTAACGCTTTTCATTGATATCTAGCTCCGATTAGTAGTCAACTTCGTGCCCTTTAATGTCACTTAAATTGAACCTAGCGAAATCTCGGCTATAACTTGAAGAATCGCCGAAATCCATTTTGAAAAACTAAACGTAAAAACCCAGAAAACTATATTAAAAAAAGTCCGTTCAAATTCATAGTAGGCACTTGCAAATGGCGGCCAGGTTGTCAAGCTATCGGCGAAAGCGAAAGTAGCCGTTGGAAGTATCGGAAAGCTGAGAGATCGCATTTTTACAATGCATAATAGTATCGGGCGCGTTTGGGCGGTCTGCCAGTTTAAGCATTCGGACGGAAATGGACGTTCCACCCTGTAAAGGGTTAAGGTATTACACTGTGTCTATTTTCTCTCTATCTCTGGTGCAGAGCAACAATATGGCTTTAGTTAGTTAATCATTGATTATTCTCACTGCACATCGAACCATCAGTTTATAAGTGCTCGTATCCCATCATCAGTATCTCCCTCAGTCACATAGTGGTCGACAACACAAGTTTTGTGTTGAGTGACTATTCTTCTTTGTCACCTGCATTGGACTTTTGTCTGGCTTCACCCCTTTTGACTTTGTTTTACGAGATGGCTTTACTCATCCCCACTGAGGAAACACAACTTGGTGACAGGAGAAACCTAAAACATACTGGCCAACATTATTAGAGAGATGGTATCCCTCTATACCACCATCTTAGTCCATCCAGCATATGTGTCAGTCTGCCTCTGTTTCTTCTCCCATTGATCTTTTCAGCCATCACAATGTTTTCCATTGCCGTCTGATTATATGTCCACAGAAGGCTGTATTGATGTGCTTGGTCATTGGAATAAAAATCCCATTTCAAAGGAGATGTGAACATTTAGCCAGAACGCTAGCCAATGTGCTACCACAGTTACCATGTACATCTCTCCATCAAATATTACACACACTGAGGCAACATGAAGATATGATCAGGTTGCAGCCCAGGAGAATGTACAACGAAGGCTCGGGACAGAAATAGCTGAAAATCAGTTACCACCAACCTTCACTGTGGAGATGACACTGGATTATGATTGGTTGTCATTTGTAATCAGGCTGGTGTCCTCATTGAGGAACTGTCATTGTTACCACAGCCACTCGTGTAATAACAGTGAAGGTCTCTGGCACTCTTTTCACAAGTGATACAAATTTGCAATTCTGATCCTCTTCTTAAGGTGCTAACAAACTTAAATGTTAACGATGGTAACACATCAAGTCTGCATTAGTTTCAATGTACAATTCATATGCTGATTAGTTTTTCAGTTTCACTGTTTGCATGTCTCATATGCGCTTGTGATGAAATATCAGAGCCGGGACAGAAATAGCTGAAAATCAATTACCACGAACCTTCACTGTGGAGATGGCACTGGATTATGATTGGTTGTCATTTGTAATCAGGCTGGTGTCCTCATTGAGGAACTGTCATTGTTACCACAGCCACTCGTGTAATAACAGTGAAGGTCTCTGGCACTCTTTTCACAAGTGATACAAATTTGCAATTCTGATCCTCTTCTTAAGGTGCTAACAAACTTAAATGTTAATGATGGTAACACATCAAGTCTGCATTAGTTTCAATGTACAATTTATACGCTGATTAATTTTTCAGTTTCACTGTCTGCATGTCTCATACGTGCTTGTGATGAAATATCAGAGCTGGTCCACTGCCTTCATACAAGGCTAGACCCTAGTGTTGCTACTGAGCCTCGACTGCCAGTGTTTTTGACGACCACTCTCAGGAATATCATCGTCTGTAAGTGACTGATTTGGGTGTGTTTATTGTTGTTTGGTTATATTATACTTTACATATTATGGAATTTAGTCAGCATCATCTTACTGTGGCATCTTCAGCATCTTGTAGCAGGTTCTTGGCAGAACATCACCGCCATCATGGCCCACAGAAAAGTTTCTCGATTTCTTGCCTTTTATCTTTCCTCATAGACTCTCATACCCAAGTTGTTTGCTGTGTCCTGTGTCCATCTTCATGCAGTTTGACCACCTGCCTTGTCTCCCAGGAACCACGCCTTCCATACTTTCTTTTGATGCCACTGTGACCATTATTATGGCCAAAGTATTTCAGTTTCCAATACATGATGTTGTTTATGAGCCAGTGTTTTTTGATGTTCAGATCCTGTAGATTGTTTGTATAGATCTTGTAGATTGTTTGTATTTTTCTTCTTCTTGGTCCAGGATATTCTAAGAACTTGTCTGCAACATTTAAGCTCAAAATCCTAATCTTTCTTCATGAGTGATTGTGAAATGGTTCATGACTCAATTTGTATATCACCACAGGAAAGATGCATGTTCTCACAAATTGTACTTTAACTTGTTTTCTGGTGTTGTTCCATATGTTTTAAATACTGTTTAAACTCTGCATTGCCATGGCCAGTCTACATATGAGTTCTTGTAAACATTCTCCACTGTTGTTGATTCAGGAGCCAAAACATTCTGAGCTCTGACATTGCCAATTTCTTCATAGTTGAGTGTGATTTTTGGTTAGCATGTAGTTTTTGAAGAAACTTTAGAGTTTTTTAGCAGGCACTTTGGGTAATGGCTAGGACATTACTCTGATAACAGCATGGTCACGTGTGGGTTTGATGTCTGCACTCACCATTTGTTACACGAGGAAAAGACACACCAACAAAATATATGTGTCCGAGTGCCACACCAAAACCCCAAGCCACAAACATGCATATCAGATTGCTAGCAACAAACATGATTGATCCACGGGCCTTCAAAGTTAAAGGTCGCGAGCAACAACTCATACTAAAGGTCGCTGGCCAATAAAATCTACTGTGTATATAATTATGCCCGCAACAAGAAACAACTGTGTATGTAATTATACCAGTATAAAAGAACTACTGTGTATATAATTATACCAGTAAAAAAGAACTACTGTGTATATAATTATGCCCGCAACAAGAAACAACTGTGTATGTAATGATACTAGTAAAAAATAACTACTGTGTATATAATTATACCAGTAAAAAAGAACTACTATGTATATAATTATACCAGTAAAATAGAATTATTCCCCCATGTGCTCAGACCTAACAATTTGATGATTCAAGCACATCACAAATGCACAGCAGGTTCCTGACACTTGTTTTTTTGGTTTTATGCTGACATGTTTACAGTTTTAACATGAGGTGCTGATGTGCCTTGGTTGAGCCTCATACTGACCAAGATCTATTTTCACCTTTCCAAGGGGTATCCTTTGGCTGACACATGGAGTACTGGCAACAGTGTCTGTTGCGATGAAGTCAGCTGAGATAATTTTATTGCATAATTTTCTAAAGCTTCCCAAAGAATATTTCTCTCTACTCTGTTGAACATCTGTTCCTAGTCGAGAAATAGTATATATTTTTATCATTTTCATTTGCTCTTTCACTTAGTTGTCTCAAGGTGAATATAGCATCTGCTATAATGTCAAAGAACATTTCAAGCCAAAATAGGCCTTATCAGCCATCTTAGAACCCATGGCTCCATACCTTCAACCCCACTAGATGAAATGATTGGTCATCATCATTCTTGATGGACAAACAACAGACAGAAACATAGCATCTGCACAACCCATACCTCCTCGCAAGCCATATTTTGAAGTACCCTGCTGCGTTTCGATAATGTTTCTTATTCACTATTATATTATTTGTATGTTCTACCTGCACAGCTTAATAATGAAATTACCCATTATCTTTTACATTTCTTTTGTTGCCTTTGTTTTTCCACATGCATACAAGCACATGCACAGAGAGAGAGAGAGAGAGAGAGAGAGAGAGAGAGAGAGAGAGAGAGAGAGAGAGAGAGAGAGAGAGAGAGATAGACGTGGAAAATTATCATCACTTAAGCCAGTTGGCAAGCCAATTGATAATGATGTGTGTGAGTGGATGGGTGTGTGAGTTTTAAAGAAATATTTATTTATATTGAAGGTCAGAAAGAATAATTAACAATTCTGTTGTTACATAAGACCGGAAATCATAAACAGTTGATAAGAAATCTTTAATGTCTGAATGATAAGAATATCTATAATATTGTATAAACTGCTTTCATTGAAATATTTTTTTCAGCATTTGCCCGACTCCCAGCTTTAAACACATATGCTCGTACTCCTCCGCTGGTCTGGAGACTAGGCTGGTCTCCCACCCCTTCCGGAGAGCTGCATACCTGCCTGCCTCCCTTACCTGTGGAGTACCTGCAAGAGAAGGATGTTCTGAAAGAATTTGTCTTCAGAATTAATTCACTAGGTATGGTATACAGTGACAATTTTGGATGGGTTAAGTTCTACACTAAATGTAATGAAATCAAGATAGTGAAATGTTGTAGCGTGAACTGCATGTTCAGAGAGATGGCAGTCAGCCTGTCACATGGAATTGACTAGATTGCCTATTCGATTCATGAGTGCATTTTCTCGGAGACTCCTGGGGGTCATCACTGAAGCTACGGTGTTCGTGCTTTGTGCGATGCTTTCAGTGGGCCATCCTGCCAAAAGGGACCGAGCCATATCGGATAAATCCCGGGGCAATGAAGTCGATCCACTCGACTTTTAATGCAGTAATGTGGGCTGCTGGTTTTCTAGTGACTGCCGCTTCCATCGATGATGAACTGTATTTTCCATGGAGCACCTTTGTGTTGGCATTCTGACGGTGGCATTATGCACAGTGCACCTGTGCGGGCTGTTGGCTTGTCGAGACTCCTGTGCATTCTACTTTTTACATAGGACAGTGAGGATTATCTTGTGTGATATTCACTGGCACAGGAACAGAGCATAATGGGGGTGACCTGTTGCCGGGAAGTTGGAATTGCGACTAACTAACTAACTAATTAACTAACCATGAGTATACAATAACACGCATATACAATAGCACAAGTTTACAGTGACATGTGCAAGTGTACAATAACATGTACAAATAGTAACTACAATGGAAGGATATGATGTGAGACCTATATTTTTTGGTCCTTTGAAAAATGCGAATGGTCCTGTCAAACATATCTTCATATTGATGTATTGGTTGTTTCGGGATTTGAAATTTAAATATTGAGCACAACCCACCATTGGCAACGCTGATCGTATTCCTGCATGAACCTAAGGCCTATCCACGTCAATATGGAAGCACTATACTCGAGTTTCGCTCTCGTTTGAGCTCGTCAGTAGTGCATATCCCTGACTGGATCCGGAAACAAGCCCCGGATCACGCGTGTGAAGCGGGTGTGTAACCACGCGGCACACACTGGACACAGCCAAATTATCATAACAGAACACCACAACGTCACCCATCGTAGGCTATGCTCAAGATTGCCCAATCGCCGCGGCTGACGTCCGTCAATCGATGTGGACCCGAACGATCAGGACTTCTCACTGGCAAGGAACACCAGGCCTCCTAAAATCCAGCGAGCAACAATCAAATTGATTTATTGGTTGTTTCAGGAACTCTCTCCAGAGGTAGCTATTGTCATCTTTCCTTTTTACTTTCTCCCTCTTAGAACGCGCAGTGATGTTGTGAACGCAATTTGATTATTGCTCGCTGGATTTTAGGAGGCCTGGTGTTCCTTGTCAGTGAGAAGTCCTGATCGTTCGGGTCCACATCGATTGACGGACGTCAGTCGCGGCAATTGGGCAATCTTGAGCATAGCCTACGATGGGTGACGTTGTGGTGTTCTGTTATGATAATTTGGCTGTGTCCAGTGTGTGCCGCGTGGTTACACACCCGCTTCACACGCGTGATCCGGGGCTTGCTTCCGGATCCAGTCAGGGATATGCACTACTGACGAGCTCAAACGAGAGCGAAACTCGAGTATAGTGCTTCCATATTGACGTGGATAGGCCTTAGGTTCATGCAGGAATACGATCAGCGTTGCCAGTGGTGGGTTGTGCTCAATATTTAAATATCTTCATATACTTAATTGCAGATCTCAGCTAGACAACCTTTGACACATTTTCTCATGCTTCAACTATTCATCAAGCACTCACGATTCTCAATGTTCCCAACTATTAAATTATCCTTGACATTGCTACATTAAACTCTTGACAACACCTGATACCCCATAAAAGTGATATTTTTCTAATATATATATATATATATATATATATATATATATATATATATATATATATATATATATATATATATATATATATTCATTGGCACCTTGCCGTCTTGACAGACGATAGTTTGTGCTTTAGAAAGGCATAATAACTTTTACCTATGGCGGTAACGCATGTGACTGATAAGGCCAATTTGCGCTGTAAATGTCCGTTCACAGTGGGTGCATGTGAACATGTGATCATTTCCACCATCATTCACCATCTTACGTCTCATACGCTCGGTGTGTGACTTATCTGCAATAATTTTCTCCTTTGTCTTTATTCCATTTCTGATGTTTGCCCTCCATGCAACACGTTCAGCGGCGACTTGCTCCCAATGGGATATAAATGGTATTTCTTTCTTCTTAGAGACGATCATAATTTCTGTTCTTTTACTACCCACAAAAATTATTTTAGAATGTGTGTTTAAGTAAGTATACATTATGATCTTCACCAATGTTGTCCAGTTTTGTGCACTGTGCCAACATCTCCCTTGTGTCTAACCACTTACGGAATTAGTTGTGCAATGAAAATGGTCCTTGATAACCGAATTAAACAAATCTTAAGCATTTCAACTCAAATCTTTATCAATGGTATTTAAAGGAGCAAATTAACTTGATTATGCTTCTGTAATGTCATATTGTCACAGTGCACACTCATTTCATTGTTAAATGCTAGAAATCTAAATATTAATGAGTAGGTATAAAGGTGTAGTATGTCAGTAAGCAGAGGACAGAGAAAAATTGAAGAGAAAGATAGAGCTTGTAACAATATATATTGTATATATATTATATATATATATTGTATTATATATATATATATATATATATATACACACACAGAGAGGCCCCGGTTAACGTCGGGGGTACGTTCTTGGTAAATGCGACTTTAAGTGAAATGACGTACAGCGAAACACTATTTCCCATAGAATTAAATGAAATACAGTGTATTATGTAATGTTTGTTTTGATGGTTGTTGATATTTATTGGCTAAATAGAGGTGGGTTGGAGGGTGAGTGGTAGAGTTATTGGAATGTAGAGGCATTAAATTCTGAGGATGAAACTGTAACCTTTTCCTGGCTCTTCTCTGCTTGAACAAAAAATGTATCCAATGTCTGCTGCACAGCCTTTATCCTTTTCTCTAATTAAAGCTCCTTGTAACAGTTGATGGTGCTTGTTACTGCCCTCAACACTTTGGAGCTCTGTTCTCTGTTCGGGTCATCCTCATTTATTATGTCCATTGCCACATCAGTCAGTTGAAAGAATTATTACAAACGTTCAACAGGGTGCTCCTCTTCCTGCTGAGCTCTCTGCATGTCAAGTTGCATTAGGTCCTCATTAGACAACTCTTTTTCATGTGATGCAAGCAACTCATCAATGTCAGTTTTCTCCATCCCTTCAAAGCCAGCTTTAGTGGCTAAGTTATCGATCTGTCGTTGAATAGCATGAACGTCGTCAAATTCACAAAAGCCATGCACACATTCTCGCCAGTTTTTGCCACACAGCATTCATGCATGCTGACATTACCTCCATAATTCTGCAGTGTTGTCAATGGCCTTGAGGATGTTGTAATATTGCTGGAATCCCTTAATGGTAGGCTTACCTTTACCATCTGTAGCCTTGATGAGCTGTGAGAAGGTGCTACACAAATAATATTTGAAAGTTGCAATTACACCTGTGTCCATTGGCTGGGTCAATGAAGTCGTGTTTGGTGGCATGAATACGAATTTGACGTTCTTGGACAAGTTGTCCAGATTGACTGGATGACCAGAGGTGTTATCCAATAGCAGCAATATCTTAAATGCTATGTTTTCTGTAACACAGTATTCCCTAAGAGCAAGAATAGCAAAAGCAGTTACCCATTCCTGGAATAACGTTCCTGTTATCCATGCATTTTTGTTGGCATGCTATGTAATGCGCAAGTGTTCCTTTAGTGGCCCTTCAAAGCTCTTGTTGTCTCTGAGTGGTACATCAGTAAGGGCTTGGACTTGAAATCTCCTTCAGCGTTGCCACCTAGAAGAAGAGTAAGTTATCTTTGGCAGCTTTAAAGCCAGGCACAGTCTTCTTATCTTTCGAAATGTAAATCCTTGGTAGCAGTCTTTTCCAATAAAGCCCTGTCTTGTCAATGTCAGTGACTTGCTTGGGAGAGTGACCGCCCTCCTCGGTCATGGCCTTTAACTCTGCAGGGAAACACTCTGCAGCTGCAGTATCAGCACTCGCCGCTTCACGTTGTTGTCTGAATGTTGTGCAGGTGTGAACACTTCTTAAAGCGCTCAAACCAACCATGACTAGCTCCAAAATGACGTTATGACGGGACATAGCGACATAAAGTGAAGTTATTTCCCCTATGTGACGACGACGTTATAGCAAAATGATGTAATCCGAAGCGATGGATAACGGGACCTCCCTGTGTGTATATGTGTGTGTGTGTGTGTATATATATATATATATATATATATATATATATATATATATATATATATATATATATATATATATATATATATATATATATATATAGGTAAATTAAAATATTGTTTAACAAGTCAATCAGTGCAACTATCTCGGAACAGTTATAGAATCTTATGGGAGGTGTCTTGAAGAGATTAGAACAAGAATCACTAAGGCAAAGGTAGCCTTTTGCAAGATGGAAAACACACTGACCAATAAAAATGAGACGTAGACGGTCAAGATTTTTTGGGCTGGTTATGAAAAGAAATAAACCAGAGAACTTGGTTACAATTGGCATGATTGAGGGGAAGAGAACAAGGGGAAGGCAGAGAGGTAAATATCTATATGGCTTGTCCATATGGCATAATCAAGACAAAAATACAGAGCTGATCCACGACTCTGGCGATCGTGTGAGATGATGAAACATGACCATCCATACTTATCAACATGGCACATGATAATGATGAGTATTGCTGATTACAAAATATGTGTGCAGTTTGGTCTACTGTTTGTTTTCTAACTGCGCTGACATCACATAAGTGCAATGTCAGTACAGTGCATAAACCCTGGTGAAGATCCTAGATGTCCACAATAATCATACATTCTGTCAGTAATTGTTGTGGTCAGGGTATTGTTGATTTTGCCAGGTTAATAGCTGTGGGGTTTACTCTTTGTATTTTTCAACTGCTGAAGGACAATAAGTATACAGGATCTCCTGTATTTAGCCCTTATTTGAGAGAGCTTTGTTTGATCTGACTACCCAGGAGGTAAGGGAGGAGTATAACGTCATAAGGAACCAATAGTTATCAGAAAGCTTCTTCTTCCCCTCCTGTTTCCTATTTCACCTTTATGCATCAGGTTACAGAAATGTCAGCAAGTGATATTCTCAGTGCTAGGAATTTATGTTAAAATGAGAGACATCGAAATGAAATTCTTGTTGTTATTTTGGTGTTAAAATGTTTTGCATAACCTTTACAGGACATTGCTGTCAACATCAGCATCTTTCAGTTGATTGTTGATTTCTTGGCAAGATTACGCTCAGTAGTTTGCCATTGCTTTCTGAGCAGCCGGCTCACATACTCCGTAAGTTACCGACGCGATTCGAACCACTGCTGATTCTCACCGTCATCACGTTACTTACGAGAGTATACGAGATTATGGAGAAAAGTCGCTAACCTCTAGGCCAGGAAGCCGGCTATTTTGGTGTTAGCCAGTCATTATTTAATGTTACTTTCATTGTGTGAGTGTCTGGTACTTTGTTGAAATATTTCATATTTATCCTTATTTCCCTCCAGGCTGGATAAACAGACAACAGTTTGAGGAAAGCTGGATGAGTTTGCTAGGTGTTCTTAATCCCGTGGCACACACAGATCATGAACTCTCTCCAGAGGTAGCTATTGTCATCTTTCCTTTTTACTTTCTCCCTCTTAGAAAGCACAGTGGTGTGGCAAACGGTTACGAATGCAATTTGTAATTCTGCATATCACTTTCAAGACACAGCTGTGGGCTTGCATCTTGTGCTAGTTTCCACACAGTGGTATGAATGTCGGTCATTGAGACATCAATGGCAAACTACTGAATGTAAACAAGCCAAGAAATCGCAAACAGTCAAAAAATGCTGGGGTTAATTGCAACATGCTGTAAAAGGATATGCAGCTAAATTTAACTCTTTGAAAATAACTGATCCAGCTTTGTAACCTGGAGAACTGAGCTTTCTCTGGCAAGGAAAAGTTATGAGGAAGGGAGCTGGTCTGTTAGCTTTATGGTGCAGTGATCTAGTAACAGTGGGGAAAAAACCAAAATCACCTGCAGACAATTTGAAAGCAGGCCGACCGTCTTACATTGATTTAGGTAGTATGGGCGCCGGTTGTTACAGAAGGCAATAGCAAACTACTGAACGTAAAAATCGCCTGGTGAATCACAAATTGCCTAGTTGATTGTAGTGGTTTGTAAAGGACATGCAACTAACTTTAACAGTTACATTGAAGTTCTGTCACTATTGCAATATATGTCATAACAGTATTTTCATCTTTTACTGTAAGAAACAAATCTTTGACAGATTTGAATGTCTGAAAAAAAAAATAATAAATGTCTTTTTATTGTTGACACATCTCCGGGTTTTTGTGAACACGAAGTGGTTAATGCATTCATCTAACAACACTGGGTTTTTTGGGTTTGATCCTAGGATATTTAAGTATTTAATTGTTGTTCCAACCACTACAACTTTGGGGTCAGCCCAGTTTGATGTAATGGGTACCAGTGTTCTGGGAAAGTAAAAACAGGCAGCATAATACTGACCATGTCACATATGTGCCATTTGGTCACATTTGCCATAAAGTAGTCCCTTTGCACATACTGCTATAAGATAGTCTCCTGGCACATACTGCCATAAGGTAGTCATTGGCACATACTATCATAAGGTAGTCCCTTGGCACATACTATCATAAGATAGTCCCTTGGGAGATACTGCCATAAAGTAGTCCCCTGGCACATACTGCCAAAAGGTAGTCCCCTGCCACAGACTGCCAAAAGGTAGTCCCTTGCCACATATTACCATAAGGTCATCCCTTGCCACAGACTGCCATAAGGTCAGCCCTTGCCTCATACTGCCATAAGGTCATCCCTTGCCACAGACTGCCATAAGGTCATCCATTGCCACATACTGCCATAAGGTGATCCCTTGCCTCATACTGCCATAAGGTCATCCCTTGCCACAGACTGCCATAAGGTCATCCCTTGCCACATACTGCCATATGGTCATCCCTCGCCACAGACTGCCATAAGGTCATCCCTTGCCTCATACTGCCATAAGGTCATCCCTTACCACAGACTGCCATAAGGTCATCCCTTGCCTCATACTGCCATAAGGTCATCCCTTGCCACAGACTGCCATAAGGTCATCCCTTGCCACATACTGCCATAAGGTCATCCCTTGCCACATACTGCCATAAGGTGATCCCTTGCCACAGACTGCCATAAGGTCATCCCTTGCCTCATACTGCCATAAGGTCATCCCTTGCCACAGATTGCCATAAGGTCATCCCTTGCCACATACTGCCATAAGGTCATCCCTTGCGACAGACTGCCATAAGGTCATCCCTTGCCTCATACTGCCATAAGGTCATCCATTGCCACAGACTGCCATAAGGTTATCCCTTGCCTCATACTGCCATAAGGTCATCCCTTGCCACATACTGCCATAAGGTCACCCCTGGCCACAGACTGCCATAAGGTCATCCCTTGCCTCATACTGCCATAAGGTCATCCCTTGCCACAGACTGCCATAAGGTGATCCCTTGCCACATACTACCATACTTTCATCCCTTGCCACATATTACCATACTTTCATCCCTTGCCACATACTGCCATATTTTCATCCCTTGCCACATACTGCCATAATTCCATTCCTTGCCTCATACTGCCATAATTTCATTCCTTGCCTCATACTGCCATAATTTCATTCCTTGCCTCATACTGCCATAATTTCATTCCTTGCCTCATACTGCCATAATTTCATTCCTTGCCTCATACTGCCATAATTTCATTCCTTGCCTCATACTGCCATAATTTCATTCCTTGCCTCATACTGCCATAATTTCATTCCTTGCCACATATTACCATACTTTCATCCCTTGCCACATATTACCATACTTTCATCCCTTGCCTCATACTGCCATAATTTCATTCCTTGCCTCATACTGCCATAATTTCATTCCTTGCCACATACTGCCATAATTTCATTCCTTGCCACATATTACCATACTTTCATCCCTTGCCTCATACTGCCATAATTTCATCCCTTGCCCCATACTGCCATAATTTCATCCCTCGCTACATACTGCCATAATTTCATTCCTTGCCTCATACTGCCATAATTTCATTCCTTGCCTCATACTGCCATAATTTCATTCCTTGCCACATATTACCATACTTTTATCCCTTGCCACATATTACCATACTTTCATCCCTTGCCTCATACTGCCATAATTTCATTCCTTGCCTCATACTGCCATAATTTCATTCCTTGCCACATATTACCATACTTTCATCCCTTGCCTCATACTGCCATAATTTCATTCCTTGCCTCATACTGCCATAATTTCATTCCTTGCCACATATTACCATACTTTCATCCCTTGCCTCATACTGCCATAATTTCATCCCTTGCCTCATACTGCCATAATTTCATTCCTTGCCTCATACTGCCATAATTTCATTCCTTGCCTCATACTGCCATAATTTCATTCCTTGCCACATACTGCCATAATTTCATTCCTTGCCACATACTGCCATAATTTCATTCCTTGCCACATACTGCCATAATTTCATTCCTTGCCTCAAACTGCCATACTTTCATCCCTTGCCACATATTACCATACTTTCATCCCTTGCCACATATTACCATACTTTCATCTCTTGCCACATATTACCATACTTTCATCCCTTGCCACATATTACCATACTTTCATCCCTTGCCACATGTTACCATACTTTCATCTTTTGCCTCATACTGCCATAATTTCATTCCTTGCCTCATACTGCCATAATTTCATTCCTTGCCTCATACTGCCATAATTTCATCCCTTGCCTCATACTGCCATAATTTCATTCCTTGCCACATACTGCCATAATTTCATTCCTTGCCTCATACTGCCATAATTTCATTCCTTGCCACATACTGCCATAATTTCATTACTTGCCTCATACTGCCATAATTTCATCCCTTGCCTCATACTGCCATACTTTCATCCCTTGCCACAGACTGCCATAAGGTCATCCCTTGCCTCATACTGCCATAAGGTCATCCCTTGCCACAGACTGTCATAAGGTCATCCCTTGCCTCATACTGCCATAAGGTCATCCCTTGCCACAGACTGCCATAAGGTCATCCCTTGCCACATACTGCCATAAGGTCATCCCTTGCCACATACTGCTATAAGGTGATCCCTTGCCACAGACTGCCATAAGGTCATCCCTTGCCTCATACTGCCATAAGGTCATCCCTTGCCACAGACTGCCATAAGGTCATCCCTTGCCACATACTGCCATAAGGTCATCCCTTGCCACAGACTGCCATAAGGTCATCCCTTTCCTCATACTGCCATAAGGTCATCCATTGCCACAGACTGCCATAAGGTTATCCCTTGCCTCATACTGCCATAAGGTCATCCCTTGCCACATACTGCCATAAGGTTATCCCTTGCCACAGACTGCCATAAGGTCATCCCTTGCCTCATACTGCCATAAGGTCATCCCTTGCCACAGACTGCCATAAGGTCATCCATTGCCACATACTGCCATAAGGTCATCCCTTGCCACATACTGCCATAAGGTGATCCCTTGCTACATATTGCCATAAGGTCATCCCTTGCCACATACTGCCATAATTTCATCCCTTGCCACATACTGCCATAATTTCATTCCTTGCCTTACACTACCATAAGATCATCCCTTGCCACATACTGCCATAATTTCATCCCTTGCCACATACTACCATACTTTCATCCCTTGCCACATATTACCATACTTTCATCCCTTGCCACACATATTACCATACTTTCATCCCTTGCCACATACTGCCATATTTTCATCCCTTGCCACATACTGCCATAATTTCATTCCTTGCCACATATTACCATACTTTCATCCCTTGCCACATATTACCATACTTTCATCCCTTGCCACATACTGCCATACTTTCATCCCTTGCCTCATACTGCCATAATTTCATTCCTTGCCACATACTGCCATAATTTCATTCCTTGTCAGATATTACCATACTTTTATCCCTTGCCTCATACTGCCATAATTTCATTCCTTGCCTCATACTGCCATAATTTCATCCCTTGCCACATACTGCCATAATTTCATGCCTTGCCTCATACTGCCATAATTTCATTCCTTGCCTCATACTGCCATAATTTCATTCCTTGCCACATATTACCATACTTTCATCCCTTGCCACATATTACCATACTTTCATCCCTTGCCTCATACTGTCATAATTTCATTCCTTGCCTCATACTGCCATAATTTCATTCCTTGCCTCATACTGCCATAATTTTATTCCTTGCCACATATTACCATACTTTCATCCCTTGCCTCATACTGCCATAATTTTATTCCTTGCCTCATACTGCCATAATTTCATTCCTTGCCACATATTACCATACTTTCATCCCTTGCCTCATACTGCCATAATTTCATCCCTTGCCTCATACTGCCATAATTTCATTCCTTGCCTCATACTGCCATAATTTCATTCCTTGCCTCATACTGCCATAATTTCATTCCTTGCCTCATACTGCCATAATTTCATTCCTTGCCTCATACTGCCATAATTTCATCCCGTGCCTCATACTGCCATAATTTCATCCCTTGCCTCATACTGCCATACTTTCATCCCTTGCCACATACTACCATACTTTCATCCCTTGCCACATACTACCATACTTTCATCCCTTGCCACATACTACCATACTTTCATCCCTTGCCACATACTGCCATAATTTCATCCCTTGCCACATACTACCATACTTTCATCCCTTGCCTCATACTGCCATAATTTCATCCCTTGCCTCATACTGCCATACTTTCATCCCTTGCCTCATACTGCCATAATTTCATCCCTTGCCACATATTACCATACTTTCATCCCTTGCCTCATACTGCCATAATTTCATTCCTTGCCTCATACTGCCATAAGGTCATCCCTTGCCACATATTGCCATACTTTCATCCCTTGCCACATACTGCCATAATTTCATCCCTTGCCTCATACTGCCATAAGGTCATCCCTTGCCACATACTGCCATAATTTCATCCCTTGCCACATACTGCCATACTTTCATCCCTTGCCTCATACTGCCATAATTTCATCCCTTGCCTCTTACTGCCATAAGGTCATCCCTTGCCACATACTGCCATAATTTCATCCCTTGCCACATACTGCCATACTTTCATCCCTTGCCTCATACTGCCATAATTTCATCCCTTGCCTCTTACTGCCATAAGGTCATCCCTTGCCTCATACTGCCATAATTTCATTCCTTGCCTCATACTGCCATAAGGTCATCCCTTGCCACATATTGCCATACTTTCATCCCTTGCCACATACTGCCATAATTTCATCCCTTGCCTCATACTGCCATAAGGTCATCCCTTGCCACATACTGCCATAATTTCATCCCTTGCCACATACTGCCATACTTTCATCCCTTGCCTCATACTGCCATAATTTCATCCCTTGCCTCATACTGCCATAAGGTCATCCCATGCCACATACTGCCATAATTTCATCCCTTGCTACATACTGCCATAATTTCATCCCTTGCCACATACTGCCATAATTTCATCCCTTGCCACATACTGCCATACTTTCATCCCTTGCCTCATACTGCCATAATTTTATCCCTTGCCACATATTACCATACCTTGCCTCATACTGCCATAATTTCATCCCTTGCCACATATTACCATACTTTCATCCCTTGCCTCATACTGCCATAATTTCATCCCTTGCCTCATACTGCCATACTTTCATCCCTTGCCTCATACTGCCATAATTTCATCCCTTGCCACATATTACCATATTTTCATCCCTTGCCTCATACTGCCATAATTTCATCCCTTGCCTCATACTGCCATAATTTCATTCCTTGCCACATACTGCCATAATTTCATCCCTTCCAACATACTACCATACTTTCACCCCTTGCCTCATACTGCCATAATTTTATTCCTTGCCACATATTACCATACTTTCATCCCTTGCCTCATACTGCCATAATTTCATCCCTTGCCTCATACTGCCATACTTTCATCCCTTGCCACATACTGCCATAATTGCATCCCTTGCCACATACTGCCATAATTTCATCCCTTGCCTCATACTGCCATAATTTTATTCCTTGCCACATATTACCATACTTTCATCCCTTGCCTCATACTGCCATAATTTCATCCCTTGCCTCATACTGCCATACCTTCATCCCTTGCCACATACTGCCATAATTTCATCCCTTGCCACATACTGCCATAATTTCATCCCTTGCCACATACTGCCATAATTTCATCCGTTGCCACATACTACCATACTTTCATCCCTTGCCACATACTGCCATAATTTCATCCCTTGCCACATACTGCCATAATTTCATCCGTTGCCACATACTACCATACTTTCATCCCTTGCCACATATTGCCATACTTTCATCCCTTGCCACATGCTGCCATAATTTAATTCCTTGCCTCATACTGCCGTAAAGTAATCCCTTGCCACATGCTGCCAAAAGGTCATCCCTTGCCACATATTGCCATACTTTCATCCCTTGCCACATATTGCCATACTTTCATCTCTTGCCACATATTACCATACTTTCATCCCTTGCCACATACTGCCATAATTTCATTCCTTGCCCCATACTGCCATAAGGTCATCCCTTGCCACATACTGCCATAATTTCATCCCTTGCCACATATTGCCATACTTTCATCCCTTGCCACATTCTGCCATAATTTCATCCCTTGCCACATGTTGCCATACTTTCATCCCTTGCCACATATTGCCAATAGGTAGTCCCCGGGCGACGACCCCCAGGAGTCTGCAAAAAAAATGCACTCGTGAACTGAAAGACATAGCCCGGAATCGAACCCATAGCCTTTGGAGCATGAGGAACACGGCTTGATCAATTCACCACAGGGATTCTCTAATGTCCATGTTATGAGGCTTGGTCAACCCTTGTGCCTGTATGGTTGGAAAATAGAATCCTTCCGCTTCTGATGATGAAATACAGGTCGCTGTCTTGGTAAGCTAGCATGCTAACCACTTTGCAACTTTGACTGCTGTCACTACAGTAAGTATCAAATTAAGGACTTTTTTCAATGTCCTGAACTGTATTGTACATATATCGCTGCCCATAATTTTATAGACCAAACGTGAACCATATCTAAAAAGATCTAATATGAACTGATGGAATATGAGACGTAATGGCTAGATGACATCCTGGTAGATTAGGAACATACTCATCCTGAGCAGACTCATGAGCTCTGCATGCATGGTGTGCAAGTTGTGGGTGCAGGTTACCTACCATCATCAAGGTATTTTCAGTAACTCTCACTGGGTAGTAACGAAAGGCCTTAGTCACTGTGATGCCAGCTCTTGCCACATAAACGTCTTGCATCCCAGTGGGGATTGAATCCTGGAACACCATGTCATACCAAGCTTGCTAACTATTATGTCACTGTGTTTCAGTGTTTACACCCCTGCTTTGAATAATCAATCCTATTTTGTCTGATTCATTCAGGAAGAGATAGAACAAGCTCAGGGAATGGTCATAGCAGTGAAAGCCATCACATCCCTTCTTTTGCAAGCTTCACTTGTACCTTGTGCTGGAAATCCAGCTAATGGTTCTTATGAGACCAGACCAAGGGACAAACCATTGGCTTTTCTTCACACCAGGTGATGCAGTACTTTCTTTCATTAAAATAATATTTTCTGTGTTGTGAATAACTGTACATCTATATCTATAAAACACAATGTATGTGTGTGTGTGTCTGTCTGTCTGTCCGTCCGTCCATCCATCCGTTCTTTATGCATTTGCGAACGGTCTATCTGAGATGAAATTTTCTTCATGTTTTCTTTCCATTCCCGTGCAACCAACTGTCATAGTTTTTTAGTGAACAATCAGCTACTTACTTACTAAAATTTAATATTGTAATTACATGACTTAACATAAGAAAAATTATATCAAGGGACATAACTTTTAGTAGCATTGCTATATCTTAAGTCCCTTGGCTATAGATAGATAGATAGATAGATAGATAGATGGATGGATGGTTGGTTGGTTGCTTGGTTGGTTGGTTGGTTAGGTTAGGTTAGTTAGTTAGTTAGTTTAGGTTATTAGTTAGTTAGTTAGTTAGTTAGGTTAGTTAGTTAGTTAGGTTAGTTAGTTAGTTAGTTTAGTTTAGTTAGTTAGTTGGGAACGGGAGCTTATGTGACTACTTACATGAATTAAATGAGATGCTCCACCACCAGGATGGGCGAAGCCGGGCCGGGTCAGACAGACAGACAAACAGACAGATAATCGGGAACGGGAGCTTATATGACTACTTATATGAATTAAATGAGATGCTCCCCCTCCAGGAGCTGGGCGAAGCCGGGCCGGGTCAGACAGACAGACAGATAGATAGATAGACAGACAGACAGATAGTCGGGAACGGGAACGGGAGCTTATATGACTACTTATATGAATTAAATGAGATGCTCCCCACCAGGATGGGCGAAGCCGGGCCGGGTCAGACAGACAGACAGACAGATCCCCGCCAGGGCCTGGGCGAAGCCGGGCCGGACAGCTAGTTTTTTCATAATTATCAGTATTTTGAAACCACATGTGACGGAAAAAAAACTTCATATGTAGATCATAAAAACGTCTTTGTTAGGGAACAAATACACATACAGGATACCAATAACGACCCTTGTCAGTAAGTAAAGAATCCTTTCTGCACCACATATAAAATCCTTCTCAAGGTGTGAAAAGGGTTACATGGATGACCAATGCCACAGGCATGATTTTGAAGTAAATGGATTGTTTCTTAAGTTCTTTCTGGAGAAAAGCATAGTAGCCTGTGACCACTTGATCTTTACATGTCACATTTATAACTCTTACTGTGTGCTGTTTTGCTACTCCATGTTGTTGATTTTTATTTCAATTTGAACATTTTAATCTTTCGCTGCCTTTAGCTTTTCATTAAGGTATTAGGATTTTATGTTTTATGACATTGTTTGCAATGACTTTCACATATCGTATGTTCTGACTTGATGATAACAGTGCTGTCTGTTACAGATGTGGCAAGAAGCTGTCTGTTATCCGAGGTCTGATTGAGCAAGAAATTATCAATTTGTGTGCTGCCAGGTAATGTTTGCATTTCCTCTTTTATGTGCACAACATATAGCTCTTCAAAGATGGGGGTACAGATAGAGGATTTAAAATAAGAATAGAGAAATTGACAAGAATTGCATACCACTAGGAAATTTGTGGAAGCCAAACAAAATAATATCGAGTTTAGATTATTTAACTCTTATCAAATCAGTACTGCTATAGGAACATAAACATGTGAATAACTAAAACAATATTAAATAAATACAAATGTTCATTAACTGATGTCTGCCCAGTACAGAAAGAACTAAAATGACATGACAAAATTAGTAAATTACTAATTCAGAGATATATAAGGAACTAACATTTTAGCAAATGATATAACCAAGACTGAAGAAGCCGGTTGAACGAGGTGGGATATTTTTTTCTATATATCAGATTGGATAGCAAATGAAGAGGTTAGGAAAATATGCTGTTGCTGGATAGGACACATTGAGAAAACTTGTTGATAATACAACTGTGGAGCCCAGAGAGGAGTGGAGAGTCATGATCATCATTGTCTGTTTCAGACTAGGCACTTGTTGAACAAGAGGACTTGGTGCTTGAGTAAAAATGTTAAAGTTATCCCATGACAACTACTATGGAATATGAAGTTTTATTCCTTCACTTAACTGGTTCACAGTATAATAAGTTGAATTGACCAGCTTCCTTCCTCATAGCCTTTCCTCTCCAAAAATTTGCAAATAATGATTAAATTCTAAACTCATGAGGCTGGGTAGCTCAGAAAAACAACAGTTCTGCCACCACTGGGGTTTGAAACCCGGACCACAGTAAGTCAGAACATTAGCTACTATGTTGGCATAACAGCATGACACTTGTATTTCCTGAATCTGTCACATACCCTTATTTGTGTACAAGACATGTCTCCAAATTTTATAGCATTCTTCAAATCAGTCCCATCTATTTCTGGCCACAAGGAGCCAAACAATAAAGGAAAAAAAAACTGCAGGACAAAGCTGGGTCCAATGGGCAGACGGTTTTTATTAAGAAAGTAGATTTTGTAGTCTTTAGAAACCATGAAGAATGTGCTGTGGTTCTGCAGTTAGATAGCACATGATGGCTCATTGCTAATTGTTTTTTTGTTGAATAATTTCTATCTCAAGACATAAATCTTTCTTTCAAAAGTTAACATTTAGTAAAGATTTCCCTTCATATCATATAATTCAGTGTATTTGCTGATCTCTAAACTCAGGTCAGACCGGATGGTGCCTCAGTCTTACAGTGGAAGCCCATCTGACAGAGCAAGCTTGAGTTTATATGAATGTAACTTGGAGAGAGAACTGGGCTTAGAGGACTTTAGTCTAGGACAGGTGTGTGTATTCTCTTTGTCTTTCTTGTGACTGAAAAAAAAGTGTCTTTACTATGACTTTCATTTGTACTTAAAATATTTTTCTAGATATATATATAGAAAATCTGCAAATTAAATTGTATGTGAGGAAGCTAAGGCTGTGTCTAACAGTTACAAACTCACTATATGGGTCGCTGGAACAGCTGTAGAGGACCTTGATAAAAATGGCAATCAGCAGCCTAGAGTAACTTTGGGACCAACAACAGTTTATATAAGGAAACAATCATAATTACTTAAAGATGGTCTGCCTAAAGTAACTTTGGGCCCAACAACAGTTTATATAAGGAAACAATCATAATTACCCTAAGATGGTCACATGGTGCTTTCCCTTATTTTAGGAATATTTGTTTTTTTTTTCTGGCAGAACCTAATTTCAACCAATCCGTATGTGCTGTTCTGAATCATGAGCTGGTTGCTTCCTAATATGCCTGTAAACCACCTGCCCCTCCTGGACTTAAAATTAAAGAATGAGCAGACTGCAGAATTACCACACATATATTTCGCTGAAGTGCTACAGGATGTATTCTTAATGACTGTGCAGTGTTTGAAAATAATGCCGGTCCAAGTTATGTATTTACCTATTATGTTGCATGAACTTTACAGAGGGTGAATACAAAACTTGGACCGGCAATATTTTCAAACACAGTCATTACAAATATACCCTATATATCGAACCTGTTTTGCTGTATGGCAGTGAGTCTTGGAATGTAAATGAACAAATTAGGAAGAACTTCGAAGCAACAGAGATGTGGTTCCTAAGACAAATGTTGCGAATTCCTTGGACTGCCAGAGTAACTAACCACAATTGCCTGAAAGAACATTATATACAGCAATAAGAACGAGACAAACAGCTTTCTTTAGTCAAGAGAAGAGAGGCATTGGAGAACATCGTAACAACTGGAAAGATCAAAGGGAAGACAGGCAGAGGCCGACGAAGAGAAATTATGCTGGATGGATTGAGATGCTGGCATGGAGGAATATCAACAGCAGAATTGATCCAGAAAACAAAAGACCGAGATCTGTCGAAAGACACGAAAGCCTACGCCATCTGGCATGCTACTTGGTGGTGATGATGATAAATATTTTGCTGGAGATAGGAAGCATTAGAAGATCTTTGCTGCAAAAACATCTTTCGTGACACTTAAATGATGCGCTGATGGGGTTACAGAATAAAAGATCAGTTGTATATTTCATCATCTATTTGGACAGCTGCTTGTTGTTCATATTGCTTAAAGTGTTAAATACTGATTGTAATATTTGATGACAAAGAATCATAGTAATTCTGCATTTTATTTCATAACAATTAGGTCTCTATTGAATCTACGTGGTCATTGGTTGGTAGCTTGGACAATAACCTTTCAAACTCGGACACTACTGATTCTCTGGATAGTCCCCGAGGACAGGGAGGTACAGCTGATACCACTCCATCCTCTTCATCAACCTCTAGAGGACACAAGTTGGCCTCCAGCAGATCAGTCAGTAATTGTGGACTGGACATTCATTCTTGCCTCCAGTTTTTGCTAGAGCTGTATGGAGCATGGCTGCATATTGATAACAGCCCCAAGCCCCCTCTTATGCTGCTCAACTCGGTGGTGAAATCTGTAAGTATGTATATTGCTCTCTCTCTCTCTCTCTCTCTCTCTCTCTCTCTCTCTCTCTCTCTCTCTCTCTCTCTCTCTCTCTCTCTCTCTCTCTCTCTCTCTCTCTCTCTCTTTATCTATGTGTGTGTGTCTGTCAGTCAGCGTGACCGAGAGGTTTAGTGTGCTCATGCTTAAACTTCATTTGCACTGACAGTGAAGTAGTGGGTTCATTCCATCTCTCTCTCTCTCTCTCTCTCTCTCTCTCATGTGTGCACATGCACTAGAAAATCAACTTAGGGTTGATCCACATCTCTGTCTCTCTGTCTCTCTCTCTCTCTCTCTCTCTCTCTCTCTCTCTCTCTCTCTCTCTCTCTCTCTCTTTCTCATGCGTGCACATGCACTAGAAAATCAACTTAGGGTTGATCCACATCTCTCTCTCTCTCTCTCTCTCTCTCTCTCTCTCTCTCTCTCTCTCTCTCTCTCTCTCTCTCTCTCTCTCTCTCTCTTTGTGTATCTTCATCTTTCACATTATCATTTTGTATGTATGACACTTGATTTTATCATGTATAATATAACATTACTGTAATGTGAGTGAGAGCGTTAGTGAGTGAGAGAGATAGAGAGAGAGAGAGAGAGAGAGAGAGAGAGGGGGGGGGGGGAGAGTTGAATTGCATCACTAATTTTTAAGTTACAAAATGTATATGTACAATTTCTCTCCATTTTCTTTACAATTTTGCGACAATGCTCATGACAATCGTCACTGTATGTGTGTGTAAAGTGTGGGAGTTTGATCATAATAGTAGGATGGGGGATGTGTGTGTGGGTGGATTCGTGATGTGTGTGGGTGGGCTCAGGATGTGTGGGTGGACAGGGTGGGATTGTGTGGGTTGGTGGGGGATTTGTGTGGGTGCATGCGAGATGTATGGGTTGGTGGGGAGATGTGTTTGTCTAGGTGGTTGTGGATGGAGGAGGATATGTTGGTGGATGATTGATGGTGGGTTATGGGATGGGTGGGGGTATATGTGTGGGTGGGGAGATGTGGGTGTGGGGAGATGTGGTGGGTGGGAGATGTGTGCAGGTGGGGGCGGTTGTGGGTTTGGGGATGTGTGGGTGAGGGATGTGTATGGGTGTGGGATGTTTGGGTGGATGGGTGGGGAGTGTGTGTGGGTGAATGTGTGTGTGGGTTGGGGGTGGGGTGCATCATGGGTGTGGGTGATGGATTTGCAGATTTGTGTGTGGGTGGGGGATATGTCTGGCTGGGTGGGGGTGTGTGTGGCTGGATGGAGGATGTATGTGTGGGTAGTGAGGGTGATTGTAGTTGGGGGAGGTGTGGATGGGTAGGAGATGTGTGGATAGATGTGTGTGTGGGTGGGGGATATGTCTGGCTGGGTGGGGGTGTGTGTGGCTGGATGGAGGATGTATGTGTGGGTAGTGAGGGTGATTGTAGTTGGGGGATGTGTGGATGGGTAGGAGATGTGTGGATAGATGTGTGTGTGGGTGAGGGATGTGTCTTTGGGATGTGTGTGGGTGTGGTGTTATGTGGGAGGGGAGCTGGGTGTGGATAAATGATGTTTGTGTGGGTGGGTGAAGGTGTGGTTGGGTTTGCGGGTGGGTGAAGGATGTGTGTGAGGATGGGGGATGTGTGCTTAGATGGGTGGTTGGGGTGTGTTAGTGTGGGTGGGTAGATAGGAGATGTATGTGTTGATGAGTGGTTAGGGGATGTGTGGGTGATAGTGGTTGAGGGATAAGTACGTGTGTCTAGGGATGTGTGAGGGGATGAGTGTATGGGTTGGGGATGTGTGTGTGGGTTGTGTGTGCGTTGATGGGAGGTGTGTGTTTGTGAATGGGGGATGTGTTGGTGGGTGGGGATGTGTGTGAGGGATGTTTGTATGGGTGGGGAGATTGTGCGTGGGTGGGGATGTGTGTGTGTATATGGTTAGGGGTGTGTGGTTAAGGGATGTGTGGCTGGGGGAATGGGTGGATGGAGGATGTCTGGTTGGGTAGAGAATGTGTGCGTGGGTAATTGTATATGAGTAAGGGTGTGTGGTTAAGGGATGTTTGGTTGGGGGACGGGTGGGTAGAGGATATGTGGGTGGGTAGAGGATATGTGGGTGGGTGAGTGTGTGCAGGTTAGGAGATGGTGGGGGATGTTCGTAGGTGTGGGCTCGGGATCTGTGAGTGGGCTGGGGGAGATGGGAGATTATGTGGGTGAGTGCGGAATTTGTGTGTGGGTAGGTGCGGAATATGTGAGTTGACGGGGAGATGTGTGTGTGGCTGAGGAATGTGTGTTTGGCTGGGTGGTTGGAGGTGTGTGGGTGGAGGAGGATATTGGGTGAGTGATTGTTGGTGGGAAATGGGACGGGTAGAGGATATGTGAGTGGGTGGAGTGATGTGTGTAGGTGGGGGATGTGTGGGTTATTGAATGCATGTGTGCTTGGTGTGTGGGTAAATGGGATGTGTGGTGGGTGAGAGGTGTGTGTGGGTGGGGAGATGTGTAGGTGTAGGGATGTGGTGGATGGGTGGGGGAATGTATTGTATGTGTGTGTGGTTGGGTGGGGGAGTTGGAGTGAATGGGGGATGTGTGGGTGGGTGGTGGATGTGTCTCATAAAATAGTAATATGCATTGTTTATGTTTACAAAATTCATGTGACAATGTTGTTTCCTTTATGTTTACAAAATTCATGTGACAATGTTGTTTCCTATGCACTGTTGATGAAAGAAAGATGAGTGATTGGGAGTTACCCTTTGAAAATAAAGTCTGTTCGTTCGTTCATTCGTTCATTCTCTCTCTCTCTCTCTCTCTCTCTCTCTCTCTCTCTCTCTCTCTCTCTCTCTCTCTCTCTCTCTCTCTCTCTCTCTCTCTCTCTCTCTCTCTCTCTCTCTGTCTCTCTCTCACTCTCTCATGCGTGCACATGCATATATATATATATATATATATATATATATATATATATATATATATATATATATATATAGTTCAAAGCCCTTTTTTGTGCTGCTGAACTCAATAATGAAATGTGTAACATGATATTTAAGCAGACTTGGCTTCTTAATGTTCACATTGTAACTATTTTTTTTTTCATCCATCACAAGTAAGTTTTTCCTTACATCTTCCTCATTTCTCTTTTAAAAGATAATGTTGGTTGCATTGTGTCTGTTTACAGCAAAACTGAAACAGTTGTTCCTTTCAGCCAACACATCTGACTTTAACTCAGCAGTTGTTTGGACCAGGTTTTCCTTCCCACTTCAACTTATACTATGTCTTCTGTTCAGTGAAGGTTTCATAATTTGTACGAGAGTACTGAGAGCATACATATTTTCTGTGGCAACCTATGGGCGTGAAACTTGGAAATGTAGCAAATCAGTTGAGAAGCACATGTGTGTCTTTGAGTACAAGTGTTATAGAAGAGTATTTATTATAAACTCATTGAACAAAGCAAGAAAAAACACATCTATCTAAAAAGAACTCAACTTTGACGAATATTGCTTACTAAGACATAAAATTTAGGACAGTTAAATATTTTGGGTGTATAAAGAGATATGAATGTCTAGAATAGATCATTATGGAGGGAAGTGTACCGGGAAGGTCCAGGTGATCCCAGCATAAGCCATTAAAGCCAGTATGAATACATGTCATAGGTGAATTAAAATGTTTTTTGGGGGGCTTCATTGTTGGAACCCTTATACTCCAGACCTATGTGAGAAAATTCAGGGCAAATGTCTCGTTTAGTATTAATCAAAGACAATGTCTTAGGAGAGAAAATCATTCAAAAAACAAATGAAAATTGTAAATTAATTAGAGAAATTAAACATAGACAGTCAAGTTTTTTGGGCATATAATGAGGAGAAATAAACTTTAAAACTTGGTGACAACTGGCAACATTTAAGGGGAAAGATAAAAGGAAGACAAAGAGAGAAATGCCTGGATGCCTTGGCATCTGATTAAAGACTGGAGATCATTGAGATGGTTTATCAGCATGGCACATGATGATGATGATGTCTATTTTACTTTTGAACAGTTTCTCCATTTACTAAGTGTATATTTTTTTTATTTTATTTTTTACCTTTATGTAACATCAACTGTAAAACATACACATATCTATTAGATCTTTCTGCTTGGTTCGAAATCAATTACATAATATACTTTAATCACCTTTTCTATTTTTCTTTTCATTTAATGCAATCATAGAACATACCGTTAGCCATCTTTTTCCTGTAATTCCTCATCAGATAGTGTGTTTGTCAGACTTGTTTATGGAGAGGGAACAATTTGAGTTCATGCAGGACATCCTTCTAGATCTTCTCAAGGGACACCCTGTTGAGGATGAACTCATCACTCAGTATCTTGTGGTGGGCATGTGTAAGGCAACAGCTGTCGTTGGCACGGTGAGTCTGTATTGTGTAACACATGTTTCTGTAACTGTTTTCTTGAACTCAAGCAAATTAACTCTTAAGGGCCATATAGTATGGATGGGTGTGTAGTATGTCGTGTAGTAGCCATATAGTATGTGGATGGGTGTGTGGGGATGTGTGTGTGGGAATGTGTTATGGGTTGGGGGATGGGTGTGGCTGATGGTATATGGATGGAAGAGGTGTGTGGGTTGGGGATGTGTGGGTGGGTGTTTGTGTGTGGGTGAGGGAATGTGTGGATGGGGAATGTATGTGTGGATTGTGGAGGTGCGTGGGTGGGTGGTTGAGGTGTTTTGGAGTATGGGAGAAGTGTGTGGGTGGGGAGATGTGTGCGGGTGGGGATGTGAGTGGGTGGGTGGGAAGGTGTAGGATGTGTGGGTTTGTGGGGATGTGTAGGTAGGTGCGGAGATGAGTGGGTTGGTGGGTGGAGGGATGTGAGTATGGATGGGGCGTGTGTGTGGGTGAGGGATGTGTGGGAGGAGGATGCGTGTTTGGGTTGGTGTGTTTGCGTTGGTGTTGGTGGGTAGTGGGATGTGTGGGTGTTGGTGGGTGGGGGATATGTGGGTGTTGGTAGGTGGGGGATGTGTGTTTGCGTGGGAGATGTGTGTATTGGTGGGGGAATGTGTGTCGGTGGGGGATGTGTGTGTGGCTGTTGAGGTGTGTGGGTGGGCGGGGATAAGTGTGTGTGGATGGGTAAATGTGTGTGTGGATGGAAAGATGTGTGGGTATGGGTGATTGATGTGTGAGTGGGTGAGGGATATATGTGTGTTGGTGTGGGATGTGCATGTGTGAGGGGTATGTGTGTGTGGTTGGAGGGTGTGTGGGTGGGTGGAGCATGTGTGTGTGGGTGAGCTTGAGTGGATTGGGGTATGTGTGAGTGGGTGGAAAGATGTGTGTGGGTGGGTGAGGGATGTGTGTGTGTGGGTGGGTGGGTGAGGGATGTGTGTGTGTGGGTGGGTGGGTGAGGAATGTGTGTGTGGGTGGGTGGGTGAGGGATGTGTGTGTGTGGGTGGGTGCGAGATGTCTGGGTTGGTGGCGGGATCTGTGAGTGGGTGGAGGGATGTGTGGTGGGTGGGGGATGGTTGGGTGATGTGTGAATAGATGAGGGATGTGTGTGTGGGAGGGGGGATGTGTCACATAACATGAGAATATGCATTGTTTATGCTTACAACATTTATTTGACAATGTTGTTTTCCTATGTGAATGCATCATGCAAAAAGAACAAAAGATGAGTGATTGGAAGGGCTGAATGTAAGACGGGCCTATGCGCCCAATTTGTTACCCTTTGAAAATAAAGATCAATAATAATAATAATAATAATAATAAATAAATGTAGATATTCTCATATTTGGGATAGAGTTTGTCTCCCCCATTGAGTTTTCATATGCTGGTACAAAGTTTTAACCACTTGTGTTTATCACCAATATGGATAACATATACATCTAGGAAGTTTAAATGAGTTGCTTGTTGCAGATGGCCAAAGTTTACTATATAAGAGCAATGTGATCTCCAACACTATAAACCGTCTTGAAAATTGCTGTCTGAATTTTGATAAAAAGTTTAATATAGAAAAGACAGGATTTATGACAATTTGACATACACAGTTGTAATAAAACATAAATATAAATGGAAATTTATTAAAAACAAGTTACATAGTACGTGTAAGTGGGCAGTGTTTACAGAGGGTGGAAGACTGGATAGAAACATAGTACGTGTAAGTGGGCAGTGTTTACAGAGGGTGGAAGACTGGATAGAAACATAGTACGTGTAAGTGGGCAGTGTTTACAGAGGATGGAAGACTGGATAGAAACATAATACGTGTAAGTGGGCAGTGTTTACAGAGGATGGAAGACTGGATAGAAACATAGTATGTGTAAGTGGGCAGTGTTTACAGAGGATGGAAGACTGGATAGAAACATAGTACGTGTAAGTGGGCAGTGTTTACAGAGGATGGAAGACTTGATAGAAACATAGTACGTGTAAGAGGGCAGTGTTTACAGAGGATGGAAGACTGGATAGAAACATAGTACGTGTAAGTGGGCAGTGTTTACAGAGGATGGAAGACTGGATAGAAACATAGTACGTGTAAGTGGGCAGTGTTTACAGAGGATGGAAGACTGGATAGAAACATAATACGTGTAAGTGGGCAGTGTTTACAGAGGATGGAAGACTGGATAGAAACATAGTACGTGTAAGTGGGCAGTGTTTACAGAGGATGGAAGACTGGATAGAAACATAATACGTGTAAGTGGGCAGTGTTTACAGAGGATGGAAGACTGGATAGAAACATAGTATGTGTAAGTGGGCAGTGTTTATAGAGGGTGGAAGACTGGATAGAAACATAGTACGTGTAAGTGGGCAGTGTTTACAGAGGGTGGAAGACTGGATAGAAACATAGTATGTGTAAGTGGGCAGTGTTTACAGAGGGTGGAAGACTGGATAGAAACATAGTATGTGTAAGTGGGCAGTGTTTACAGAGGATGGAAGACTGGATAGAAACATAGTATGTGTAAGTGGGCAGTGTTTATAGAGGGCGGAAGACTGGATAGAAACATAGTACGTGTAAGTGGGCAGTGTTTATAGAGGGTGGAAGACTGGATAGAAACATAGTACGTGTAAGTGGGCAGTGTTTACAGAGGGTGGAAGACTGGATAGAAACATAGTACGTGTAAGTGGGCAGTGTTTACAGAGGGTGGAAGACTGGATAGAAACATAGTACGTGTAAGTGGGCAGTGTTTACAGAGGATGGAAGACTGGATAGAAACATAATACGTGTAAGTGGGCAGTGTTTACAGAGGATGGAAGACTGGATAGAAACATAGTATGTGTAAGTGGGCAGTGTTTACAGAGGATGGAAGACTGGATAGAAACATAGTACGTGTAAGTGGGCAGTGTTTATAGAGGGTGGAAGACTGGATAGAAACATAGTACGTGTAAGTGGGCAGTGTTTACAGAGGGTGGAAGACTGGATAGAAACATAGTACGTGTAAGTGGGCAGTGTTTATAGAGGGTGGAAGACTGGGCAGTGTTTACAGAGGGTGGAAGACTGGATAGAAACATAGTATGTGTAAGTGGGCAGTGTTTACAGAGGGCGGAAGACTGGATAGAAACATAGTACGTGTAAGTGGGCAGTGTTTATAGAGGGTGGAAGACTGGATAGAAACATAGTACGTGTAAGTGGGCAGTGTTTATAGAGGGTGGAAGACTGGATAGAAACATAGTACGTGTAAGTGGGCAGTGTTTATAGAGGGTGGAAGACTGGATAGAAACATAGTACATGTAAGTGGGCAGTGTTTATAGAGGGTGGAAGACTGGATAGAAACATAGTACATGTAAGTGGGCAGTGTTTACAGAGGATGGAAGACTGGATAGAAACATAGTACGTGTAAGTGGGCAGTGTTTATAGAGGGTGGAAGACTGGATAGAAACATAGTACATGTAAGTGGGCAGTGTTTACAGAGGATGGAAGACTGGATAGAAACATAGTACGTGTAAGTGGGCAGTGTTTACAGAGGATGGAAGACTGGATAGAAACATAGTACGTGTAAGTGGGCAGTGTTTACAGAGGATGGAAGACTGGATAGAACCATAGAAACAAAAAATACAGAAAGACAACATCATTAACTATCAAACAGCACCTATCCTCAAAGATCCAAATTCAACAATGCATATGCAAAATAAGCTGATAGATCCTTTATTCGTCCTAATACTGTTTTACCAGTGCTAGACAGATAATTCTAGAACAAGAGATAGAGAGACAAATAAGAAATTAAGAACAAGTATAAGGATACCACTGATTACTGACTTTATATAACACCAAAGAATTAAATGGTTTGGAGACCTAGCTAGAATGGAACCAGATCAACCAGCCGGTAGAGCGTTTTACATGAGAACATCGGGATACAATTCGAGAGGATGACCCAGGAAAATGGCATAAAAGAGACTTAATATATCAAATATAACATAAGCACAAGCAGCATGACGAGCAAAAAACATAAAATTACATCCACCTCCTCGCTGTGACGCTTCATGGTTAAAGAAGTAGGAAATAAGAATCAGAGGAAGAAACAATTTTATGATAAGTTATTTCCAACTTTTTAACATTATATTGATATTTTTTAAACTGTGTGGCTGTGCTACCCAGCATCGTAGAATGGGTGAATGATAATTTTTGGAATGTTCTATAGTTGTTACTTAGAATATGTAAAGATGTAACATTTCATACCCCTACATCATTACCTTTACCTTTATGGATGATATACTTATTTTAAACAGAACATGTTTAAAATTAATAGCCAAGACAAATTGACACATAAAGTTTGGTAAAATTTACCGACCACAATTACTGGCCTCCATCATGAAAGCTTTTTTTTCCCAAATACTCCCTTCCATCCTTCACAACTTAAGAACCACTGGTGAAGTTTAGAGGTAATTAAAGTGACAAATTAAATATGTAAGTAGATATTTAATGACATTCACAAGACAAGATAAAAAAGCAGATACTAGTGGATACACTGGATAACAGAAGAGAAAGAAGCAATGCTCTTAAAGGCTTCATTTAACCTGTCTTTCACAAGTATCAATTAATGTATCTGTTTTGCTTTCTGAGTTTGTAAATTGGTCAGGCCTTAGGGCTAGATTTAAGAATTGGTTGATTGGTTCATCTGTTGGTTGTGAATTGTTAACTCTTAAATCTGATCCATTGTCATTAAGGTCATCTAGGCCCAGAAAAGGACTCTCATTAATCGTAGTGAGTTTGGTGTAGACACTTTTCCCGACCCAGTACTAAAATACCATCTCCATGGGGACAGTTTTGCAGGGTTCTGCCTTCTCCTGTCCAAGCCCAGAAACCAGCGGGGTGTGCAAGACCGGTACTGGAACTTCACATCTACAGAGAGATATATGAGGATGTGACCAGGTCATGATTCAGCACAGCACGTACCGACTGGCAGGTCTTAGGCCTAAGTTGATCATGTTTCCTCCATGGGTTTTAGGCAGGTCAGGCAATGTCTTGCCAAGTACAGGCAGGTTGATATTGACCACATCACCACTGATCTGCCATTTGGTCTGTACAAATATGGGGTTAGTACCATATGTCAGTACTATATGACAGTCAAAATTTTTTGGACATGTTATGAGAAGAAATGGATTGGAGAACTTAGTGACAACTGGCAAGATCGAAGGGAACAGACTAAGAGGAAGACTGAGAAGTAAATAACCTGGATGGCTTGGCCACATGGCATGGACGAGACAGGAACACTGAGCTGATCTATGACTCTGATGATCGAGTGAACTGGCAAGTCATGACCGCCCATGCTTTCAGGCATGGCACATGATTGATTGATTGACCATATGGCAGCTCCGTGGCGAAGGGGTTATGGAGGCAGTTTGTAATCCCGCAAGGCGTGTTCAAAACACAGCTGCAGGCAATTTGGCAGCAGACTGCCTTGCGCTGGTTTTTTTATGAAATGGTATAGGTGCCTGTCGTTCAGAAAGCAATGGTAAACTACTGAATGTAAACATTCCCAGGAATCACGAACAGCTGAGGATATGCAACTAGCTTTATTAACCATATGCCCAGTGTGCCTTAAGATATGTAAGACATGTAAAGCTCTGTTTACAAAGAGCTTTCATAATCAACTAGACTTTTTTATCATGTTTGCTTTGTTTACAAAGAGCTTTCATAATCAACTAGACTTTTATATCATGTTTGCTTTGTTTACAAAGAGCTTTCATAATCAACTAGACTTTTATATCATGTTTGCTTTGTTTACAAAGAGCTTTCATAATCAACTAGACTTTTATATCATGTTTGCTTTGTTTACAAAGAGCTTTCATAATCAACTAGACTTTTATATCATGTTTATATGAGTTCATAAATCTTCCTGTTTCATTTACAGGAGGCCTTGGTCAGCGAGCGTGTGGTAAAATTAGTAGAGGCAGGACTCAAGAGCACTCACTTACCAACCAAAATATCTGCTCTGCATGGATCATTGTATCTGCTAGAGACTGGTGTCACAGACCTCAACACCACTCTGCTGCCCATTCTCACAGACTTCCTTGTCAAGCATCTGACCATTGTCTCTCAGTAAGAACACTTTGTATTTAACCATGTCTTGTGCATCATCAAGTGCCATTGGAGGCCAGTTGTAATGAGTTTCTAACACTTGTTGTCCTATAAATTTTCTGTAAATTCCTCATTTTATTGCCACTAATTATTAGAAACACACCTTTAAAGAAATCTGAACAGTGTTTTTAATTGCGCTGGTCTCCCAGGTCTACCCAGTCTAAAATGAGTATCAGAAAATGACATGGGAAGTAAAGGCAACATACTTGATACTAACCACCTCAGTCTCAAGAACTGATAGGTCTATACAGAGATTGGGTTAGCACCATAAACCCAATATATCTCAAGTCTTGTAAGAGTCCTTTACTTTCAATATGTGGATAGTAAAGTCAACATACTTGATACTAACCACCTCAGTCTCAAGAACTGATAGGTCTATACAGAGATTGGGTTAGCACCATAAACCCAATATATCTCAAGTCTTGTAAGAGTCCTTTACTTTCTATATGTGGATAGTAAAGTCAACATACTTGATACTAACCACCTCAGTCTCAAGAACTGATAGGTCTATACAGAGATTGGGTTAGCACCATAAACCCAATATATCTCAAGTCTTGTAAGAGTCCTTTACTTTCTATATGTGGGTGGGTGTGAGGGTTGGGAGAAATGACCATGATTCTCCACATCTTGCAGTATCCAACAGCATGCATCAGCCTATATGCTGACACCTTTCTGTGCCATGTGTAAGGATCAGAAACATGGAGAGTGACAGAAACAGTTTCTTGTAAACTTCAAACATTGATTAACTGTAGCCTGCACAGGATAGGGCTACAATGATATGACAGGATCTCTCATGTGGAGTTCAGGCTGAGAGCTTGATGGATTCCATTTTTTTTTTTTGCGTTCGCCCATTTTGTACTCATGTGCATTCCATATACTACTACTACTACTACTACTACTACTACTACTACTACTACTACTACTACTACTACTACTACTACTACTTTAGTGCATTGGACTGATTTTTGCATTTAGATTAGCTTTCCCTATTACCAATGTCCCTTGCCATCAGGCCAACCCCTATGACCACTCCGGTACTTGTAATTTATGTCCCCAAGTCAAGGACAAGAAGTCAACATTTTAGTCAAACTGAACAATACAGCGGTTGAACCTGTTACCTCAGCATCAGCACACTGGATGTTTAAGAATGAATACTCTTATCCATTCAGACATGCTGACCTCCATGGGTTCCAATGAATGAAGAGATGAGAAAAGACACAGGCTCTGGGTAGAACACACATTGAGAAAACCTGGTAATAGTATCATTAGAAAGTCCTTTCTCTGCAGCCCACAGAACAAACCAAACAGTGAGAGACTTAGTACACGTGGAGAAAAGAATTAGAGACAGAGATGAATAATATGGGGAGGGTATGGAGGAGTTGCAGGGGATAGCAACAGATAGGACAGCTTGATGTGAGTTGGTTGTGGGTCTTTCCTGAAATAGAGAATATAGGGTAGAAGAAGAAGAATAAAATGTACCTATCATATTAGGTGGACTATTTAAGAACCATCTAGAGCTGGAAATCATTGTTGTTTTTAAATTGATTATGAATTTGTTATCATCATCATCACAGAACAGCAGTAATTGCTATTGTGCTCACTGCTAATCTAATCATCCTGGGTTCATATCTTGAAGCAGGAATTATTCTCGACCATGTGAGACTGCCAGGGTGACACTGACCACATGTGCTGTTTGGACAAACAAATACGAGCCTAGATCCATATCTGCAGCAGGAACATTAGCAAAGTTGACAGGGAGTTGTGCTGATTATGTCATGAGCACAGTCAGATAATGGTTCCATTCCTGTAGTCATCATCTGGCTAATTGAGGGACAGACTGGCCACAAATTCCTCTGCACATTGAGGCCTACAAAATGTGATGACCCTGTCAAATCACAGACCCATGGCAGGAAACTACCTCGGGACACATTATTATTATTAAAATATATTAGTCATTCTTACAATGACACTCATATTTTGTGTCTTTATCTACAATGTGGCCATGTCATTTACTAATTCTCCAGAGCTTGTATCATCAGTCAGCAGTTTGTGGCCACCATGTGGGCGGTAGCTTACTACATTATTGAGAACTTCTCTTCTGCCATCAAGGACATGGAATTCACACCTAAAGTCATGCAGGTCAGTTGAAACCTGTCAGGTCGTGTGATTAAGTGGTTCCAACCAATTTTGTGCAGACAGAAAGACTTTGTTTTAAATTTGGGATTATTCTAGGGGTAAGAGTCACATGGGAATAATAAATGCTGCACATTTTAACAGTATTAGTGACTGTTTTAAATATTTCAGCCAAAGTATGATTCATCTATTCACTTCATGTGATATATAACTCTGCAGTATGCCACTGGCGAGATGCAATGAAATGTGCCAGGCTATAAATTGTGCAGCCTATTGATTGTGGCTTCTATGTTTATTGTCTTGTGAAGTTTTAACTTCTTATCTTATATCTTTTCTTGTTTAGCATTTTAGCATCAGGTTAAGAAGAGACATCTGGCACACATTTTCTCATCTCCATCAAATAATCCATTTATGGTGTTATTCATCGCCTCAGATATTCCATCGTTCTCTATGGAGGCAGTCTTGTGATGATCTGGTTAGATGACCAAAGAATTTAACTTGTTATGTAGTGTCCATCAGTCCTGTTATGTTGTAGTGCAGTGAATCTTGGAGCGTGAACAGAGAAAGAAGAGTCTGGAGGCAGCTGTTTTAAGTTGTTGCATGTCCTTTACAGAATGTAGCAGTCAACCCCAACACTTTTTGACTGTTCATGATTCCTGGGCAAGTTTACGTTCAGTAGTTTGCCATTGCTTTCTAAATGACGTGCCCATACCATTTAATAAAAAACCAACACAGCTGTGTTTCGACCGTGGGTATGCAGGATTATGAACTTCGCACTTAACCCCTTCGCCACGGTGAATACTTTGGAAGGTCAGAGTAACTGACAATGAGTGCCTGAAAGGGGCTAATGAAAGTGGAGCATTATCCACAGCCATGGCAAAGTTTAATCAAGTTGTTTATATTGATCTGCAAGTTGAGCAGTACTGTAGAAGGTCACTGGCCATCATTGGGATATTGCCACACATTAGCCCCATATATGGAGAACAGTCAGTCAGATTCTGCTGCCTGATAATGTGTCAGCACATTGATCCCTACTGTTGAACCAGTACCTCACAGTCCACAATTTGTCTGCCCTGAACATCTTTCATATTTCTTATCTTGGAACCAGCTGATATTTCTCTTGTATGCTCACTGTAAACCAGCACTAGAGAGACAGGAATTCCAGGATGCTGGTGACATTATAAATAATTACTCCATTGCAGCTGTGAAAGGTTTCTAAACATGTATTCTATGAATGTTTCAGTAGCTGTGTGAATCTTTGCAGAAGTGTGTAGTTGTCAAAAGGTACTATTTTTAAAGGAAAAGCAGTGTAAATGTTGGTACTGATACTGACTTTTATACATTTAACCAAAACCATAAACTTTTTGAAGCTTTCTCGTATAATGAAAGGTGACTCAGAAAATTGTAGATAAAACACAAACACACTGTGAATGTGCGTACATACACACACCTGTGTACTAACACAATCATGCACACACAAGCTTATATATAAATGGTTTTTCCTGCTGAGCCATGAAGTTGATACTTTACGATAACCAGTTCTGTAATTTTGGGTTTTCATCTTAAGCAGGACAACATATCTAGTCTTGTTGTCAAGATTCTGTGTACTTTGTTGTTGTTATTCCTAAATACTAGCTCTGTGACGAGGGAGTTACAGATGCAATTTGTAATCCATCGTGTTCAAAACATTGCTGCGGGTGATTTGGCAGCAGACCTCCTTGCATTGGTTTTCATACAATGGTATGAGTGTCGGTCATTCAGAAAGCAATGGCAAATTACTGAACAGAAATTTTGCCAAGAAATCACAAACAGCCAATGATTGCTGGGGTTGACTGCGACATCCTGTAAAGGATATGCAACTAACATTTTGTTTTTATTTCTTATAATCAGTTCTGTCATTGCGTTTTCATCTTAAGCAGGACTGCATTGTATTTAGTCTTGTTATCAAGTTCTGTGTATTTAAAATTCCTAATGATAATCAATTCTCTCATTTTGAGTTTGCATCATAAACACTACTGCTTTATCTAGACTTGTTATCAAGTTTCTGTGTTTTTTAAATTCCTAATGATAATCAATTCTCTAATTTTGAGTTTGCATCATAAACACTACTGCTTTATCTAGTCTTGTTAACAAGTTTCTGTGTTTTTTAAATTCCAAATGATAATCAATTCTCTCATGTTGAGTTTGCATCATAAACACTACTGCTTTATCTAGTCTTGTTATCAAGTTTCTGTGTTTTTTAAATTCCAAATGATAATCAGTACTCTCATTTTGAGTTTGCATCATAAACACTACTGCTTTATCTAGTCTTGTTATCAAGTTTCTGTGTTTTTAAAATTCCAAATGATAATCAATTCTCTCATTTTGAGTTTGCATCATAAACACTACTGCTTTATCTAGTCTTGTTATCAAGTTTCTGTGTTTTTTAAAATTCCAAATGATAATCAATTCTCTCATTTTGAGTTTGCATCATAAACACTACTGCTTTATCTAGTCTTGTTATCAAGTTTCTGTGTTTTTTAAATTCCTAATGATAATCAATTCTCTCATTTTGAGTTTGCATCATAAACACTACTGCTTTATATCTAGACTTGTTATCAAGTTTATGTTGTTGCTGCTGCTGCTGCGGTTGTTGTTGTTGTTGTTACTGCTGCTGTGGCGGCTGTTGTTGTTGTTGTTGTTAATGGATAATCAGCTCTGTCAGAGGTCAGCATGGCCAAAGGGATGTGAGTACTCTTAAACTTCTGGTGCACTCATGGGGAGGGTAGCGGGTTCAACCCCTACACCGTTCAGTTGAACTGCAATTTTGGCTTCTCATCCTTGACTTGAGGACATAAATTACAAGTACCTCTGAAATTGAAGTGGGTTTGCCTGATGGCGAGGGACACCGGTAATAGGGGAAGCTAATCCACACACAAACATCAGTATAGTGTGCTTAATAGTAGTAGCAATTGATAGTAGTAGTTGTAGCACTGTATGGACTACGCTTGAATTCAAATCGAGCGAACAAAAAAAAATCGCTCTGTCATTTTTAGTGTTTATCTTAAGCAGGACATCATTATGTCTAGTTTTGTGGTCAAGTTTGTATGTTGGTTTGTTTCTTCAGCTGGTTGTGCAGACAGTGTCAGGCTCGGAAGAGAATGTCTCCACTTCTGTGTTTTTGACGGTGATGAAGGGCACAGAGAGACTGCTTCTGACCGACGTGCTGACCCCATCGGACACAGAAAACATCATCAAGCTTAGTATGGACAGGTAACTATCAGTAAATTGATTTTAGGCGTAGACAGTCCAGATTTTAGCCATGTTGTGAGGTGAAATCAACTGGAAAACTTAGTGACAACTGGCAAGATTGATGGGAAAAGAGCAAGGGGAAGGCAGAGAGAGAAATGCCTGGATGGTTTTTCCACGTGGTGTAATTGGGACAAGAACGCTGACCTGACACAAGATTCTGGTGATCATATGAGATGACCGTCCATGCTTATTGGCATGACACATGATCAGTGTGTGATTTATTTTCCTACTTGCACTTTATTAGCCCTTATATTCTGATTTTTGGGGAGATTAGTTATTGCCATGCCTTTTTTCATAACTTAGGTCGTCTTTAGCCCATCTGCTTTGTGTATGGTGTGTTTCTATGTGTGTCTTATCTTTTGCCATTTCAGTTTCTGCCAGGGGTTTTGCTGTCCATTTCTGAATGTTATCTGTTGATTACATCTTTAGTTTTTGCCATTCCTTTTTTCCTGGGATTGTTTCAATAAATATTGTGTAGACAACCCAGTGTGTTTATCAGCACCTTCCAGCACTTTCCAGGCATCACAATGTTCTCCATTGCCTCTCTTGTCATTACACGACCAAAGAGCATTGTTTATCATCTTCTTGTTTTTGTGTATTATGTTCTCCTTTCAGTAACTTTTCCAGTCACTAACCACTGTATTAGGTATAGAGTTTTGGCTTCATGTTTTTAAAGACCAATTGTCACTTGATGTGTGATGTGATCAGTACCATGCCAACCATCTTTATTTCTCAGAATATTTCTCGAAAATATTGCCCGTTTTAGGCTGGGTCGACCTAATTCAACTCAATTTTTATCTTCGCCTTGATAAGGATTTGAACAATACCACACTACAAGAGCTGGACAAGGTGCAAAATCAAGCATTTAGAGTCACCACAGGAGGGATGAGATCAACCCCTATAGTGGAAATGGAGAAGATGGGGAGGACACAGGCACTGAGTGAGCGCAGAGATACGAAAACGCTAATACAAGCAGAAAAGTTCCTCAGCTTGCCAGGCCACCCTATGAAGAACAGATTTGAAAACCTAGCTATGGGGCGGTTGAAAAGAAGTAGTTTTATCCACCAGGCCAAACGACTCTGCAGAGAAACCACTGATCTGCCCACAGTTGGTATCCCCCTAACAACTATTCCAGAGCGAACTCCATGGAAAGATGAGCATAGACTATCGTTACAAATCCAGACAAAAGTGAGAGGAATATTTGACAAGGAAGAACAGAACAGTGTGCAGCGCAGAACAGCCACTCTCAGCTTCCTTGATGAAGAATACCCACAGGACCTCTGGATCCGAGTCTACACAGATGGGTCAGCACAAAATGCTGTTCGAAATGGAGGAGCGGGAGTGTACATAGAATACCCAAATAATACCAGGGACACAGCCAGAGTACCGACAGGAAAGTACTGCCATAACTATGATGCCGAAATTGAGGCAATCAAGATAGCAACAGAGAAATTACTAAATAACAGCAATGGTACACAACCTGTGGTGCTACTAACAGATGCAAAATCAGTACTCGAGGCGCTCCTCTCTGGGAAATTGCCAGTACTAAGGACTCTACTTTCTGAACTTAGCAGTCAGCATAAAGTCACCATACAGTGGATACCATCCCACTGTGGAGTACCCGGAAACGACAGAGCTGATCAATTGGCTAAGGAAGGAGCCAAAGAGGAACAGCCTGATGTGCCCGTTACATACCACCAAAAGAAAAGAATGATCAAATCAGTCAGAAAGCCACCAAAACCTGCTCAAGATGACTACCACATTATGGACAGACCAGAACAAGTCATTATTCTGCGCCTCAGAACAGGACACAATAGATTACGCAACCACATGTATACAAAATTCAAGATTGGTGAAACAGCCATGTGCACATGTGGATTGGCGTCGCAGACAGCAGAGCACATACTCCAAGACTGCCCAAAATATAACATATCTAGGCAAACCTTCTGGCCTAGAGAGACGACAGTGGAAGATAAACTCTATGGACCACTGTGTGAACTGAAAAAAAACAGTTCAATTCATGCAAGAGACGACATTGCAGATATAGACATATTTCAAGCGAACGAAAGAAGAAGAAGAAGGATTTGAACACCTGACAGGCAAGCATGATAGGCACTGCACTACAGCATCTTTTTGTCGCCGATAAGATTCCTTTTATCTGGCATTGAACATAAGCAGTTAAATTTATATTGTAGAGTAAAATTCTAATAATAACCACACTTTTTGTTGGAGTATAAAATTAAGATGACCACCACATCGTAAACGTTGAATTCCTTTACCTAAACTTTTAAATCCTGTTGCTTTGTTTGTTAGTATTACTTTGTTCTTTACTGTGGAAGGGCATCTCAGAATTTGGTAAAAGATGATATTCATCTTTTTCTTATATTTTGCATGTGCCATTATAATGCATTATCATTTGCTATGTTGGGTGTGATATTAATCATTTGTGGATGCTCAATGTTTTCATAATTACATACACAAGAATGATTAGTTTAGAGTTGGTATAGAATATGAAAAGGTACTCATTAATCTTTGTTCACAGACTTTGTCTGCCAAACCCTCAGAGAGCTCTTGCTGCGCTGGGACTCATGTTTACTTGCATGTATTCAGGTTTGTCAGAATGTGCAACTTTTTGTTGCCTTTTGTGTGCATTGTAATCAGATTAAGACGTCTATAGGTATTCCTTGCTATTTGTGTGACGGAGAAAGTAATCGATACTACAGGACACACTAGACCAGTGGTTCTCAACCGGTGGGGAATTCCCCCCATAGGGGGGAATTTTAGGGGGGGGGGGGGGAGAATTAAGATTATTTCAAGATCGCGATAATACAAGAACCGATTACTTGATATTGTTTTTCCCTTCATACTTTACGGTTCTATACGCCTCACCCATCTAAAATTCATTTTATAAAGTAAGTAGACCCACAAATCACGTTTTATGTGGATGTCTAGATTTATTTTAGTATGTGCTATTAAATTTAGCTTCCATTATTACGTATACTGTGTAGGGGGGGGGGGGGGGGGATTTTTAAGTAGGAAATACAAGGAGTGGGGAAATGACATTCTGAAAATATGGTGAAGGGGGGCATGGGCCACATTTTTAGGTAGGAAATACAAAGGGAGGGGGGGGGGGGGGAATGACATTCTGAAAATATTGTGAAAAAAAAGTTGAGAACCACTGCACTAGACCATGTCATGTCTGGTTCATCTTTTCCAAGACGGATACATTTTTAATGTCTTTGTGTTTGTTTTTATTATGACATCTGTTCCATTGTTAATATGTGGCGGGAAAGATTTTATTTTTCTCAGGCTGGGGAATAAAGGCTATTTGCCGAAGCAGTTGCCATGCAGCATGCGTGCAAGGATTTAGTTTTTTAAAAACTCTGGCCTTACCAAGGATTGAGCACAATCCCACAATGTGTGAGACAGATATTCTTAATCTTTGAGCATCCTCTCCTTTAACACGACGGAAAGTAATTAAGCAACAGAAAATTTATTATATGAAGTGCATGGAAAAGAATGGACAACGGAAAATATTATTCCAGGATGCAAACTGGCTCTTAAACAATACTCCATGTAGGGGTCATCAGTAGTGATTACGAAATGGCTGTCCCACTATCGACTTGCACTGTGGAAGAACAACAAGGCGTTATTCGTTATTTGTGGCCAGCACATTTCACCTTGTGAAATCTGCAGAAGAATGATAGATCAGTATTGAGGTAGTTTGAATCAGGGGAGAGTATGAATGGGTAGAAAGATTTCAAAATGGAAGACAAAACACCATTGATGAACAACATTGTGGATGACCTGCAAGTGGGAAAGACATGATGACCATGTTTTGGGATATCAAATATAGTTGATACACAGAAAGGATGCCATTACCCCACTTGAAGTATAAATTTACTTTAAACATTAGTTAGAGCACCAGCATTGCTAAAAACAAAGACATATAGTTATGGCAGTAAATTTAGAAGGTTGTTGAAGATCATCACCCTGTGATCCTTTTAATGTTTGTAGGGAAATCTGTAGACCAGTACAGCCCCAGGCCAAGGGAGGAGCAGATTTTTGGCGAAGGAGGTTTTCAACTTTTACATCAAGATCCTGACTCTTTAATCCTAGCCATGGAGCGAGTCACTGTCCTGTTTGACAGGTAAGTTTATGTTTATTTTCAAGAGATGGCAGTGAGTTGATATACACTGATGATTTATTGCAGAGCAGATGGAACTTGTGGTCATTTTTGTTCATGTATTTATTACCTGTGGCTACTGTCTAGTCTGATTTTATCATCAACCCTGCTGTCTCATGAGCTGCCTGGGTCATTGATCTGTTACTTTCTAATCTTCCTCTCATGTTATCAGATAACCTTTTCATTTGATAACCTGTTTCTCTTTTTTTCTCTTACTATTTCAGCTGATAACATATTCATTTACTATGTGTTTAATAATATAAGACAGGTCTATGATGATAATGATTTAAGTATTATCTTAAATGGGATGCCATCCTCCAGTCATGCATGTTTTGTATTTCAGGATAAAGAAAGGTTATCCTTATGAGGCCCGAGTTATCACTCGTCTCCTTCCAGCATTCCTTGCAGACTTCTTCCCTCCCCAGGACATCATGAACAAAGTCATTGGAGAGTTTCTGTCTGCACATCAGCCATACCCTTTCCTCATTGCTAAAGTTGTCTTTCAGGTGAGAAGTTATTTAGAATATGTGCATTTGTTTCTAATGGTTGCCAAATTTTGTCATCTTAAAATGAATTATCTTGCATTAATTTATTTAATCTTGCCTGTGGTCATGGGCATCCAGTTTCAACAGACTGCTTGTACTATTTTTCCTAGTCTTTGCCTGATCACTAGTCTACCTGCAAAGCAAGTATCAAAGATAAGGCTCTCTGATAAGTCTGTCTTTATTTTAACATCCCCAACAACCTAAGTAAAGCAGATGTTTCTGTAGTAGCTGCCTTAAAATATTGCTACAGTAACCACACCACCGGGGTATGGGTATCCCCTATCAAAGGAGAAGTAAGGCGCCTCCTTCCCTCCGCTAGCCTACGGGACACCCTTGGGCAAGGTGGAGTACCCGTTTAGCCCCCCGATCAGGGTTACGTGAAGCCATGGGTGCAGGTGGTGGATGAAGATGGAGAGCAGCCAACAGATAGTTGTAGGTTATGGTCTCCACCTTCACGACGGTAGGCAGAGGATCTCTTTTTTGAGGAGACAATGGCTACGGTCACTGACCAGTATGGTCACTGCTAGGAAGGAAAGCAATGGCAAACTACCTTCTTTACACATGCCAAGAAAATCATGTGTGAAATCATTGATAATCAGAGAAACGGCGTAAATGGGTGCTCCATAGGAGCAACCTCGCCCGGTAGGGATAGTCATGCGCACCAGGTGACTCCAGACCGTCAACAGGCTACTAGGTGCAACAGATTAATATCATTGAAAGTAGGAACTTGGAACGTTAGAACAATGAATGCAGATGGAAAGTTAGAAAACATCAAAAAAGAAATGAAGAGAGAGAAGATTAACATATTAGGAATATCGGAAACGAGATGGAAAGGAGCAGGGATAAGGACTGGAGAGGATTGTAAGATTATTTACTCTGGGAGAGAAGAACAGCAAAGAGGTGTAGCCATTATATTAGATAAGCAAACATCAAATTCTGTCAAAGGATATCATGCTGTGTCAGACAGAGTCCTATTAGTAAAATTAAACGGAAGACCTTTTAAAATAAATGTCATTCAAGTATATGCCCCAACAAGTGAAAGAAGTGAAGAAAGCATAGAGGAATTTTATAATGACGTGGAGTCTGCTTTGAAGAACTGCAAAAAATCAGAAATAAATATCATAATGGGTGATTTCAACGCAAAAATAGGACAGCAAGGCGATGGATGCAGTGTAGGCAACCATGGTTTGGGAGAGAGAAATGAAAGAGGATACAGACTTGTAGAATGGGCAAAAGAACAAGAAATGGTTGTAGGAAACACCTGGTTTAAACAGCATCCTAGAAGATTATGACATGGAGGAGTCCAGACAGCAGGATTAAAAACCAGATAGATTACATCCTGATTAGCAAAAGGTTTCGAAATGCGTTAACAGTTGTAAAAACAGTTCCAAATGCAGACTGTTACAGTGATCACAGATTAATTACAGGCACATTGAGGGTAAAGTTAAAGAAAGTCAAGTATACAGCAGGAAACCCTAAATATGACTTGTGCAAATTGAAAACTGACAAAGAAATACAAGATAATTTTAACATAGAAGTAAAGAACAAATTTGATATATTGTCTGATCTAGAGATCCTGTTTCAAGATGTAGATGATCAATGGGAAACGATGAAGAATTCAATCAGTTGCGCAGCAGAAAAAACTATTCCAAAAGTAAAGAAAGTGGGCCGTAAGACATGGATGACTGAAGAAATTTTACAACTAATGGAAACAAGAAGACAGAACAAAAATAATCCTGCCAAATATGAAGAAATTCACAGAAAAGTGAGAACCTTATGTAAGGAGGCAAAAGAAACATGGCTTGAGAAAAATTGCAGAGAAATTGAAAAACAACACAACAGTAACAATGCGAAACTAATGCACAAAAGAATTCAGGAGCTTACTAATCAAAGAACACGTACATCAGCAGGCTGCCTAAAGAAAAAAAATGGAAGAGTCATAATAGAAAAAGATCAGATATTACATGAATGGTCAGATTACGTGAAAAACCTGTATGACGATAACAGAGACGAACAGTATGATGTTCAAAATAATAATGAAGGACCAGCAATTTTGAAGATGGAGGTTCAGAATGCTCTTAACCATATGAAATCTGGCAAGACCCCCGGATCAGACAGTGTCACAACAGAAATGATTAATGCTTTAGAAGAATATGGAATAGATCAAGTTACCAGTCTGCTTAATACAATATATGATACTGGAAATATACCTCAGGAGTTATGTAATTCTGTTTTTATTGCAATCCCAAAGAAATCAGGAGCCTTGGAATGTGATAAACATCGAACAATTAGTATAATGAGTCACATCACAAAGATTTTGCTAAGAATTATCATGCAAAGAGTTAGGAGGAAAATACAACCTGAAATAGGAGAAGAACAATGTGGGTTTGTGGAAGGCAAGGGTACAGTAAATGCTGTTTATATACTGAGAAACATAATCGAACGTTCTATAGAAGTAAACAAAGATCTACACCTTTGCTTTATTGACTACACAAAGGCTTTTGATAAAGTGAGACATGTCAACATGATAAGGATGCTTGAAGATCTACAAATTGATGGAAAAGATCTTAGACTTGTAAAAAACATATATTGGAAACAACAAGCTGCCATAAGAGTTGATAATGAAGTAAGCCAATATCAGCCTATTAAAAGGGGTGTGAGACAGGGATGTGTAATGTCTCCAGATCTGTTTTCCCTGTACAGTGAAAGTATTTTCAGAAATATTGAAGATATGGAAGGAATCAACATTGGGGGACGATGCATCAATAACATTAGATATGCAGATGATACAGTCTTGATTACAGACAATGAACAGGACCTGCAAAATTTAGTAGATGCGATTGTTACACACAGTGAACAACTTGGGTTAGAATTAAATTGTAAAAAGACACAGATTATGGTCGTCACTAGGAAGGACGAAATACCACAATGTAATATACAAGTAAATGGGAATATTCTTCAACAAGTGAGCAGGTACAATTATCTCGGAACAGTAATAACATCTGATGGGAGATGCCTTGAAGAGATTAGAACAAGAGTCGCCATGGCAAAAGTAGCCTTTAGCAAGATGAAAAACATATTGACCAATAAAAAGATGTCAATTGAAACGAGAAAAAGAGTGTTGAGATGCTACATTGAACCTGTACTTTTATATGGATGTGAAGCGTGGACAATGAGCAGTCAGGCTGAAAAACATCTGATGGCTGTAGAGATGTGGTTTCTGAGGAAAATGCAAAGAATACCATGGACAGCCAGAAAGACCAATGAACAAGTCCTTCAAGAAACAAATGAAGATCGTAAATTGATTAGAGAAATTAGACGTAGACAGTCAAAATTTTTTGGACATGTTATGAGAAGAAATGGATTGGAGAATTTGGTGACAACTGGTAAGATCGAGGGGAACAGACCAAGGGGAAGACCTAGAAGCAAGTACCTGGATGGCTTGGCCTTGTGGTATGGTCGAGACAGAAACACGGAGCTGATCCACGACTCTGGTGATCGGGTGAGATGGCAGAACATGACCGCCCACGCTTACCGGCATGGCACATGATGGATGGATGGAACCACACCACGTGTCATATCTTAGAAAATTGCTTCTTTCACGTTCTCCACCCAACAGGGATCAGTATTCAACATTATTTCATGTAATGTATATGTGTATTCATTTTTATCCTTTTTCATGTGCATTTATTATATAAAGGAAGAATTTTGAAAAAATTTTATTATTTGTCTTTTTGTTTTGTTTTTTAACACCCCTGTCTTGTTCTTCCTTTCCATATTTTTGTTTCTGAATGTATGGTTTTGTTTGTGTTATTTTTTCCTCCAGGTATGTGGCTTTCTTATTTGTGATTGTGTTATTTAAGTTTTCTGGTTAATATTGTTTTCTTCATTGTTAAAAGTCTTGTTGAAACATTTACCGTACTTGTTATCTGTTTGTCTTTCCCTTTGTTGAGCTTCCTAGTAACATCTTGTGTTCATTTGTTATCTGCAAAGCAGCAAGTTTGTGGCTTTCTCTTTCAACCTTTCAACCATGCCAGAGTGAGATGCTCTGCCAGTAGCACATCTCTGCCTACATATTTGTGGAAGTCACTGGGAAATCGATGTTTCTATTGCTTCAAGGTGTAGACATGAGAGAGAATTGTCATAGTCGACAGTCATAAATTACAATCCATCCATCCATCCATCCATCATGTGCCATGCCGTTAAGCGTGGGCAGTCATGTACTGCCATGTAACTCGATCACCAGAGTTGTGGATCAGCTCCATGGTCCTGTCTCGACCATGCCATGTGGCCAAGCCATCCAGGTATTTACTTCTCGGTCTTCCCCTTGGTCTCTTCCCTTCGATCTCGCCAGTCGTCACCAAGTTCTCCAATTTATTTCTTCTCATAACAAGCCCAAAACATTTTGACTGTCTACGTCTAATGTCTCTAATCACTTTACGATCTTCATTTGTTTCTTGAAGGACTTGTTCATTGGTTTTTCTGTCTGTCCATGGTATTCTTTGCATTTTCCTCAGAAACCACATATCCACAGCCATCAGCTGGATTGCTTATTGTCCACTCTTCACATCCATACAAAAGTATAGGTTCTATGTAGCACTGCAACACTTTTTCTCATTTCAACTGATATCTTTTTATTGGTCAGTATGTTTTTCATCTTGCAAAAGGCTACCTTCGCAATGGCAATTCTTGTTCTAATTACAATGCGCATTAGTAATTGTTCAACATGTCTGTTTTTTGTCAGACCAGAGCTTTTGATGTAGCTTAACAATTTTTTGTGTGTGCTTGCTCGCTTTGAACTCAAGTGTAGTCTATATACACTACTTCTAGTAGTGCACTGGACTGAATTTTGTATGTGGATTAGCTTTCCCTAGTAACAGTGTCCATCAGACGAACCCACTCCAACTTCAGAGGTACCTGTAATTTATGTCCCCAAGTCAATGACAAGAGGTCAGTATTTTAGTCCAACTGTCCGGTGTAGGGGTTGAACCCCTTACCTTGGCATCAGCACACTGGATGTTTAAGCACGTGCGTTCTTATCCATTTGACCATGCTGACCTCACTTAACAGTTTAATCCAGTGAGACCTTGTTAAGTCTTTTAGACATTTCATACCAAAGATATTCATTTGTTAGTATAGTATTGTTGCATGGAAGTTGGTAAAGGTGTATAGACTGGTGTCACCAGAGAAGACTGATAGTTTCACTAGAGGGAGTATATTTTAAATCTTAAATAAAATACCTTTTTTTGTTTAATTTATTTCTCTTCCTCCTCCTTAACTTATTCATTGCCAAACAAAACGTGGGTTTGGATCAAACCAAAATTCATGGCAGAAAATGGGAAGTGGGGGAATGTCACAGTAATAATCTAAAAATGGTTAAAATGGAAGCAATTATATTTTATATCAAATTAAAGGAGATTGCACAAGGAACACGTTGGTATTGCTACTGTTATTATAGATTAGAAATATAATAATAATATCAGATGTTGCAAAAATAAAACTGAAAACAGGGGTGACAATTATTTAAAATTTCCACTTACCAAGGCACTACTTCTCAATCAATGATGATAATCCAATGGAATTTACTGAATAATGATAAATACACCACTTGTCTTCTCCAATATCACTAGAAATGCTCCATAACACCAATAAAACACAATTAAAACTTCATATTTTGAAGCTCATCATTTTCACACAAAATGGAAAATGTCAGGAACACACGAGGCAGAGTTGTACTGAGAAATAATTTATACACTATTTTCTATTTAGTTATAATTATTATTCTTTTGAATTTAATTATTTAAATACTGATGTGCCTACACAGCTGATGTGGTTTGTTGTCATATGTGATGCTTTTGTCTGGTTAGGTGTTTACAAACCTCCATCAGCAGCAGCAGCAAGGCTTGGTCAAGGAGTGGGTCATGCTGAGCTTGTCTAATTTCACCCAGCGGTCACCACTTGCTATGGCCATGTGGAGCTTGACACTGTTTTTCATTAGTGCATCAACAAATGTTTGGCTGAGGGCACTGTATCCTTTAAAACTGCAGCCATTTTGCCTCAGGCATTTTATAGTCTTTTTTAAATATATGTGATGAATAGGAAAATGTGATATTCTTCTGCATTAATTAAATAATATTTTAATCTAAAAGAAAAGGGTTAAAGGCAAAAAGGTCAACTTAATTGCTCAAGGTTTAACCCTATCTAAATCAGTCTCCCTCCAGAGAACGGCAAACCGCCTGCTGAGAGCATCGCACAAAGCACAAATTCCGTAGCCTCAGCGATGACCACCAGAGGTCTCCAGGATAATTGCACTCCTGATATGAACGACACAGTCCAAAAATGAACCTACAACCTTCAGAAATCAAGGCACTTTGCTTGAATGTTCATCTATTTATATTAATTAGAACCCAGTGGTGTAATAGTGTGCTTGATTACCAACATAGTCATGAGTATGCCTTTGGGATCAACCCAGCATAGTAAAATGAGTACCGGTTAAATTTTAAAATGTTTCTAGATATCTGCAAAGAAAAGATGGCGAGAAAGTGAACTGTCAACCCCAATTTCATTGTGCAGTGATCTAGTATAACATATAGTAGATTATAGTAGATTAACTTTACATTGTGAAAGAGCTCTGAACTCGGTGGTTTAGGGTTCAGCATTAGGAAAATGGGTACCAGAGATTTGTATAGAAAGGAAATATGGCATGAGAGGGAGCTGGATACCTCACCTCAAAATCCATCCATCATGTGCCATGTTGATAAGTGTGGGCAGTCATGTTTAGCCAGCTCACCCAATCACCAGAGTTGTGGATCAGCTCAGTATTTTATGTCTCAGCCATACTACGTGGTCAAGCCATCCAGGTATTTACTTCTCTGTCTTCCCCTCGATCTTGCCTGTTGTCACCAAGTGCTCTAATTTACTTCTTCACATAACATGTCCAAAAAATTTTAACTGTCTACATCTAATTTCTCTAATTAGTTTACAATTTCATTTGTTTCTTATAGGACTTGATCATTGGTTTTTTGTGTCTGTCCATGGTATTCTTTGCATTCTCCTCAGAAACCACATTTCCACAGCCATCAGATGTTTCTCAGCTTGACTGCTCATTGTCCACGCTTCACATCCATACAAAAGTACAGACTCTATGTAGCACCTCAACACTCTTTTTCTCATAGGAATTTACATCTTTTTATTGGTCAGTATGTTTTTCATCTTGCAAAAGTCTACCTTCGCCATGGTGATTCTTGTTCTATTCTCTTCAAGGCATCTCCCATCAGATGTTATAACTGTTCTGAGATAATTGTACCGATTCACTTGTTTAAGAACATTCCCATTTACCTGTATATTACATTGTGGTGTTTCATTCTTCCTAGTGAATGCCACTTGTAAAGTTTTAAAAAAAAGAAGTAAAGACACCTTTTACACACGTTGAGGCATATTTCAGTATATGGTGCTAGCCCCATATTTGTAAAAACCACTGGCCCCTGGGTGGTTGATGTTGTCAATATCATGCCAGCTGCCACAGCATTTCCTGGCGTGGCACCCATTTTTGGTCTTGTTAATTTGAGCCCCCAGGTCAATTTTAAAATATCTGCCTTGATGAGGATTCAAACACGTGACCATGGCACTAGAATGCAAGCATGCTATCTACTGCACTACTATGGCTCCCTTAGAATGTGTGGAGGCCCACAAATTTACTTTGAACCAGCAGTCATGGGATTAATTTTAGCTTGGTATAAATATTAACAAGTACATGTGTGCACACAACACACATGAGAGCATACACCACAAAAGCTCAACGCCCGCTGGATTTTTCTGACATATCTTGAAGATTTCAGACTTTCCTCTATACCCTCTGGTAGAAGATAGATGAATGAGAAAAAAAAACAAAGATGGTTGAAAATCTTCTGAAAGACTTGAGATTTAATTCCAATGCAGTGATGTCAGGTTCTGAAATAAAGGCTTGCATCTTTCAGAGTGAGGCTGTGTATAATATTTTCTCCCAGCCTGGTACCAAAGTACTGTCTCCACTTGGATTGTGTTGCAGATTATCTCTTTGCCTTTCTAACTTCAGAAACCAGCATTGTGTGCCAGGCTGTTACTGGAACTTCACATCTGTGGAGAGACATATTAGGATGTAACCAGGTTATGATTCAGCACAGCACGTACATGAGATTGGGGCTAGATTGTGTCCTCCATGCATTTTAGGTATTTTATTGTCAAAAGACCACAACCCAATACCCAGAGTGAAGTAAACAAAGATAATATGTGACCTTGGATGGAAAACATTTCCATGTTGATTTTTTTTTTAAAATATACAAATGATCTGTTATCTTAAATTTTCATCTAATAATAATTTAAACTGCATGAAAAATATTGAAATATGTGTTATAACCAGAACTTATCCTTAACTTACTAAAATAGGTTTCCTCATGTTCTTGGCCGCATGGGTTATATGGAAATTATGGACCGTAAACTGTTCTGTCTCTGTGCATTGGATTTTTATCGGCAACTCAGTGAGGATTCCCAAAGAAGAGCATTTGTTTCCACGTTCCAGAGCATAGCTGTTGCCGATTCTCCATATATTGAACTAGTTCAGTGTCTCTGACAATCACAAAATAAGAAGTTGATATTGAAGCAGCTGCATTGACTCTACCCATGTGTTGTTCAATTCAGAGTAGAGAGGAGTGGCTGTTGCAGCCAACCACTGTTAAAGAACATCTGTCTGCATGTACTTATTTTCTGACTGTATTTTTTTAAAACATTTCTTTTATGAGGATTGTTCACCACTTTGAATAGATTTCAGAATGCAAAATTTCATTTCAAGATGTCAATTTCATTTTGCAGGCATTTTTGAAAGGTGTCTGTTTTCATATGCTGCTAGTGTTCTAACATATTTATAACTAGAGTCATCAACACAGTACATGAACATAAATGTGTATATCTATGTGAACTTATTAATTTATTTAAAGTCAATGCAGATTGCCTATTTTGAGAACTGTCTTTGGCTACTGTTTTTGATTGCCTATTTTGAGAACTGTCTTTGGCTGCTGTTTTTGGCTAGCTGTTTGATTTAAAAAAAGTTCAGTTTATCTAGTTTGGTAAACAAGAATGAGAAAGAAGAAAAATTAGTATCCAGTTTAGTTTTAAAACTGGATGTTGCTGTTTGAGCTAAAGAAAGTTCAGATTATCTAGTTCTTTTTTATTTGGCCTAAATGCAAACTGTCTGATTCAGTTAGTTAATTGTTGGATTTGAAGAAAGTTCAGATATCCTGTTTAGTTAGGATATTACTGTTTTACAGACCTTTGTAATTCATTGTTCTAATAAAATGGTTTCTTGTTTGTTATGGCTTAATATTTTAAGTTACACAAATGTAAATGTTATTCTAATGTTTATGAAGGATGTTAACTATGCTAGTGTTTCTATAAACGGTGTATTCCATCAGAATTTTGTGAGAGGTCAGTTGTAGTAAATAAAAATTTATGTTTTTTATTATCCTTTGAATATACACTCTTGAAATTTAAAAAAAAAACCAAAAAAAAAACAATTTGTTACACATCATTGAAAGCATTTATCACCTTTCTGAACAAATTTTCTGAAATGTGGCCAGCAGCTGGGAGAGATCATCATTATCTTTATATACAAAAAATTACATTTTAAAAAAAGGATTCAGTCATTCACTATCATCATCATCACCATCCTGATATACATGAGTAGTCATCTCACACAATCACCAATCTTGGGTCAATTCCTATAGACGTGAAATTAGAAGGAAACACATTTACGAGTAGTTTTATTCATGACAATAATTGTTCCTGATGTAAACATTAATGAGTGGCACATTCCATTCATTTTGTTAATCTCCTCATGTTAGTATGTTTTGTTGGTTGATATTCATTGAAATGTTTGAAACTATGAACAAATGGTCAGGTGTCTAGAATACTAGCCTCTCACGTCAGTGTGCACAGGCACTGATCCACGGAAAATGGAAGGAGCTGTATGTGTTGGAAGTGACATTAAAACAAACCTGGTCTGTAGCCCTTCATGGTAACTGCCTCAGCAAGCAACCATTAGACCTCAAATGGTATCGAAAAAGGGGATTGGCATCTGCTGAGCCTGTACAGGAGTCTCAATGCTAGTTGCTTGTCCTTTACAGGACGTCACCATCAACCCCAGCATTTGTTGGCTGTTTGTGATTTACTAGGAACTATTTTACATTCAGTAGTTTGCCATTGTTTTCTTAACTGCCGATGCCCATACCATGAAAATCACCGCAAATTGTCTGCAGCTGATTTAGAATCCTTGACTGTAAAATTGTAAGACGTTTCACTGCTTCTGAGCCTCGGTGCCAATATGGAGTCCAAGTAAAATACAAAATATGATTAGGAAGCTCGACTTCAATTATTTTTCTTTTCTTCGAGCTTCCTAATCATATTTTTTGTTATGTTTTTAATATTAACCATTAGACTTCACCATGAGTAACAGACCTCTTGCTGTCAGATGATGGTAGAAAATACCACAGTTATTGTTGTCTAAATGTCTTCGTAAACTGTGAAAAATGCAGTCTTGCATACAAGGTGTAATATGATCAAAGTATTTCAATTTCAGAGACATGATAGTCTTTAGGAGCCAGTTTTCTTCGATATTCAGATCTGATAGAATTAGTTATTTTTCATCTTCTTGGTCCACAATATTCTAAGAAGTCTTCTATAGCATTTGAGCTCAAAAAGCCCTAGTCTTCTTCTTTAATGATTGTGAAGTTGTCCATAACTCACATCTGTATTTTGCCACAGGAATCATGCAATGTCCTCAACAATTTTACTTGCACTTGTTTGCTAGTGTTGTGATATAGGGAGGGAACAGTGACACTATTTCTGTGTGGGAAACTTATATTGGACTGAACTGTGTTAATAAAAAATACATGGGAACATAATGTACAGTATTTTTTAATGTAGCTTATGTTGGATACACCATTGACAACCTTCGTATATCTTTTTTTTTCTCATAAATATAATGTATATATGCAATATAGAATGTATGTAATTTTATAATGAATGCCATGTATATTTTAATGAAGAAATAAGTAAGCATGCTGTCAATACACAATGACAGTCTTTGAATAATATTTCATAGTTCTTTTTAGAGAGATGTCATTCAGTGCATTAATAATGTGGAAAAAGGAAAATGGCTATGGAAAATGTTCTTAAATCTGTAAATCTTTGAGGCGGATACAGCCCATGAATTACTAAGTGTGGTGAAATCTTAAATCCAATTTCAGAAGAAGGACATTTGAGAGGACCATGTGGACTCACCTTGTGTTGATGTATGGTCACTTTATGAAGACGTATGGTCACTTTGTGTTGATGTATACTAGGCCAGCACTGTACTAGTACACTTACTTATTAGACAGCTGGACAGAGAAACTGGACCTGTGGTTTGTATGGGGTACAGTGACGTAGCTTCTATAAACTAACCTGACTGTTTCACACTGCAAACTTGTTATTTGTGCATGTTCATTGTATGTTTGTTTTAAATCATGTTAGTTATAAGAAGATCACTAAAGGTAATAGAAACAGTCACCAAAGTCGTTTTTTTACATGTTCTCTCCGTGTATTGGTGTTCCTACTAATTTATCAATTTATCACTCAAATTAATTTTGTTCGTCATGTGTTTTTTATATCAAAGGAAAGAGAGTGTCATAGGCTGTTCCAGTAGGAGTCGAGCATTTTAAAGGGGAGAACAATAGTATTGTCAGGTGAACTGCTGTTTCTGTAAAGTTAACTTGGATGTATCCAATTTATGCTGCCGTGGAGATAAATGCCAGTGATGTGGTGAAGGAGTTATGATTGCACTTCACAATTCTGCATACCGCGCTCGAAACACAGCTGTGGACGATTTGGAAGCAGACCACCTTGCACTGGTTTTTATATAGTGGTATGAGTGCCAGTTGTTCAGAAAGCAATGGCAAACTACTGAACATATACTTGTCAAGAAATCACAAACAGCCAAAAAAATGGTAGGGTTGACTGCAACATCCTCTAAAGGATAGGAAACTAATGGAGCTAAGTAGATAGTTTTATCAAAAGAGAACATAAACGTCAGATCAAAATTCAACACAAGCCAAATGTCATATTCCCAGTCTAACTATCATGGCAGTTACATGTAGTTACTCTTATTGTCTCATAGGCCATGAATGCAGAGGCTAGTATGTTTGTCTGCTGGCTCAGAGGCCATGTGTTGGAATACCTGTTAAGATGAATTTTTGTTTAAATGATCTGAGCTCCACACGGGAGAGATAACATTAACGGAAGCATGAACAGCATTTTGTCCCAGTATCCCACTAGAGCAAGACACAGAAAGTGTTGGAGCCATCTTTCCTGTGTTGGCATTCAGCTCTGAGAATGGATTGCATTGACTGAAGTGAGGTTAGTGTAGTCTTTTCTCCTAACCAGATACAAAAATATCTTCACGGGATATGTGTTGCAGAGCTCTCCTTCCCTTCTGCATAACCAGAAACAATTAAGATATGCAATACTGGAACTTGACATGTGTGGAGAAGCATATTATGAAGCAGCCAGGTCGTGAGTCTGCACAGCACATACAGACTGGTTGGGATTAGGTCTGGGCTAGTCATGTTTCCTTCATAGGTATTTGGCGTTCCGTTGTCATCAGAATCCAGCCCAATGCACAGGGGAGACATGAATAAAACATCAAGGAAGATAACAACATAATATGTAGTTAGAGGTGTAGAGGATTACAGTTTCAGTTCTTCAAGTTGCCTTTCCCAGTAGACTTTCTGTGGTGTTCTGTTTGCAGTGTTAATCAATATGGCAAGTTTGATGGTAGGGCCAGCTTCATCAGCATGGGTATTTGCTTGTTTTTAGAAGATTTAGCCAGGCTGAACTGGTTAAGGAAGAGAGAGCGTAAATCTTACTATTGTTTAAACATAAAATCTGAAAAATGAATAACATTCCTTCTCATAACATCAGCAATTGACTGACATTCAGTGTTGGACTGACATTCCTCTGGGAACTGTCAGTCAACAGTGAACCGGCATTCAACTTATGATTGCCTTCAACAATGGACAGACAGTCAGAAGTGGACAGACATCATCACCAGAGCCACATGGATTGGACTACAAGAAGAAGAACATATTAAGTGGCAAATTCCCAGTTACTTGCACCTATGTGTAACCAGGGCCCACAATGGAAGCACAGAATTGCAACACTGTATTCTACCATGCACTTTTTAAGAGGCAACTAAGTTGGGTTGGCTTGAGACTGCCTCATCACTATTATAGACTTCAGCTGTAAAATTCCAACCAGTCATGGATAAGTCTACAAAGGGTTTGGTGTGAGCTGTTTGAGAGCCCATTCTCCATTGGAAGGTGAAAGACAGCAGAAGAAGAAGATATTTTTATCTACATATAGAAAAGAATAGTTGTTTTTTGCTGGCAGTGATGGCATTTTTATATTGAAATAAAAAAAATATATAGTGCTTCTTTCCTAATGTAATTTGTTTTTACAATATTTTGCTTGCTATGATGAAGATTTTGATTGAACTAGCTCAGGTTATGTTGGAGCTGGACTGATGGACTATTATGTGTCTGAATGGCGTCCGCTCACTTGAAGTCACGTTACTAAGTCATCAAGAAAATGTTGACTTGTTGCTCTGGTTAATAAAAGACAACGCTTGATTAGTGCTGGTAAAGGAACTTTATGTCATTTTGGGGTGTTTTTTAAATGTGCTTTTATCAGAGGGATGAGAGGCCAAGCATCTAGAGTACTTGTCTTTCAGATCTGGCGATACAGGTTCGAATTAATGTAAGGCAAATGCTTTTATGTACAAGGGGTAAAATTAGAAAACAAAAATTATGACAAAAAGGGCAAGCCACACTGTCCTAAACAAAATTATAACAGAGATACAAAATATCTTAATTATGTTTTTTTAACACATTATTAATAATTTCAATTAAAAGAAAACCACATATTCCCAGAGCATTGACTGCTGTCCTTTTGCATTGCAGAAACAATCAAGAAATTGTTAGTGTTGATAAATAAAGAGCATATCAGACTATATGGACTGTAATATTGAATCAGAGGAATGCATTAAAACAGAATAATATAATACAATATAGACAAGCTATGTTTATTATATGCATTTCTTATGTGGTGCTGTAAAGCCAATATTTTCTTTGATATTGTGCAGATGAGTATTGTTTTCTGGATAACAAAAACTTACATTTTGCATGTTCTCATTGCATCTTTAGTTTAGCAAATGTTTGTCAGTATACATATGCAATACTTTTTGCTCAGTGTTTTTAGTGCTATTGATATGTGTTCCTAAGTTAAAAGCTTATCATGTAAATAGAAGTTAATATATTGACACCTTGGTGTGTTAGTTGACACTGTGTCATGTTGTTGATTGTTTAACGTTTTTTAGATCTTTTTTTTTTATATGTATGACCATTACACACTGTTAAATGTAGCGTGCAAAATCAGAAATGTACATGCAGAAATCCTGGATTGTAAATGAAGAAACTGATGTTATAATGCTATTTCATTTCTCATCTACTCTAGGCCGCAGGGATACATCATGTTTTCTTTTATTTTATTTTAGTTTAATTACACATGGCACACATTCATGATTTGTTAAGCCGAAGACAGAGGGGCACCTCAGGAATTAAATTGCCAGACGTTTACCATTATACATGGGCTTCTGACATGAAGATGTCATCATAATGGTAATGTACATTTGGAAACCAGAAACTGGTTTATGTTACAGTGTTAGTGAAAATAGGGGTGACGTTCTTGACTGCTATGTTAGACCGAAGTCAGAAGGGTGCCTCAGATCAGTAAATGGGTAAGAGTGGCCAAAATTGACTAGATCTTAAATAAGAGCTACAGAAACTCAAGATATATGGTTCTGTCGTATGTGCTGAATCTTGAAGGATGTAATTAGTATTCTTCAAATTTGGATATAAAGAAGAATGAGGCTAGTGCTATAGACAGGTAAGATTTTAAAATGTAACAAGTCCTACGAATGCAAAATATGAGAAGAGGAGATACTACATGAGATTTAGATTTGATAAATAACTTATTTTGATCACATCAAAGGGCAACACACACTGTTAAAATCTATAATGGAAAGAAAGGTATAAATTAAATAATTGAGAGTAAGATGTTTCAAATGGGAGGATAACATCAAAAGATGGAAAATGAAGAAGCTGGCTGTCTAACTGCATCATAATGGCCAGTGACAGAGATTGGGGGAGATCTCGTGCAGCCAAGCCTCGATACAAAGATGGCAACTAATTTGGTCTGAGACAAGTTCTAAAGTTACTTGCAAACAAAACTTCTCAGGTAGTTCAATACCTGGGTGAGATGTTTAGCTGTTCCTTGTTCAATTTTGCTAAACATGCATTCGATACAAGATCACTGAGCACAATGGAGTATATGAAATAGTGGCCTCCATTATGAGAATAAAGTTAGGAGGTAGTAAACCTTATCTTTTTTTTTACAAGTGGGTAAACAGAAGCCTTAAACCTTAGAGTATTCAAACTGATGCACTTACTTGTTGATACTATTCTTCCTTTCGCAGGAGTTGTTGCTTAAAAGTAATGATTAAGTGGCTTTGGAATTTGTAAAAATGACTGGAATAGAAGTTAAAGCATCAACTGGGATAGTGTGGAATTTGTCTTATTTGTCTGTATGAGTTACAGAAGTAATCAGGGCCGAATTATGTGGTCTATTATCTGTCTATAGGAGAAGGAGTTACAGAAGAAATCAGGGCTGAATTATGTGATTTATTATTTGTCTATAGGAGAAGTTACAGAAGTAATCAGGACTGAATTATGTGATCTGTTATTTGTCTATAGGAGAAGGAGTTAGAGAAGTAACCAGGGCTGAATTATGTGATCTATTATTTGTCTATAGGAGAAAGAGTTACAGAAATAATCAGGGCTGAATTATGTGATTTATTATTTGTCTATAGGAGAAAGAGTTACAGAAATAATCAGGACTGAATTATGTGATTTATTATTTGTCTATAGGAGAAGTTACAGAAGTAATCAGGACTGAATTATGTGATCTGTTATTTGTCTATAGGAGAAGGAGTTAGAGAAGTAACCAGGGCTGAATTATGTGGTCTATTATTTGTCTATCGGAGAAGGAGTTACAGAAATAACCAGGACTGAATTGTGTGCTCTAATAATTTTCTGTAATAGAAATTAAAATAATAACTAGGAATGAACTGACTAGTATAATAATTGTCTGGGAAAGAAATTGTAAGTTATGTAGCATTTATTATGTAAGACAAATAAATTATCTTTTATCATAATTAATGCTTACCACTAGCCAGGCATTACATTTCATTATTGCAGCTGTATTTGTCAGTGTTCTTGCAGTGTTAGTTTTCTTTTATATAATGGTACTGTTATACAGTAGCAAAAATCAGTATTTTATAATTAGAAGTAAACAGTTATGTTGTACCTGTCAGATTATTGTATTGTAACAGTATTTTTGTATGACTCAATTGAAAAGTATAACCCCATAACATCATTATGATGAAGGTAGAAAGCACAAATTGAATGTCATAATTACTTGAAAGACATGAATAAATAAACAATGGATCCATTATCTAAAATAACAGACTATATATTTACTATACACGAGCACACACACGTGCACCCACGCACACGCACGCACACACACACACACACACACACACACACACACAAAATCACAATTATGAATCTGAAGGGTTGAATAGGACATTTCTGTTTTTAATAAAACAAAAAAAGTATTTATGACTGCATATAATCACAAGAAATGAAGGCAAATTTTCTAGAGCAACATAATTGTCAGCTACAAATCACAATCTAGCCAATTAAATTCTAAAAACAAAAATGAATAACATTATTGTGGCTTGAACAAATTGCAGAAGAGCATCTAACAGCCACAGTATGGATTGACCCATGTTTAAAAGATCAAGCAAACCCTAATGTAACAATTACTGTAGAGATGTTGATGACAGGTTTCAAGAGCACATAAACACTAAAGTTTTCAGTTTTTCTTTTGTAAATGATTCTGTGGATGGCTCTATGATAAATATATTTTGTAATTGAAATGCACAGTTGGTAATTTTCTTCATTAAAGTAAAGAACCCTTTTTAACACCATGAAGGGTATTGGTACTAACCCCATATTTTTAGACCAATCTACACTTGATGGGTGATATAGTTGGTCTTATGCCGACCATCTTGATGGGTGATATAGTCAGTCTCACGTCAGCCATCTTTACTTCCAAGAAAATGTCTTGATACCAGTTGTAAGACTGGATTGGCCTGCTAGCCCAGGTCAATTAGAAAATTCAACCTGACCTTGAAAGGAATTCAAACTCATGTTCACTGGGCCTGTAAGCATGATTTACACAAATTAAAAGTCAAGTTATCTCCTCCTGTTCAACAATCAGCACTCCTTTATCGTCATAGTAACGGATGTTCTCCAGGCTCAGATCGGTCTAAACAACCGCCACACCTGAATCCATTCTAGCACTGACAAATAACAGTTTGGCCCTCTTCACAACGATGAACAGACAAGAAATCTGTGCCTTCTGTGGTATTCTTCTCATTGTGCGCTTGACCACACACGAAGGAAGGATTTGATATAACACAAATCTCAAGCCAGTTTCCTGCTATGTGTCTGTGATGGTGCCAACATATTTTGTAGGCCTGAGAGCAAGGAGGAATAGGTGGCCAATCTTTCCCTCACTTTGGCAGGCAATGAGTCCAGGCGTCGAACCCTCATCCGACCATGCTCATGACACTCAACGTTGCTGGCGCCCATTTAGTGCATGCCATAAAGTAATATGAAATACACAAAGACACTACAAAACACAGAGAAGTTATTAATTTTTTTAATGCTGTTCCAGGCAGCTGTTATTTTAACTCTACGTATCCTAAGCAGCTGTTACTTTAAAAGTAATAATTATTGGGGTCTGAAGGAGTTAAAATCACACCATGAAACATCATGGTAACAATTATGATGCAAAGGGTTCACGTTAGAACTGAATTGGGCAGGAGTTAAATTAAAGCATTAATGTAGAGTGAACGGTTTCCAATCCATGCACTGCCACTCCCAGGAAGATGGACCTGGCAGTCATGGGCACAGTAGATGAGCATAGATTTGTTTTAAAAGACTATTTGCCCGTAAACTAAAATCTGCTTGATTTGTGCTATGACTTTTTTTTTCCTCTAGTATGTTTTTATGAAAGGGCACTTTGTGTATATCTTTTCCTTATGCTTGTATTTTTTTCTCAGGTTGTCCATCTGCAGTTCTTTAAAACTTACATTTTTATAAATTTTTACACTGCTCGCCTGCTAAAAAAAAAGTACTACTGGCATCTTGCCATCTTAACAGACAATTGTTACATTGTGCTTCAAAAACTTATCCATAGCACAAAGTCCGGACTGAATTGTAGAGACCATGTGTTGCCCATGCAACATGATACCTCTCTCGGCTTGCGTAATTTAATCCAGAGGAAAAGTAACATCAATACATCTGGAACAAGACAAGCTGCAGAAGCTGCTGTATCAGCAAAGCAATGCTCCAACTGTCCACCTAGACCAGTTGCTGACCAAACTTTAGGTTAAGGTTTGTCCTGCCATTAAATTTAGTCTTTAGGTTGCATTTCCTTGCACTAGTATAAAGCTTGTACCCTTCTAATTGTGCTTACAACTGGTAAAGCTCTCTGAAGAAAACAGCACCATATGACGGGGCAGGTACACAATTACTCCAGGCCTTAACAAGTGTGCGACTCTGTCCAGGCATGTAAAACTACAACAAGAAAGTAACTAACACAATTGTCCATCAGATGCCAGGAAGCAGAAACAATCAGCCCTACCTACAAAAGACGAAATACAAGATACACCATAAAGGCCCCAATTATAGCCAAGTCGATAAATTGAAGGTTCAAAGGGGCCATTCATATCAATAATTGGAATTGGAAAGTTGTGCTTCTTCACCCGAAGCTATTTGCACAATGTGGGATGTCAGGTTTGGTGAGTGCTGCCCAACATTTGGCGCTAACAGAAAGCAGATAGTACTGTCATACTGTAGCTCAGTCATATCTGACTGAAACCTGACTAACAATCAATTATCAAAGTGTACTTTTTACTAGTTATTACGAGTCTGAGAATAAATACAGTTGGTGAGGGAAGAACAGAATGAAAATCACTGATGTTATGGGTGGCCAATAAACATAAGGTGATTTTCTTGGGACAGTAAAAACAATTCCCAAGACAGGAATATGCTATAGGTATGTGAAGTGTTAGAACCATCACATTTTTCAGGCCTGAGTGCACAGAGGAATGGGAGGCCAGTCTTTCCCTCCCATAGTGAACTTTGAGGCCAGGCAGAAAACTCTTGTCCAACCGTGCTCATGTACAACTCCCTAGCTGTTTCGCCAGCACGTTCTTGGTACATAATGAGTTAATATTATCCAGATGTATTTTGGGTACCATTTTTACCATTTTATATAATTAGTTTTCACTCTGTAAAGGATAAATGTCTCTTTAGACTTCTCTTCAGTGTCACAACATATATTTAGTTGTGTGTGATGTAAAAGTGTGACTTCTAAGTTTACAGAACATTCCGTTGATGTATTTCTTTGAGTGTAAATTGAAGCATTGTTTCCACTTCTTTTTTTCTTTTTGGAAATATTGTTCCATTATGTAAACTAAATGTTCAGTGTTGTTAATGCTTTCTGAAGATTTCATGTGCTTGATTGTGTGGTCGCCTTTGTATAAATGAACATGTGTATTTGTGTGTATTGTATAGTTTGAGTATGTTTTAAAAAAAAATACAACACTTTTTTATCAACACTTATAAACCAAAGAATAAGAAATCACATAACACATGTTTTTAGCAATTGTGGTTTATTATACATATTATTTTTTTTGTGTGGTTTATTATACATATCAATTTTTTGGGCATGTTATGAGAAGAAATGATTTGGAGAACTTGGTGACAACTGGTAAGATCGAGGGGAACAGACCAAGGGGAAGACCTAGAAACAAGTATCTGGATGGCTTGGCCTTGTGGCATGGTCGAGACAAAAACACGGAACTGATCCACGACTCTGTTGATCGAGTGAGATGGCAGAACATGACCGCCCACGCTTACCGGCATGGCACATGATGGATGGATGGATACATATTATGTGAAGTCAGAAACTGGATTTTTCATTATGATCCTTCTGTCCATTTAGATTTCTTCAAGTCATGTTCAGTATCCCCTTGCTAACTGCCAGAAAACACAAGAGGAAATACAGTTGATTAGTTACGCATTTTTTGTTTATTGACAGAGCCCGTGGCGCTGTGTTCCAGGTGAACATAAAAGTGTTCTGTCTCTTGGCGTATATTGAGAGAGATGTATGCTCATTTTACTAATCATCTCAGTACACTAGTTATATACACAGTCCATCCATATGAGCCAATCTCACTATGCCATATTTAATAACCGATTCCACCTTTCTTGAAAAGGCCTGTATGCATGTCTTCATTCTAGACTTTAAATATTTCTTGCATTGCAGTTGCTCCTGATCCCAGAAGGTCACTTTTGTCATTCCTGCATACTTCTATATATTTATTATTGTTATATATATTTATTTAAAGTTAGTTGCATGTTCTTTATAGGACATTGCAGTCAACCCTAGCATTTATTCGCTGTTTGTGATTTTGTCGGCAATTTTACATTCAGTGGTTGGCCATAGTTTTGTTAATGGCTGGCACTCATACCATTGTGAAAATGTAAAGCGATCTGCTTCCAAATCACCTGTGACTGACTTTGAACCCTTATGTGTCAGGATTGTAAATCTTTGTTTACTACTAGTATTTAAATCCATTTGTATTTTTAAGGGTGTGAAGATTGCATTCATTTGGACAGCTTGTGACATATTGGTCTGGTAGCTGTATTTTTTGTAATGTAAGCTAAGAAAGAGACAAACAGTTTTCTTTGGTCATGTGATGCAAAGCGAGGCATTGGAAAACATCGTGACAACTAGAAAGATTGAGAGGAAGAGAGGCAGAGGTAGACCAATAGAGATGATGGATTGAGAGGGTGGCATGCAGGAATATCATCAGCAAAGTTGATGCAGAAAACCAAGGACAGAGATCTGTGGAGCGTTATGAATGCCTACGCCAGCTGGCATGGCACTTGATGATGATGATGAAGCTAAGTTAGCATCTCAGTTAGTAAAACAAACAAATCATTCAGACACATTGACTTGTCTTAGACAAAGGTGTAAGACCTGTCTGTATATTTTTCAGATTCCTATGGATGGCCTTGGTGCCAATTTCTACATCCATGAGGTGTTATACTGCCTGAGCCATAATATCATTTAATGTAGTAGGATCACATTCCTTGGTGCCAATTTCTACATCCATGAGGTGTTGTACTGCCTGAGCCATAATATCATTTAATGTAGTAGGATCGCATTCCTTGGTGCCAATTTCTACATCCATGAGGTGTTGTACTGCCTGAGCCATAATATCATTTAATGTAGTAGGATCGCATTCCTTGGTGCCAATTTCTACATCCATGAGGTTTGTACTGCCTGAGCCATAATATCATTTAATGTAGTAGGATCACATTCCTTGGTGCCACTTTCTACATCCATGAGGTGTTGTACTGCCTGAGCCATAATATCATTTAATGTAGTAGGATCGCATTCCTTGGTGCCACTTTCTACATCCATGAGATTTTATACTGCCTGAGCCATAATATCATTTAATGTAGTATGATCGCTGATTCTTCCGAAGTCGGAGAGTGTCTGCCTGCATGGGAGGAACCACCAGTCTGCACACCAATAAACCAGACCTGGGACAACGAATACTCACGAAAACCTCAGTCCGATATGACATCACACTGATGTTGGACAACAGGATGTCTTCATCCGACATACAGGACTTCGTGCTGGAGTTCACAGCCAGCAAACGCAAGCATCTATGGTGTGAGAGATAGCCAGGCTATTAAAATCTTGCACTTTTCATTAAAGTGATAGCAAGGGTTAGGAAAACCGCCTCATTTTTCAGACGAGGTCTCTTTCACCTGTGTCCAATGTAGTTTCTTTTAACCAGTTTGTTTAAATTGTTTTTTATTTCATCTGATCACACTCTCCACCCCTTTTTACATCTTTGACACAGTTCAGCCTGTTTCATTTTGATAGCATCTCAAGGCTGCAATGGTTGCCTCTATCTCTAATCTCATACTGGAGATATTGTCTTATATTCTGTTCATTAGCAGCCTTGACAAAAATCTCCTTGACTTTTTGTCATTGGCACAAATCCTGCATGGTATTATTATAACAATATTCGCCCTAGCAACGGCAAACTACTGAACATAAACTTGCCAAGAAATCACAAATAGCCAAAAAATGCTGGGGTTGACTGTGATGTCCTGTAAAGGATATGCAACTAACTTAACATCCACCCTAGAAATTATCATTAAGACATGTAAAAAGATCCTTTACTTGCATTCTCAAGATGCAGTGCTGCTACCATTGCTTCCTGTCTATTCTCAAACCCCTCATAAACATCAAAAACAAATGTTGCTGCAGTTGACAATATTTCTTTCCTTGATTGGTAACTCCTCAGCCCTCTTGGTAGTAGCTTTTCCTTTTCCAAGAATGTCTGCAGCTTAACAGCAATCTTCTCCAATACCTTGCCAAATGTATTCTGCAAGGTGATAATCCTATAGCTATTAAGTCTTGAAAGGTTCTTGCCTGGCTTGGGGAGTGGGATTAAATAGCTGTGCACCCACTCTTGGGGCACTGGTGCTGTCCTAATGTTCAGGTTAAAACAAATAAATAGCCATTTCACCCATATCTCCATCACTTATATCTTCCATATGGGAGTACCTGACCCAATTAGGTGCTGGCACAGTGTCCTTTGCTGAACATCCTAGCCTTACGCACAATTGCATATAGACTGAAGATGCTGATGGCTAAATCATATCCCCATGTGGCTACAGACATGGGACACCCCTACAAGAAGCTCTGGACACAGCTAAAGGCCACAGGCTGATCAGGGGAAAATCATGGAAGGCTCAAGCAGAGGAGACAATAAGAGAAGTGGGCATGGTTGAGAACATTGGGAGAGGATGAGTTGGTCAGAGTGACGGGGGAAAAGTCGGACATGTGCAGGGTTATAATAACATTGGATCTGGAATGCAGGGATTGGCTGGCAGGATGCACTGAATGGGAGGTGCAACAATTGATCCATGACAATTTGCGACCAGACGATGTAATCATCTACATGGATGGCTCTGTGCTGAGAGGTAAGAGGTGTCTGGGGGTTTGTGGCAAAGGTTGGTGGATGATGTTTTAGTGCAGGAGAACCTGGCATATGATACCACAACGTATAATCTGAGAATGAGGTGGAGGCAGTCACAGAGGTGTTATGCTGGCTGGAGGACAATCAGCACACGCATGTCGTAATTGTAACTGGCTCACAAAGTATGATGAGAACAGTGAAAACAGGCATTCTTCGGGCAGAGTGACAGGTTTCCATTCAACAATCAAAAATAGAGAACATCTGTTGGATTTTTCCCCAGGATTTGTTGGTGTGGTGGGAAACGAGCAGGACAGTTTAACTGGGTCTGCATCGCTCAGACTCGTGTGGGGGCGCGCATTGTCGTGAAGGAGAAGCAGGTCTGCCGGATTCTTGTGCTGCCAAACTGAAAACGTTAATTGAGGTTTTTCAATGTTTTAATGTAAGCATTGAAACGCTCCAATAATTCAGAAGAAATTGTTTTCCTTTGCAATCGGTGGTCATCTTGCTTAAACCTGAGAAACTCCGAGTTTTTATAACTGCATTTGCACTACCATTTCTGACTGACAGTTATAAAGCCAAATGTTGAGTAGTGATTCGCCTATCAGGAAGCATAATGCTCTCAGCACATTTCAACATTCTGCGTTGATGGCTGTGGCAGGACGTCCGGCAGCCGATCAAACAACTCCATATCTCCACTTCCTGATTCTTTGATTCTCTGAACCCAGAGACTGACTGTACTCCTGTCGACTGCAAAACTTCCATACACATCACATAGACGCTTGTAAATATTCACAAGTTTCCTTCTCTGCAACGATAAATTCTATCACAATTCGCTGCTTACAACGTGAGTTGCTAACACGCTCCATTTTAACGTTTTTTTTTTTTTTTTGCATATACCTTACAGGACGTTGCAGTCAACAGCAGCATTTTTCAGCTCCTGTTGATGTACTAGGCAAGATTACGCTCAGTAGTTTGCCATTGATTTCTGAGCGACCGGCTCACACACCCCATAAGTTACCAACGTGGCGAGAACTGCTACCGATTCTCGCGCAGGTTACGTTACTCACGAGAATATACCGGATTACGGAGAAAGTCGCTAACACTGGAACACCTAGGCCAGGGAGACGGCTTAAACTATTTAGGGCAGCCATATTATTTGACCGGTTGGATTGCAATTCTGCACACAATCGGCACATACCACCATATTTGAAGTGTGCAAACTGCCATGCTTCTATCTTCATTATTAGCTGAGAAAAACGATATGGTGCATTACTTTCAGAATGCACCTCGGTATATGAAATAATTTGGCCATATTAAGGGTCGCGGTGGTTAAGAAAAAGTAATGGAAAATATGGCTCCTGTAAGATGAGACAAGGCTCAGCCAACACGAAGGTGGGACATAAATCATTAGTGGCACCTCGAGAATCAAAATGTATGAGGCAGGGGAAATGGCAAGGGACTGAGAGTCTTTCCAGTGGACTATGATTGGAACGACGTTAGGCAAATGATCTGTTACATGATGTTTATGAGAGAGAGACGCACACACACACACACTCTCTCTCTCTCTCTCTCTCTCTCTCTCTCTCTCTCTCTCTCTCTCTCTCTCTCTCTCTCTGATTTTGTGGGTGTGTGCCAGTACTGTCTTTTCTTTAAAATCTGTACTTTAACAATAGAATTCTAACACAGACCTCATTGACATATTTGAGGAATATCTTTCATGCAAGCTAAGTCGTCCATGAAACATGTCGATCATTCACATTGTGAAACTGACAGGATGAATATGAAAACAATAAGTAAAAGAACCTTTTACAAGCCTTGAAGCATATGGGATATATGAATTATATGGTGCTAGACCCATATTTTTACACAATAAGTGGTATTCAATTGATCACGTGGTCAGTATTACGACAGCCCCTTTACTTTCTAGTTCATTTCTTTGTACCCATTTGAGTCTAGATCGACCTGGAAGCACGGATCAGTTGTAAACAGTTACCTCCATGGGGATTCAAACCTATGACCACTCGACTGGCAGTCAAGAGTGCTAGCCACTGTTCTATAGCGGCTCTGTTGTACGAATATGCCTAGGGTACAATCAATGACAGATTGGTCAAACAGCTTGGATCTTCCTTCTCGTACTTTGTATATACGTAACTGCACTGGAGAAGTTATGTATAAACCGGGGAACGGTTGGCAACACAAATAAACAACCAGACTTTTAAGTTATGTTTCGCCTTGACAGAAGCAATGTGGATATCTTAACCAGCTGACTTCAGACGAAACAGACCAAATAAGGGCCGAATAATTTAATTATTCAGGAGATCGATAACTACTTTCAAGAACAGAAACTCTCACTATCACTTTTGTTAGAAAACATTTGGTAAGGCATCTAAAACGGTTATAATGCTTCTTATCATCATCCAGTGCCTTGCCGGCTGGTATGGGCGATCATTCCTCTCCACAAATTACGATTCCCGACGTCACGGATCAATTCATCTGACTCCCTCCATGCCATGACACAAGACTGTCAAGAATCTTCTCACGCCGTCTTCCTCTATCTCCTCAAATCTGTCCGGTTGTCACATGTTCCAGTTTTTGTCTTCGCATAACGTGGCCAAAAACCGATAACTGCCTCTTTCTGATGTTTGTGATAGTCTTTGCGACTCAGATTCCCTTAAAACGTCCAGATTGCTCATTTCGGCTGTGCAATAAATGTTCAGCATTCTTCTATAAAACCACATCTCCGAGGCTTCCATAGATTTTTTCGCCTGGTGGTATATGGACTGGTAGTATATGGTTCCGTCACCCTGCTACTGAGTGAGTGCGTGGCGCGACTCTATGGGCTGTGAAATTCACGTGGAAGGCTTTTACATCTGTCCGCTTTTGTTTGTGCAGTGAACTGCATGTTCGGAACAATGGCTACCGGCTGTTGCTGAATTGACTGATTTGCCTTTTCGGTTGAGTGCATTTTTCAGGAGACTCCTGGGAGTCGACGCTGGAGTACGGAGTGCGTGCTTTGTGTGGCGCTTTCGGCGGGTCGCCCTGCGGAAAGAGACCGAGCCATGTGAGAAAACCCGGGTCAATTAAGTCTTTCTGGTGACTGCCGATTCCATCGACGGTGAACTGTAATTTTCGCGGATGACTTCTGTGTTGGCATTCTGGCGGCGGCATTATGCACAGTGTACCTGTGCGGGCTGTTGGATTGCCGAGACTCCTGTCTGTTCCACTTTTCACATTGGACAGTGAGGAGCATTTTGTGTGATATTCACTGGCACAGGAACGGAATATAATGGGGACGACCCGTTGCCGTGAAGTTGGAACCTCGACTAACTAACTAACAAACTAACTAGCTAGCTAGCTAGCTATCACCTATTTACTAATCCTTATAGAAAAGTAAATTACCTTTTTCAAACCTGATTTCGTATTGGGTATATGGTGTTAATCATTTTAGATAAAATATTTTAGATCAATTGGAATTCAATTGGTGCTGTGGTCAGTATTCCGTCGGGTGCCTTTGCTTCCATTACATTTCTTGGTAACCATTTACTACTGGGATGATCTCGATTTGGGAGTCCAGATCAGTGTTGCTAATATCCTCAGCTTGTTGATCTTAAGGACCAAAACCTGCATCCTTGTCGCGTGTTGCCAGTCATTCTGGACACAGATGTTTCTGCATATCACAATGTCAGGTTGTTTAGCTTCTTTTATGTAGGTCTTCCCCTGTCTCTCTTCCCCTCCAACATTGCTGTTGTCACTACATTTTCGAGTTTACCACATCTATCCACAGAATGAGGATTGTAAACTTCTATAAGCAACAACTCCGTGAGTACCCATCTTTCAAGTCGGCTTCAATACTTTTCTTATCTATCCAATATGTCCTCGACATTCTTCTAAAGAATAACTTCTCTGCAGCTTCTGTATAATTTCTCACGAATCTGTTGACTGTCCATGATTCACTTCCATAAATTATATCTGACCCTGTTTAACTCTTTTTCGTCTACTTTAGCAAAGATATGTTGTATAAAACATCCTTCATCTTGTGGAATGACAATGCTGTTTGACATGAGTTATATTAAATTGAACCCCCTTCAACATCTTCCATGTGCTGCTTATTAAAACTTACTTTAGACCTGTGTAAACAAAGTACTAAATTATTGTATAGGCGAAAGCAGAAATGGATAAAACTACCGCGCCACACGCCCGTTTATTACCAGGGCCATAAGAGAAACAAAGAATAATAACATATCATGCATACAAGTATATAGAATTTAGCGGCAAAACGCTTGGCATGAGTTCGCCGGAGTCTTCTCCACTGGGTTAAGAAAAACATAATGGACGATAACGACTTTATTAAAGAAATAAAAATATAAAAGGCAAGAGGGACCTTTAATGCACTTGGGTATTTGTGAAAGTCAAAAGAAATGAAACAGCACCAAGCCTGTAATAGTAAATTTAATTGTTAAAAACGATTAAAAATAAACTATAACATTTTCAGTTATTGGTTCCTGCGCAAAATAGGACAAAATGGAATGGCAGAATCTCCAGTATAACTAAAATATCAATGAAGATTATAATGAGAAGAAACAAAAAGTTGGTTGCATATCTTTACAGGAAGTCGCAATCAACACCAGCATTTTTTGATGTTGAGATCTCTTGGCAAGTTTACGTTCAGTAGTTTGCCTTTGGTTTCTGAACGACTTGCACCCATACCATTTCTTATAAATCCAACGCAAGACGGTTTGCTGCCAAATCGTCTGCATCTGTGTTTAGAACACGAGTATGCGGGATTACGAACTGCTCCCGTAACCCCATCGCCATGGTGTCGGCAATGAGAAGAAACAGAAGTAAAATCAAACCTGAAGTTGAGATGAGCAGTGTGGATTTGTGGGCGGTGAAGCTAAACAATATCTGTCATATTTTAAGAATATTAATAGAAAAAATTATTCAAACGAACAGAGATCTATGTATGTACTTTGTTGACTACATTAAATCATTTGATAAAATTAAACATCAAGAAATAATTAGAATGTTGGAAATTTTAAACAGTTATGGTAAAGATCTGAGAATAATAAACAACATATATTGGCAACAAAAAGCAGACAGACAATTGACAACCCAGTGGGAATTTTTTACACACATCATACAATATATTAGACAAGGTAGTGTACTATCTATCACCCGATCTGTTCAATTTGTCCAGCGAAATAATAGTGAGATCAATACAATATGTACAAGGAATATCAGCTGGCTGGCATAATATAAACCTACGACATTCAGCATGAGAATGGATATGGAAGCAGTAACAGCGGCATTCCGTTGGCTAGAGGAGACCCTTGCAACGCACATTGCATTTGATCACGGACACAGAGAGTATACTTAGTAAGGTGGAGAAAGGAATGTTTCGTGTGGAATGGCTATCTTCGTTTCAGAGGTCACAGATTGTGAGAATTGTATGGATGTTTGCCCTGCCATGCGGGAGTGCGGGGGAATGAACAGACTGATAGGCTGGTAGGGAATGCACCTCTTGGTGGCAGATTACCTATGGACAAGGGAGATGTAGTCGAGCGCCTGTGGGACCAGGTGGAGAAGGCTGGTGACATTGTTTTTATCGCTGAAAATAAAACGCAGTTACATAAAATTATAGATATAATTGCAACAAACAATCACAACAAATGACTTAGATTAAATAGCAGAAACAGAAATAATGGTATTTACAAAAGGAAAGAAAAATTTTCCCCAAATGCAGCATCAAAGTAAATGGAACCAATCTGAAACATAGCAATGTATAAACATAGTGTTGCAATGTATTTAAGAATTTGGATGCTTCAGTAATAGCAGAATAAAACCGTGTTAAGGAAATTAAATGTAGGGTAGCCCAAGCAAAGGCAGCATTTTACAAGACGAAGAATGTACTCTGCAATATATCTTTGTCATTCGAGACGGTTAAAGGAACTCTTAAGGGCTTCATCGAGCCAGCCCTGATACATGAAAGAGAATCAAGGACAATTAGCATAGTGGGGAGTTACGCGAAGGCTGCTGATCTGTGGTTTTATAGGAGAAGGATCAGAACACCGTCACCGTAGCCGAATAGAAAGAGAAGCAAAAATATGTTGAAAAACTTAACTCACTGATTACTTGCACAACAAGAAGAAAGTCTATATTCTTTAAGCATTTTATGAGAAGGGAAGGGCTGGAATCTCCTAGAGTACTTCGTGACAACGAGGAAAGTTGGAAAAAAGGTGTGAGGGGGGAGAGGCATAGGCGACCAAGTGAGAAGATGCAGGGCAGTTTGACATATCATGGAGAAACATCGGTGTCAGAAATGATTGACAGTACACGAGACAGAAGGCTGAAAACTGACATGATCACCAACGTCACACGGCGATAAAAAAAAGTATGGCTCAGGGCTAATGGAATAAATAAATAGGACAAGTAGTATTAGCTTAACTATTGACTGTGACACAGATCATCAGTTATTGGAAGCAGATGTGAAAGTAAAACTCAAAAAGCGTACCCGAGGATCAAGGCCACTTCGTTTTGATCTCATAATAATACCAGATGGGAAAAAAAAAAAAAAAAAACACAAAAACCTAGAGTGAAAAATCGTTTTGGGGTCTTGATATAGGAGGACTTGACACAGGATGAACTGGCAGTGCAAGCTAAAGATATCTTGATAACAGTAGCCAAAGATTTAATCCCGACCAAGAATAAGCAACATAAGCCATGGATTACATCAGACACGTTAGAACTAACACACCAACGAAGGGAAGTGAAACAGAAATCAGAAGACACCGATAACAATAGGATGTAGTATAGATGTTTAACACGAGAAATAAGAAAGAATACAAGAAGGGGCAAAAATCTATATATAGCCTACAAGATTATTGTAACAAAACTTGGAACGACAGTATTTTCAAAAACCTCAGTCATTAAAAATGCACCTTATACTGGAATTAGGCGATTTCCCGTGAAAAACTTCCGAAAACGAATACGAAATAACAACACATCCTCCCCAAAAATACACAAACAGTCAAACACTGCGTATTCTGAAGAAAGAAACGTTACGTCGTCGCCAAAGTACCGAAATTAGACGTAGACAGTCAATGTTTTTTGGATATTTTATGAGAAGAAATAAATTAGAGAACTTGGTAACAACTGGCAAGATCGAGGGGAAGAGAACAAGGGGAAGACAGAGAAGTAAATACCTGGATGGCTTGACCACGTGGCATGGTCGAGACAAGAACACAGAGCTGATCCCCGACTCTGGTGATGAAGTTTAAGTGACGAATCATGACCGCCCACGCTTACCGGCATGGCACATGATGGATGGATGAATGGATATTAGAATAGAGCAGTATAATAAGAACTGAAGAGATTACGAAATGTTCACAGAAATGAAGTTATTGACACGAAATGTTCAACCTCAAGTAAATGTTATTTGTGACAAGTTGGGAATTACCCTAACAGAATGTAGAACAATTCTAGAACGATGGCAAGAATACTACAGGGTAATGCAGATATTAATGCACGTGAGGATATGAATGAGATACAGAACCAACGAAAGACAGAACCTGAACCCTCATTAGATGAAACTGTATTTGAGTAAAACACCTGAAGAATGGTAAACCACCAGGATGTGACGAGACATCAGCTGAACTAATTAAAACGGGGAGAAGAAATCATAAAATCTATCACGCATTGTGTAAACAGATATGGCAATAGATTATATGGCCAAAAGATTGGAAGGGAGCTATCTTCATTCCAATACCAAGAAGAAAAAAAAGGACAGCCTAAAATTATGCACCAACTATAGAACTGTTGCCCTGATCAATCGTGCAAGTAAAATTCTATGAAAAATCATAAAGGGAAGACTTCGTAAGAAAATAGAAGAAGAGATTAACCTGATAACCGGATTTAGACAACGGAGAGGAACAAGAGATTACATACTCAACATGCGTTTCTTCTTCTTCTTCTTCTGCATTCATCCGGAATGTTTTTCCCCCCAGACGTTATTGCGCCGTCTCCGTGGCCAAAGCTTTGTGAACGCTGTTCGTGAGCCACTTACCAGGCGTTCGAAACGCAGCCGCGACAGATTTGTGCAGCAGACCGTGTCGCGTTATGTCATAACGTGTTGGTATGGGAGCCGGTCGTTCAGAAAGCAATGACAAACTACTGAACGTAAAATTTGCCTAGTACATCAACAGCAGCTGAACAATGCTGGCATTGACTGCAACGTCTTGCAAGGGATATGCAACATAAAAAAATTGCGGTGTGCCAATTTTATTTGCACCCTTAGGCCGGAACATCCGACTTCTGTGGGCGTTTGTTGACCGGGTTAGCCTTCCCGGGTCAACATGCGTTTAATATAGAGAAATAAAGAGTTGAGTTGATCTGAATTATGCTGAGAACCGACAAAATTGCATTCAGGACATTCCCATACGTGCTCCGTCCCCTCGTTCAACAGCCAGTGAAGAGTCATACTACCAGTCGTTCCCACCGCTATCTGATTGAAAGGTCTCCTGGTCTTCCTTCTCAGTTTTGAGATTCATGCCCTGCTGATCACTTGTAATCTCATTCTTTCTACATACGGGTTCTCAATCTGTCCCCCATATTCTCCACCTGGTCACATAGGCGCAGGACCATATCTCCCTTGTCCATTGGTAATCTACCACCAAGAGGTGCATTCCCTATCAGCTTATCAGCCTGTTCATTCCCTCACACCCCCGCATGGCCAGGGGGGCAAAGTATCTATACAGTTCTCAAAATCTGTGACCTTTGAAGCGACGCGAACTCTAAACATTCCTTTCTCCACCTTAATACTAAGCATACTCCTCGAGTCCGTAATTACTACTATGTGTGTTGCTGTGATCCCCTCTAACCAACGGAATGCCGCTGTTTTGTCTTCCACCTTCATTCTCATGATGGAGGCCGTTGTCTCATATGCCAGGCTCTTCTTTTTTTCAAGACTAGTCCATTAGCCTTAGGGATGAAAATCCAACCACTGCGTTTGTTTCTCGCCACTGACCCATCGGTGTATATCACTATATCACCTTGATGTGTGTTATTCTGGATCAGTTGTTGCACCTTATACTCTGTGTGACCCCCTGCCCATTATTTGCACTCATGACCCAGCGTTTGTATTAAATTGTGTCAGTCCGTCATGTCTTCCGGTACTTGAACCCACTTTTTTCACAATTAATGGTCTCTAGATCACACATCTGACGTATAGATATTTCTGCATGTACCATTCAGGACCTGTCTCGTCTTAGTCTATGACCCTTGACCATATCCATGGCTTCATGCAGGGTGTGATGCCTATCTGCAGAAATTCTGAGGCACCATTTGACAAGGACCCTATGTCTGTCCGCCATTGTTGGTACCCCAGTATATGCCCAGTGCATATAATTGGCGTGTCTTTTGTGCACCCCAGGAGCACCCGTATGCCCGCATTCTGTATTCACTCCAGTCTTTTAAGCTGGCTCTTTGATACTGTCAACAGCCCCATGCCATACTCAATGACAGAAATGATTAAATGCTGAAAGAGTCTCAAAGCATCCTCTGCTCAACCCCAGTTGCTGCCATCGCTCTCAATGTCCCTTACCAGCTTTCACCACCAAAACCTCCACATTATCCTTAAAAGACATACATTAGTCAAAGATGATTCCCAAGTATTTCAATTCACTCTCGCTACTAAGAGGATATCTTGCTTATGACCGAGAAGTTTTTCGGAGGGTTGTTATGGGAGCTAGGTGCTGAAAAGGACATGCTACTAAATAAATGGATGAATTGGGCTAATTGAATGAACAGGACATGTACTGCAAGCTTAACTACTGAATTGCATAGATGTGATGTTGTTTCCCCGAGAAGAGAGTGGGATCAACATGCACATCTTTAAACTGATTATCTGTTGGGATTATTGACTGACTTTTCGTCTACACTCCTCTCTTCTGTCTTCCCTTCCATATATCTCTTTCTTTCACTCTCTCTCTATTATTCTCTCAACACATACTTCGACAACAGTTCTTTTCCACATTAAATAAAAGATTTAATTTAAAACTATGTCTGGTGTATGGGTGGATATTGTCTGTGTAGTTGCTAGTGTATTCTATTGTTGGTGACAGAATGAACTCAGAATGTCTATCAGCGGTATCTTCTCGCCAGTCATTCTTCACGATTACAGGACATCACATCAAACAGGACAGAGCTCACCCGGGATGATCCGTAGGCTTGAGTCTGATGGTAAATCCGTTAGTGAAATGAAAACAAACTGTTCACCACTGAGTCACCGTATTGCTATAAAAGTCCCGTAAGTTTATGACTGTGCCCAAATCGGTTTCATGATATTAAGTATCCATCATCGAGAAAAAACACCACATTGTCAATGTTCTTCCTATTGTCTATTATGATTATCACTATTGTCTTTGTCTATTCCTTCTACTCTATGTATGCAAGTCGTATGTAGGTTGAAGTCTCTGCTTGCCCCACCTTAACATCTCTTTCTGTTTAGGAGCCCCAGTGGTATATGAGTGTTAGCATACAGTCTTCTGTATTTTACTGGATGTTAGTATTTGTTCATCTGAACAAACTGTTTAGGTTCTTTCTGGATCTAAGTATGTACTTTATTGGTTCAAGTAGAGTATTTTTTCCTTTCTTCTCTAATGTCCCTAGAAACTGGGAACCTTATACACATCTATGTTCCTTTATAGAATTAATGTAGATCCACGAATCGAAATTAATCCGCAGCCAAGCACTTTATCCCATTATAAGGGAGGATATTTCTTTTCATTACAGGACACATAATTCTATCTTCTCGTCCAGTTGGGAATACACACACTCAACTGACAAAGAAAGTGGCTACTCTTTATAGCTCAGTCTATGTCGCATAATCCTTGACATTGCTGGACAAAGCAAATTCAGACTTCATTATCCCTTGTCAGTGGAAAATTTCTGATCTCGAACTTTTCCGTTGTTTAATACAACCAAACCGCATTCTGCTGTCCAGTCTTAGTCGCAAACCTACCTCCAGAACGCAATAGGCTGGTCCATGATACTGTCTGTCTTTGTAGCAAACCAATTTTTCCACTCTACATGTCACCTGTGTTGTAGTCGACTCTCCCGCCTTGACCTACATACACATGCGCTGGTCAATCCGTTGTTTATATCCTTCTGTTTCATTAACCCTTCTCCCACCTGGGTCCGCTGTATACAGTCGTCGATCTGGGAATCACTAACATTCAGCATTTCACGACAATAGAGTTATCTAAAGTAATATCTTGGATAAAGTCCGTTAATGTAAAGATGGATTAGGAGAGCTGAAAGTAAACGTGCTATAAAAACATTATGTAAGCACTCGGTGCTATCTATTGTCTGTTCTCATTTCTAAATGTGGTGAGAAACAGACGTAGTGGCTGGGGCTTTATTGCACTGGCTAATGGACGAGTCATGAAAAAGGAGAGTCTGGCATATGAGACTACGACCTCCAGCATGAGAATGGAGGTGGAGGCAGTAACAGCGGCATTCCGCTGGCTAGAGGAGACTACTGCAACACACGTTGTATTCATTACGGATTCAAAGAGTATGCTTAGTATGGTGGAGAAAGGAATGTTTCGTGTGGAATGGCTCTCGTCGCTTTCCCGGCTCTCACAGGTTGTGAGAATTATATGGATATTTTGTCCTGGTCATGCGGGGGTACGTAGGAATGAACAGGCTGATAGGCTAGCAGGGAATGCACCTCTTGGTGGTAGTTTGCCTATGGACAAGGGGGGGGGGGGGTGGTCGTGCGCTTGTGGTACCAGGTGGAGAAGGCGGAGGAACAGACTGAGAACCCATATGTGGAAAGAATGAGATTGCGGGGGATCGGCAGGGGTTCTGGAAGAATCTCAAAACTGAGAGGGAAGACTAGGAGAACTTTTAATCAGATAGCAGTGGGAACGATTAGTAGTATGAATCTTGGCTGGCTATTGAACAAGAGGACGGAGCACGTATGGGAATGTCCTGAGTGCAGTGATGTTGGTTCCTAAATCATTTCTGAATATGAGCAAGATTGTTTCGTAGACAATTAACATTTATACTTACAATAGGAATCAGTTTTTACGCATGCGCAGTGTAAATAATGGTATGATGGCGGAAGCAACACCCAAAACAACTGTAAACGGTGATGAAAATCCGTGGAAGAAGCTCAATATACCTGTACAGGATGCCGACACTTTACGACAAGAAGCAGTTGAAGCTCACCACGATCATTTAATTAAAGAGATCGAAACATCTGAAGGACCTCTAGCTGTAACTCTTAGGTAATGTGTTATTGTTGTTATTGTCAGCCCTTCTAAGTTTTTAGCCGGCTGGACCAGCAGAAGAACTGAGCTAAGCTAAAAAGGAGTAGTGTACAAACAACAGTCTCAGTTGCAGACGAAAATAATGCTCGTGTGCTGTGTTCCTACAAATAAACTATACAAAGTAATGCATACAGATATGTGCCTAATTCTTTCAGTAGCAAACGAGAAAGTAATATGAACTTCACCGCAGAGCAAACACGACAAGAGCAGACGCCTCTGATCACAGAAAGTCCTCTCTCTACGAATGTTTAGTTCCCTTTAGTTTACTTCCCTGACACTCTCAGGGGGCGGGTTCACCTGAGTCATGACTCCCAGGTCTTTTTCTACCGTAGAGCCTTCACATATCCACTTTCAAGGCCTTTCACTTTTCATACTTATCAAGAGCAAAAATAATGCAGCAGATTGGGTTAATAACTTGATGATTAATACAGTAATGTCAATAGTTTGGACAGTTTTTTTTTACTTCTTTTTTATACTTGTTCTTCTTACCCTAAAGATGTCAGTGTAAATATATCCAATAGCAAGCAGCAGTCGTATTACACGAGTAGAATAAAAATGTACATCTTTGCTAAATAGCTAAATGCCCTGAAAGTATGTTCTTTGATCTAAGTTAGTAGATGTAGTTAGCAAATTAACCTACATATACAAAACATTAAACAAGAAGAACATATTTCAATTATTTCTAACCTTAGAATGCATAATAGCTGTTTAATGTAAAAGCACTGTCACTTTGCAAAATGCAATATTTGCACATTTTGGCTGACATATCTGTCTTCATCCCAGAAGCTTTTATGCAGGGCCATTTCCCTGGGTAATATAGCTAATAGTTGTTTATAATCTAATAGAACTGTCAGTTTAAAAACACAAACAAGTTCCGTTGCAGGAATCTGTGGATATGTAAAGTGCTAGACAATCACATTTTGTAGGCCTGAGTGTACAGAGGAATAAGTGGCCAGTCTTTCCTTCCCATTATGAACGGCGAAAACTGACATAGAAACTTCATCTGACCACCATTTTGCCATTGTCAGTGTAATGTCCTGACTAGTACAATAGTACACTCACTACTATCAGCTTGGTGATGTTTAGAAATGCTTTGATTTCAATTGCTTGAATAATTACATAGCATTGTGCATATCTACCATTATATCAGTGAAGAATGTACACTTCTGTATTTTTTACAAGACTAGTTGTCTTGGTGGTAGCACAATGTCATCTATGTTTGCATGTATAGATGTCTGGAGTTCCATCCTTGTGTGTAGTTGTGATAGGTGCTTTGGGGAATACAAGTACACAAAGGATTAAAAGGCAATAGGATCTAATTCGTTGCAGTGGGTGTTGCAGCATAGGGCTAAGTCTCTTTCTGCTGTGTAGCCTGCTGAAAACATCACTCAGAGCACAGGCTCCATAGCTGAAGACATCCAAGAATCTCTGAAAAAATTGCCCTCATGAACCAAATGATGGAGTCTGGTATTTAACCCATGACTTTCAGAGAACAAGGCAAGTGATGTAACAACTTCACCGCAGAGATTGCCTACAAGTATATGTCATGATGCCAGGAAAAATCAGGGCATGTAGATTTGATTAGATTTTGAGCATTATTTTAATATTAACATTGCAAACTGGATTTAAAATTAAATGTATGCTGACTGTTAGAACTCTAAAATTGATTATTTGGACTGCTTCATGGAAACTTGTTATTTTGTTATTCTTGTATTTTATTAGACAGACATTGCTTGTCCACTGTTAAGAAATTTTGATGATTAATTTTTCAGAGCTGTATATGATGGGGACGATATTGAATATTTTAAGGAAAAGCTTGCTGCTTGCATTAAAAATCACGATCATGAGATTGAACGAATGTGCAACTATCACTATCAAGGATTTATTGACTCCATCAGAGAACTTCAGCAAGTTAGTGGTGATGCCACAAAGTTAAAGGTATGTTCATTGTTAGTTTGTACTGTTTATTGCTTATCACATACTAAGTTGTTTATAATGGGTATCCTTGTTTCTATTACACCACTAGACTGAAATTTTCTGTTGAATCTTTGAAGAAAAGACAACACTTTAAACAAGAAAATGTAGATAGAGAGAGATTAAAACAGAGGCACACCTACCCACACATACATATGCATGCACTCTAAGCATCATCTTTTAATACTCTTGGTTTGCTTTCAAAAGCCGTTCTCCTATAAGATTGTTGATCATGAATGATCATATTAAATATGTTCGGTATTCAGGCGCAACTTGTTGTTTAGTCTGTTCATTGAGATATTTATATGTCATGTTTATGCCTGCTTTCATATTTTGAGTGATAATTACCGTCTAGTTCTACAGTTTTTTTGTTTTCATGCCATGATGCAGGAATTTAGATTTATGTGTTCCTTTTTGCCAAGATTGATTAACGAATTTATAATGCTCTCACCACTTCTTCGTTTAACTTTCTATCTGTGCATGCTGTATTTATTTTGAACTTGTACAGAAAATAGTCAGGAAAATCATTATTGCTTATGCCATATACCATAGGAAATATAAACAATTAGGTGTGTTTAGTTCCTGCAAAAAAGTAGCATGTAAAAGTAAATTTGCATACATTTCCTTCTCAAATCTGTCATGAGTTTGCTTGAAGAAGCCAGTTTTTAAATCACAAATACTGAAGTATTGGAAAGATCAGGTTGTGTGACGGTGTGTTCCATGCTCACTCTTTTCTCCGGGGCATGCCTGTGTGCTGGGGAATGAACAGGCGGACAGATTGGCTGGCTCTGCAAAACTTGGTGGAGTATTGATGCATGACAAGACAGACATGGTTGCGGCCTTGTGGGAGCACATGTACACCTCGGAGGAGCAAATGGATCACCATAGTCTGGTAAGAATGAGGCAGCGAGGTGTGACGAGAGGATCTGGCCGACGATCGACGCTCAGAGGAAAGGCGAGACAGACATATAATCAGATTGCTACTGCTGGGAAGGTTAACCTGGTCAACAAATGCCCACAGAAGTCAGATGTGTCTGCCTAATGGCGCAAGAACACAGCTCTGCTGTAAACAGGCACAACACAGTCACACAGTCACGTCCGAAAAAAAATAATCCGGATGAACGAAGAAGAAGAAGATTGCTACTGGAACTATTAGTGTTGTGACTCTTCGCTGGCTGCTGAGGATGGGGACGGAGCGCTTATGGGAATGTCCCGAATGCTGTGATGTCGGTTCCTAAATCAATCAATCAATCAATCAATCTTCGTAGACATAGATAGATAGGATGCGTTAGGAGGATGGATGATGGTAGACTACCAAAGGACATCTTTTTTTGGCGAATTACAGATGGGTAGGAGATCTCAGGGTCGGCCTCTACTACTGCCAAGTAGCTGATTACCGGCTCGTCTATTCAGCCACAAGGGCAGTTGTAAGCAGGAACAGGTCACAACGGAGAATATCAAACAAACCAATGTCCTCGCCATTGTGGTCAGCGTTTATTCTCAAAAGTCATCGCCGCCGTTATATACTCATTATTAACAGGCATGGGCTGACATGCGATGGTTCTAAAACACTCTATCTACTATTTATTACCAACTTACAGCTTGGCTCAACCTTGGCTTGACATCCGCGTGTGTTGAATTGATATCGCTTGACTTCTGCATTCGCTTTTCCCAACCGTCGTGTACAAAGACCCTGGCAAGAGTCTTGCCGTCTGTCTCGTGTGCCACACAACTAATGTCACGTGATACGCAACTCATTGGAGTCACTTCCCTTTCTTCATCATCATCTGTTGCTCCACCGACTTCTCTTGTAACCCTGTTCTTACTCTGTCCGTTTCCCGCTGTATCCCTCATATCGGTCCATGGCAACTACGATACAAAGATGTGTGTAAGCGGGACATGATTGATACAAGCATTGATAATGCACATTGGGAGCAAGTCGCCGCTGAACGTATTGCATGGAGGGCAACTATCAGAAATGGAATAAAGGCAAAGGAGAAAATGATTACAGATAAAGTACACACAGAGCTTGAGAGATGCAAGATGGTGCATGATGGTGGGAATGATCATGTTTTCACATGCATCCACTGTGGACAAACATTTGCAGCACAAATTGGCCTTATCAGCCACACTCGCCACCACCATGGGTCATAGTTATTAAGCCTTTTTGAAGTACAATGTACCAAACTATCATCTGTCAAGACGGAAAGGTGCCAATTGCTAGTAGAAGTGAATCTAGTTAGCTTTCTACTGGGGATTGAGACCCTAACAATGGGCTGGATTATTGAGAGGAATGAGGTCAACCATGAACAGATGGTGTCAACTGGAATAAGAGAAGCTTGAGAGACATGAGTCTTATACATATGAGTAAACCATCTGAGATGATAGTAGGATATATTTCAGAGGAATGAGATCTACACAGAACTCACCTAGCACAATTCTCGCTCTCAGCAACCTCAGTTAAAAACAAACTGTATGGAGATCTCTGATGCACCTAAAACAACATCCAAGTTCGTATCCTTAATGGAAATCTAAGTCTCTCAGAAAGAACACCCATGCCCAATTATTACCCCTTGGATGATTTTGATAGATCATATTGGCTCCTTATTCCCACTAGGTGCAGTGGGGAAAATGTGTTTGTCATGAGTTTTCTCAAGAGCACTGTCATGTACCCACATGTAGAGGGAGCCATGGCTGAGAGGGTTTGGGGGGGGGGGGGGAGATCAGGTTTGATCCCAGCATAGAGGAGAGAGAAGAGAGACTGGAAGACTGGCAGGATGAGAATAGATTCATGTTGATTAACAAGCCGTCCGACCCACATACTTTCTACTCGAGATCATGGCACTCTACAACTACACCTGACCTGGCCTTTCATTCACCAGACCTGGAGTGGAAGATTACACGAATTGTTGGAAAACTTGGTGGCAGCGACCATCGACCAGTCTTTCTAAGTGTAGAAAATGATCTTGTAAGTGAAAGCAGCACCCTCTCGAGGTGGAACTACAAGAAAGCAGACTGGGCAATGTACAAGAATCGCACCAGCATACTGGTTAGAAACCTGAACACTGAGAAAGACATAAATAAAGTTGTTGAAGAGTTTGGGAAATGCATACTACAGGCAGCGCGAGAAACAGTACCAAAAGGAGCCCGTAAACAATATAAATCCTACTGGAGACGTGAACTGGAACAGTTGCATAATGATGTGGAAGTATGTAGAAAGCAAGCAGAGGCCACACCCAGCCAAGAGCACCACAATAAATTCCAGCACGCAAAAGCCAAATTTCAAAGGGCCAAGCTGCAGGCTAGACGGAAAAGCTGGCAGGAAAAAACAATCTCTGAACTTTGAAAGAGACACAAGGAAATTGTGGAAGCTAATAAAACAACTTAACGATGAGGGCACAGGGAGAAACTCAAAAATTGCACTACATAAAGATGGAAACATCTTAACAAGAAAGCAAGCAGCTGACCATTTTGCGGACTCATTCGCACAAGATAACAATATTAAAATTAGTCCAGAGAAACAACAAGAGATTCAAGAGAAATGGCAACATACAGGACAGAAGGAAATAGTACACGAGGTTCTGGAGGCACCCATCACAATCAGCGAACTGGAGCTAACCATATCAAAACTGAAAATGAGAAAGTCACCAGGAGCTGATGATATCTCCAATGAAATGATCAGAAACCTAGGAACAGAGGCCAAAGCAAAGCTGTTGCAGATCTTCAATAACAGTGTTCCACAAGCCTGGAGAGAAGCAATCATGATACCCCTCCTAAAATCAGGTAAAGATAGTTCCATTGCCTCTAGCTACAGACCAATTAGCCTTACCAGCTGTCTCTGCAAAACACTGGAGCGTATCATCAATCACAGACTGCAGTGGTACATTGAAAGTAAAAACATCCTTGTGCCACAGCAGGCTGGCTTTAGGCAGTGCTACTCTACGGTAGATCAGACAACCTACCTCTCCCAAATAATTGAGGATGCATTCCAAGAGAAGAAGCTGGTGTTGCGGCATGGATAGATCTGAAGAAAGCCTTTGACAAAGACTGGAAAGAAGGTCTGATGAAGAAATCGAGAAACTGCAAAGTCAATAGAAGAATGTACAAATGGGTGAAAGCATGCTTGCACAACAGAAGAGCCAGAGTACAGACAGGCGGACTCAAGAGCAAGAAAGTACTACTGCGTCACAGTGTTCCCCTTGTCTCCCACACTTTTTCTAATCTTCATCAATGATCTCGTTGATAATCTACCGCATGGAATTAAAATGGCAATGTACGCCGATGACCTGGTTCTATGGAGCACAAATAAACATGCATCAGTGGCCACCAGATTGCTACAAAGAGCTGTAGATACATTTGTTGCATGGGCAAATAGATGGTGTGTCAGCATAAACACTGACAAGTGCAGCACCACCCTATTTACCCTCTCTCCAAAACAAAAGAGAAAAGAGAAGGAACCAGCATACCTTGGAGTAACATTTGATGGCAGGCTGACATGGAGAAAGCACATCAACAAAGCAGTAGCAAAAGCCAGAAGGAAAATAGCCATCCTGAGAAAGCTAAGTGGAACCACATGGGGAGCCAGTGGGAAAATACTGCGTGGTGTTCGGCATCAAAAACCACACTACAAGAGCTGGACAAGGTGCAAAATCAAACACTTAGAGACCGGGAAGGTTAACCCGGTCAACAAACATCCGCAGAAGTCGGATGTGTCGGCCTAACGGCGCAAGAACGCAGCTCTGCTGTAAACAGGCACAACGCAATCACATCCGGAAAAAAAAAAAAACTCCGGATGAACGCAGAAGAAGAAACACTTAGAGTCACCACAGGAGGGATGAGATCAACCCCTATAGTGGAAATGGAGAAGATGGGGAGGACACAAGCACTGAGAGAGCGCAGAGATACAAAAACGCTAATACAAGCAGAAAAGTTCCTCAGCTTGCCAGGCCACCCTATGAAGAACAGATTTGAAAACCTAGCTATGGGGCGGTTGAAAAGAAGTTTTATCTACCAGGCCAAACAACTCTGCAGAGAAACCACTGATCTGCCCACAGTTGGTATCCCCCTAACAACTATTCCAGAGCGAACTCCATGGAAAGATGAACATAGACTATCATTACAAATCCCAGAGGAAGGCTAACCTCATTAAGAAATGCCCGCCGGAAGCCGGAAGTGTCGTCCTACGGGTGGCAAACTAAAAATTGACACTACGCAATTACGTCCGAGTGAAATGTCTCGTCCGAATGTCTCTCGTGCTAGGAACAGCTCTGACTACCTAGTTTCTGAATGCCGCTCTTGTTCGGAACAGCTCTGACTAGGTAGTTTTCCGAATGTCTGTCGTGCCTGGAACAGCTCTGACGGGCGCAATGACAAGCACATGTCCGAAAACTCGCTGAGTGGATGGCGTCTGCAAACCTGTCTGGTTTGTGCGGGAATGGCCCGGGGCAAACGAAATGACCAATATATTGAAGTGAGGATTTAAAGCAGCCATGAGCAGGAAGTGACGATTTCCCTCGGTAAGCCCAGAACCAGGGCGCTATGTGTCGGCCCTGCAACTATGGAAGCAACCTTGGATGGCGGAAAATGCTATGGACTGTCCCTGCCTTCCTTTGAGGGATGACCGTTGTCTTCGACCGTTCAACCTTGGCCAGTATGGTTGTAGATGGCACCACAAAAGTGAGAGTCTCCCAGGAATGCTACCTGGTCAAAAAAGCACGCTATTGTCGGATGTGTTGGCCTACGGGTTTCGGCCCAAGGGCGCATAACAGACACACCGCAATCACATCTGAAAAAACACTCCGGATGAACGAAAAGAAGAAGAAGAAGATTACAAATCCAGACAAAAGTGAGAGGAACATTTGACAAGGAAGAACAGAACTGTTTGAAGCGCAGAACAGCCACTCTCAGCTTCCTTGATGAAGAATACCCACAGGACCTCTGGATCCGAGTCCACACAGATGGGTCAGCACAAAATGCTGTTCGAAATGGAGGAGCGGGAGTGTACATAGAATACCCAAATAATACTAGGGACACAGCCAGAGTACCGACAGGAAAGTACTGCCATAACTATGATGCTGAAATTGAGGCAATCAAGATAGCAACAGAGAAATTACTAAATACCAGCCATGGTACACAACCTGTAGTGCTATTGACAGATGCAAAATCAGTACTCGAGGCGCTTCTGTCTGGGAAATTTCCATTACTAAGGACACTACTTTCTGAACTTAGCAGTCAGCATAATGTTACCATACAGTGGATACCATCCCACTGTGGAGTACCCGGAAACGACAGAGCTGATCAATTGGCTAAGGAAGGAGCCAAAGAAGAACAGCCTGTTGTAGGTATTGTCATCTAACTTCAGTCCAATTGTGCCCGTTACATACCACCAAAAGAAAAGAATGATCAAATCAGTCATAAAGCCACCAAAACCTGCTCAAGATGACTACCATGTTATGGACAGACCAGAACAAGTCATTATTCTGCGCCTCAGAACAGGACACAATAGATTACGCAACCACTTGTATACAGAATTCAAGATTGGTGAAACAGCCATGGGCACATGTGGACTGGCGTCGCAGACAGCAGAGCACATACTCCAAGACTGCCCAAAATATAACATATCTAGGCAAACCTTCTGGCCTAGAGAGACGACAGTGGAAGATAAACTCTATGGACCACTGTGTGAACTAAAGAAGACAGTTAAATTCATACAAGATACAACATTGCAGTTACAGACATATTTCAAGTGAACGAAAGAAGAAGAAGACTTCTATACAGTTATCAGTTTTGGTCAGTCGGTTGATTATGAATTCCCTGGAAGATTGAGTTTAAACTCTTATTTCTGATACATTGGCTTTCAGGTAATATATGTCCTGAAAAGAGCTTGCATCTTTTTGGAGTGAACGAACAAATGAACAAACTTTATTTTCAAAGGGTCACAAATTGGGCTTGCAGGCCCGTTTTAGATTCAGCCCTTCCAATCACTCATCTTTCATTCATAAATTATCTATTGTGCATATTACATTCACATAGGCAAAAAAAACATTGTCAAATGAGAGTGTAAACATAAACAATGCATGTTATCATGTTATGAGACAGGCAGGCAGACACACGTACACATACACATGCATAAACACATACATACATACATACATACTTACATCATTTACACAAAGTGAGGTTCATGTAGAGATTTTTCCCCCTGATCTGGTACCCAAGAGCTATGGGAAAAGTGTTGCAGAGACTCTGCTTACTTTCTCCAGTCTCAGAAACCAACACTCTAGGTGTGCTAGACCAGTACTAGAACTTCACATCTATGGATAGGCATATTAGAATGTAACCAGGTCATGATTCACCACAGCACATGTGTACTGGCATGGATTAGGCGTAGGGTGATGTTTCCTCCACAGGTGTAGGTATTGTCATCTGACTTCAGTCCAGTGCTCTGAGAGAATTGGTTATAAACATGAAGATTTTATGTAAGCTATATTGATTTCTTGTATTGTTATTTGGTTCTGGTATTGTGCATCCTTTCGTAGGGGGAAATACAAGGCTTAAACAGGGAACTTCAGGCCTCGTGTGATCCCTTGCTGAGCAAGGGAGACCAGCTCGTGAAGTGTCGCAAAGTTCAGAAAAATATTACACTAGCAATTGAAAGTCTATCTCTGTGCTTGCCAGGTGAGTCCATTGTTTGTATTTAAAATAGAGTTCTTTATTTTGGTATTAGAAACAACAAATCAGAATGTGTCTACTTGATTTAGGTAATTTACATCATGTAAATCAATAGTAAAAAAACATAGTATAGGTCCCTTTTACACACCCTAAGGAGCATTGGGCATATGGAACTTGACCCATATTTGTATGGATCAAACGGCACTCGGTGGCTGATGTGACTGGTATCATGCCTTTACTTCCCAAGACATTTCTGGTACCCATTTTTCAGCTAGGTAGACCTGGAAGCCCAGGTCTATTTCCTGATGTGGATTGAACCCGCGATACCAGCATGGAAAGCAAGCGTCATAGCCACTACACTACCACGACCTCCAAATCTATAGTACATATGCATTTTACTTTTGGCATTTACTTTGATTACCATTTGATAAAATAGTGCACTACATAACAAACAACATTCCTATTCTGTTACAATGATTTTAAGTTTACAATAGAATAAATTAAATATTTATCTGTGATGCAGTTTCAGAATTACAGGGTTGTTTCCATGCCATAGAAATGACACTTTATTATTCACTTATGTTCTTTGATTTCCATTGTATAAAATGGTGCACTTCACAACATTCCTATTCTGTTAAAAGGGTTCTAAGTTTACAACAAGAACAACAAAAATAAAATAAATATTTGTCTATGTTGCAGCTTATATGCCATAGCAATGAGATTGGTTTTTGTTTTTTTTCCCAAAAGAAAAGGAAAAGAAAAAAAAAAAGGAAAATGGTGTTCATGGTTAATCTATATTTTTCTGAAGGCGTAGATTAACTCGGCTTGAGATCAATGTGGGGCATGGTAGCTTTTGATGAGCAACATCACCATTAAGATTTACTGTGCTCATTGCATTCTATGCTGTAATGAGAAAGAACTATTTATAATTGTGATATTTGGGTGTCGGGGGGGGGGGGGGGGGGAGAAATGGGGGGGCAACCAAGAGAAAAGATGCTGGAAAGTTTGAAATAAGAACATCAGTATCAGAAATGATTTACAGTACACAAGTCAGAAAACTGGAAAGACATGATCACCAACACACAGCATGGACTATACGAAGAAGAAAAATATTTTGAGAGCATTTCCAGCTTGTTACTGTGTGTGAACTAAAACACCACCAATTAAGACATTCATTATTTTTCCCTTCTTGATTTTAGTATTGGAAATGTATGGGAAACTTCAAGAGCAAATGAAATGCAAGAGGTAAGTTTATATTTTAACACAAAAAGAAACATATAGTTTTAAATGAAACTTTAGCATAGGTAAAGCAGTATACATAAGTGTAACATGACACAATCTGTTCTTCTTCTTCTTCTTCTTCTTCTTCTTCTTCTTTTTCTTCTTCTTCTTCTTCTTCTTCTTCTTCTTCTTCTTCTTCTTCTTCTTCTTCTTCTTCTTCTTCTTCTTCTTCTTTTTCTTCTTCTTCTTCTTCTTCTTCTTCTTCTTCTTCTTCTTCTTCTTCTTCTTCTTCTTCTTCTTCTTCTTCTTCTTCTTCTTCTTCTTCTTCTTCTTCTTCTTCTTCTTCTTCAGGTGCCTGATCTGTAGCTGACATTGGCGATCATGACTGTTTAATTCTCTTTGTCATTTACTATCGTGATGAAATTTGTGTTGCTTATATTATAATTTGTTGCCAAAGCTTTCCACATACATCTTTCACTGTCTTCCCCTGCCACACAATGCTAATTTCTCTATTTCAATTTTCTGTTGTGATGTCCCTTGCATTTTATTTGTCCTTTCTTTATAGTTTTGATGAGCGATCTGTCTCTTCCCTATGGTTTTAATAAATGAGCTTGTAAACCTACAGCTCTCATTACCTCAGTAGCAGAATTTCCCAAGGATGATTGACATAGTTATGACTGAATGTACTTGAAATAGTATATTGAATAAAATTTTATTAAGAGATAACAATTCTCATACAAATCACAGATGACATAGTCTCAAAACGGACACTGCAATAGGCTGACATGACATTTATCCTCATTATGATGTGCAAATTGTAACTGAGATGGGTAAGCCATGTTGCCCACATACCAGATGAGCAGCAACCAGTCAAAATCATTACTAAGGAACTCATGGTAGATTGATATAAAGATATTCTGAAAGCCTAAATCATGAACTGCAATACTGGCTTTGACTATTGCGAGAGCACTTCTGCAGCTTGCTCTGCCTGCCGTAGTCATATCTCAGCTCTCTGCAAATCTTGATCATTTATCAATCGATGAGGCTGCCTTTGATATAAAAGAAAAAGTAAATTACAGGACCCCATGTCATGCCATGAGACCTATTGGGTATAGTGTGTGGCAGTGCATGCAAGAAAATCAAGTCGTCTTTATCTAATTGACATTTGCCAATCTACTGCCCTTACTGTCACAGGTGTTTTAAAGACTGAGACAGGTCTAAAGAGCCACCTCAGAATGAGACTGGTAGATAACAGTATGGTCCTCTATGGTAAAGGTGGACAAACAACAGCTGTAATCTTGTTCTTTCCTCTTTTGCCTTTAATCCTGCAATGAAATATATACCCTCAACCAACTGTCACCAAGCCCTCCTATCATTTGCTATCTCAGCTGCTTCTCTTCATGTCCTCCTCAGATTATTAATCTCTGTCTCTGCTTCGCTGGCTGCTGAGGATGGGGACGGAGCGCTTATGGGAATGTCCCGAATGCTGTGATGTCGGTTCCTAAATCAATCAATCAATCAATCAATGTCTCTGCTTCTCTTCTCTGTGTCTTTTTAGTCTCCCTCTATTTCATTTGCCCTGTGGGTTTCAGAGAAAGGAATTTCTAGTTGTACTATTATCAAGTTTTCTCAGTTTTGCGTCCTCTTGATTCACTGGAATGTGTTGAGTTCTGTCCATAAGCTTTGCATTAGTGACTTTGTCATAAAAATGTAGTCCTCAATTAGGTGCGGGCACCAGTTATTGAATGCATGCAGTTTATTAATAATTGTTTTAGTAACTTTGGACTGTGATGAGAATGACATTTTGCAAAGAACCTGCGACATGACGATGATTATCAAAATTGTTACTATAACTTCTTCCACCCCATACTAACCTCATGTAGACCCACATGTTTATTAAAGTCACACATTATTATTATAGAAAGAGTTTTAAAAAATACTGCTGGTGACGAAAAGTTAAAGATTGGAGAAGAATGAAGGTGATGATTAATATTCTAATGTACAGATATTTGTCCTATAGGTATTACCCGGCTTTAAAAACTTTAGAGCAACTAGAACACACCTACTTGCCTCGTGTAATTAATCATTGGTTCTCACAAACCATGACGGAAGCTATTCCAAGACTACGGGAGCGAATTAAGGAAGCTTCGATGACTGAATTAAAAGATTTCCTGGAAAGTATTCGCAAACATTCTGCGAAAATTGGAGAAGTGGCAATGAAACATGTAAGTAGATAATAATTTGTTGATGGTCATAGCTCAGCGTAAGTAGATAATACTTTGTTGATGGTCATAACTCTTTGTGAATAGATAATAATTTGTTCATGGTCATAACTCTGTGAATAGATAATATAGTCATATCTCTCTGTAAGTAATAATTTATTGATGGTCATAACTCTCTGGGAATAGATAACAATTTGTTGATGGTCATAACTCTCTGTGAATAGATAATAATTTGTTGATGGTCATAACTCTGTGAATAGATAATATAGTCATTTCTCTCTGTAAGTAATAATTTGTTGATGGTCATATCTGTGTAAGTAGATACATTTTGTTGATGGTCATATCACTTTAAGCAAATAATAATGCATTGATGGTCATATCTCTCTGTAAGTAGATAATAATTTGTTGATGGTCATATCTCTTTAAAGTAAAGTTTATATTTCAATCTGTTTTAGACACCTGAAAAATAACAAAAGAGGAAGAAAATCAGTGCCATTAACTTTCCTGTTAACCCTTTACAAGGCAGACGCTTGTCCGTTTTGTAGCCCTGAACGGGCAAGATTTTTTCAGGTTCGATAAAATTTCGGGTCGCGTTAGTAAAAACAGCACAAATAAGGTGTTAGTCAACCAATTTTAGTTAAATAAACAACACAATGAAGGGAAAAGCATGCAGAATATGTTACTCACATGATTGTTCTCGGTAATCCATATATGAACACAAATATTTACGAAATACAGCATGTTGTTTGTGATTTTCCGTCATCTATACGGCAATTTACAAACACATTTTAAGAATCATAATCACTTTCTTTAAAGTCCGACTCAGACTGCTAATGCAAAGTAACGCTTTGCAATGATATCTAGCTCCAATTAATAATCAACTTCGTGCCCTTTAATGTCACTTAAATTGAACAGAGCGAAATCTCGGCTATCACTTGAAGAATCGCCAAAATCCGTTTTGAAAAACAGCGTAAAAACCCCGAAAACTATCAAAAAAAGTCCGTAAAAGTCGGTTCAAATTCATAGTATGCGCTTTACAAATGGCGGACACGTTGTCAAGCTATCGGCGAAAGCGAAAGTAGCCGTCGGAAGTATCGGAAAGCCGAGAGATCGCGTTTTTACAATGCATAATAGTATCGGCCGGTTTGAGACGTTCTGCCCGTTTAATGTATCGGACGGAAATGGCCGGTCCACCCTGTAAAGGGTTAAGTTTCTTCTGTCTCTCAGTTTTCATCAATTCAGTTTTCACCTATTATCAAGGTCTCTTTTGTATCTATGTTTTCATAAGCTTTCATAAACTTTTCCCTTCTATCTTAGCTTTCTTCTGATTCTCAGTTTTTATCTGTGCCTTTACTTTCCTCTTATAGATTTCTTCTGTATCTCGATTTTCATCTGAGCTTTCACTTTTTGGAGGTGTAGAAATGTAGTGACTAGACACTCACCTACCGGCCCGGTGTGGGTTTGATCAACATTGAAGCAGAATTAAATTTTTAAAAATAGACCAGGGCTTCCAGGTCGACCCAGCCTAAAATGTGTACCACAATGTATCTTTGCAAGTCAAGGTGGCCACCGTGATACTAACCAGATCACCCACTGAGCTCAGATTGGCCTTCACAAATGTGTGTCTAGCACCTTATGCCCCATGCACCTTGAGGCGTGTAAAATGGTCCTTTACTTACCTTCTTACTTTCTCTGTCCACCTATCTTAGCTTTCTTCTGTGTCTCAATTTTCATCTGTGCTTTTTATCTAACGTTTTGCATTCAGCACCATGAAGCCACATTGAAACTAACTCAGATACATCAAATGTTCAGAAATGTAAGAAAAAACAAGGCAAAATTATTTTGTATTACTCTAGAGGCCAGTCTGTTGAAAAGAGTTAGAAAACTTAAAGCAAAGTGCTAGTTAGAGATAGTTACCCCTTGTGTCTGCCTTAGTGCTTCAACTAGTATTTTAATGTATTCTGTGCAGTTTGTAAACAGCTTCATCTTGTGTTATTTGTTAATAGTAGTATTAAGGAATTTAAAATTCACATCTTTAACTATCAATATTCATTTAATTAATGACTTGAATTGGCATTTAAAAAAATTAATACATTGTTTGTCACACACTTGCACATATATGAAGAACAGCAGATATCAGACAAGGTGAATTAATCTTAGGGAATTATATTATTTTCTAATATAACTTCAAATATCTTTAACCCTTTACAGGGCAGACGCTTGTCCGTTTTGTAGCCCTGAACGGGCAAGATTTTTTCAGATTCTGTAAAAATTTCGGGTCGCGTTAGTAAAAACATCACAAATAAGGTGTTAGTCAACCGATTTTAGTTAAATAAACAACACAATGAAGGGAAAAGCATGCAGAATATGTTACTCACGTGATTGTTGCCGGTAATCCATATATGAACACAAATATTTATGAAATACGGCATGTTGTTTGTGATTTTCCGTCATCTATACGGCAATTTACAAACACATTTTCAGAATCATAATCACTTTCTTTAAAGTCCGACTCACGACTGCTAATGCAAAGTAACGCTTTGCACTGATATCTAGCTCCGATTAATAATCAACTTCGTGACCTTTAATGTCATTTAAATTGAACAGAGCGAAATCTCGGCTATCACTTGAAGAATCGCCGAAATCCATTTTGAAAAACAGCGTAAAACTCCCCAAAACTATCAAAACAAGTTCGTAAAAGTCTGTTCAAAGTCATTGTAGCGCGTTTACAAATGGCGGCCACGTTGTCAAGCTATGGGCGAAAGTGAAAGTAGCCGACGGAAGTGTCGGAAAGCCGAGAGATCACGTTTTTACAATGCATAATAGTATCGGCCGGAATCGGACGTTACGCTCGTATTTAGAGACCGGCCGGTAAAGGACGCTATGCCTTGTAAAGGGTTAATTAGTGATATCATTCTTTGGGTACAACCATATTTGCAGTACATCCTTTTCAGTATGCTTCGGCACTTAACTGTGGAGGAAGAAGTTCAGCCTTGACATTTGAGAGTTATTCTGTGATGTATTCTTCTACACAGACGGGTCTGTTGTTCAACACTTGAAATAGCTAATGGGCTTTTACAGCTCATGTCAGGTAGAGAACTCTGAAGTAAGACTACTATGCCTTCACCTTGACAAGTAGTCTGACTATGGAGGTCATGGCAGTAATTAAAGCATTAGCCTGGTTGGAGACACAGGCAAGCTTTCTCAGTGACTCAATAAGTATGCTCATGAAAATCAAGATGGGCTGGGCTTGAAGAGTTCTAACATGCTTGCAGGCTCCAAAGTTGAACTGTTATTTTTGCGTTGGATTTTTCTGTTTTTATGTTTAATATGCAGGATGCTGTTAATATGATGTTACCTTGATAGGCAGCTGAGCAGAACAATATCGACCCAACCATAGCAAAGAAGAAAGTAAAAAAGAGAAGAGCCCCACCTCCTCCGAATCCTTTCACAGGAGAAGTGGACTATGAGTTGCCTGGTCCTTCAGCAGAAAGTGATGATACTGAGGAAGTAAGTTTTTCATTTATCCTGTACAGTTTTCAAAGTCTGCTTTAGAAGATATTTAAAAAAAGCATTCAGTTTTACATCAAGATTGCTATCCTTTCATACATCCAATCCATTATAATGAGGGAGCTTGAATGGCTTCCTCATTACTCACAGGGAGCAATATGCCTCAACTTGTGTAAAAAGGATCCTTTACTGTATTGTTTGTTTCCTTTTTTTTAAAAATAAATGTTGCATATCCCTTACAGGACGTTGCAGTCAACACCAGCATTTTTCAGCTGCTGTTGATATACTAGGCAAGTTTTACGTTCAGTAGTTTGTTCAGTAATTTAACTTTAAATGCTTATTAATGTTTTGCTGTATGACTATTGTTTGAGTTTCTTTAAGTTTTATTATTTTAGCAGTAAGCTTTCATTTTATCATATTTTAACCAACAATTTTCTATTTAAATTAGGAACTTAGTGCTCAAGATCTGGTTGATTTTTCTCCAGTATACAGATGTTTGCATATTTACACAGTGCTGGTAAGTTTAATTGTAGTTTAAAAATAGTGAAATCAAATAAAATCCTATTCAGTTTTTCTGTGTTATATCTGTGATATGTCAAGCATAATAGCTGATTGCATTTATAACATTCTTCCCGTTTTCTACATATAGGAATTTGTATTATTATACTCTCATTATTATCTTTGTGTCTTTTAGTTTGTTTGTTTTGTGCATTTATGTTTTTTGAAAACCCCAAGTCGTTTACTGCCTATATAGTACCCTGTGTCGTCTGGCCGCTGCCTCGGGCCTCAGGAATTAATGCTGCCTTGCTTGTGCAGTTGCCGCAAAATGTGCAGGTTAGGGTTTTCTTACATCTTTTCCACATCTTACTGTGGATTCGAACCCGGGTCTCCCAAAGGAGGCCACCCACTCCCAAGTGGCTTATTTTAATTTAGAAAATGACATTGTGCAGCTGACTTAACTAGTGTGGAAACATTTCTCACAGAATGTGGATTATTTTTTTTGCTAGGAAAGGAACACCATTTTTAGGACCATCAATATCACAGTATAGCTGAATTAATGGGCATTGACTGGCACTCAGAGAAGACAAAATATAGACATCAAGATTAGATATCACAGAACACATTAGATAGTAACATTGAAATCTGCAGACTCACCAGAATTCAATTCAGACCTGTCACATTCAAATGACAAAGCCACCTACTGGAAGGAACAAATACACTTCACTACTCCGCCATCAAATGTGCTCTCTATCTGCTTTTTTCTGTTTTCTGTGAAAAAAATTTGCATGTTTTTTTTAAAACTTTGCAGTAAACCCCAGCCCCTATTGGCTGTTTGTGAATTACTAGACAGTTTTACGTTCGATAGTTTGTCTTTGATTTCTGAATGAGAAGTCAACATTTCAGTTCACCTGACCGGCATAGGGAATAAATCCACTGCGTCACCGCCAGAAGAGAAAGCTTAAGCGTGGTAAATTTTCAGCCATGCCAACCTCTTGTCTTCTGTGAGTCAATTACCATGATGCTTTTTAAAGTATGTCTAATTGTTGTATACCATGTCATGTGTGTGTGTGCTTCATCTTCATAAATGGACTTATGTTGTCTTTTTGTAAACTGTTAAACTATAGTGTTATATGACTTTATTCTTATTTTCACCAGGGAGACAAAGAAAAATTTGAAACATATTATAGGTCTCAACGTTGGAAACAAGCTAGGCTTTCTTTACAGCCTCCTCCTAATATGGTAAATAACATTTATTGCCTTCAGTTTTTATGTTCATAACTGTCTGTTTACTGTATTATACAGTTGAGAGAAAGAACAATGACAATTATATAAAATATTAGGTTGATGTACTATCATTATCATGTACCACGTGCAGATAATCAGGTTCTTCCTTATAAACATCTTTCTTATGTGTATGTAATGAGTTAGAGTGCCAATAGTCATCTGTGTCACTCTGTTGACCTGTGTCTCAAACACCCACAATCTTCCCAACTGTCGTAATATGTTGTAGATTTGTACAAAATAGTATTTGAAACGTTTTGATGTGCTTGTATAAGTGGTGCCAGTGTGTGATTGTCTCCACAAGTGTTAATTATTTAGTGGTACCAATGTGATTGTCTGAGCAAGTGCTTATGGATAAATGTAAAAGTATTGTTTATCTCAACAAGTGTTGATGGATAAGTGCTGCCTGTGTGATGTCTCCACAAATGTTGATGGATAAGAGGTGCCAGTGTGATTATCAGAACTTATGGTGATGGATAAGTATTGCCAGTGGGATTCTGTCAATAATTATTGATAAACAGGTGGTGCCAGTGTGATTCTATCAACAATTATTGATAAACAGGTGGTGCCAGTGTGATTCTATCAACAATTATTGATAAACAAGTGGTGCCAGTGTGATTATCAGAACTTATTGTGGTGCATAAGTATTGCCAGTGTGATTCTGTCAACAGTTATTGATATACAAATGGTGCCAGTGTGATTATATCACAATTATTGATAAACAAGTGGTGCCAGTGTGATTATCAGAACTTATTGTGGTGGATAAGTATTGCCAGTGTTATTCTGTCAACAGTTATTGATATACAAATGGTGCCAGTGTGATTATATCACAATTATTGATAAACAAGTGGTGCCAGTGTGATTCTATCACAATTATTGATAAACAAGTGGTGCCAGTGTGATTAACAGAACTTATTGTGGTGGATAAGTATTGCCAGTGTGATTCTGTCAACAGTTATTGATGAACAAGTGGTGCCGGTGTGCTCTGTCAACAAATGTTAATAGGCAAGTGGTGCCAGTGTGATTCTATCACAATTATTGATAGACAAATGGTGCACTGTGATTATCAGAACTTATTGTGGTGGATAAGTATTGCCAGTGTGATTCTGTCAACAGTTATTGATGAACAAGTGGTGCCGGTGTGATTCTGTCAACAAATATTAATAGGAAAGTGGTGCCAGTGTGATTTTATCACAATTATTGATAGACAAATGGTGCAGTGTGATTATCAGAACTTATGATGATGGATAAGTATTGCCAGTGTGATTCTGTCAACAATAATTGATAAACAAGTGATGCGAGTGTGATTCTATCACAATTATTGATAGACAAATGGTGCCAGAGTGATTATCTGAACTTATGGTGGTGGATACGTATTGCCAGTGTGATTCTGTCAACAATTATTGATAGACAAGTGGTGCCAGTGTGATTATGTCAACAATTATTAATAGACAAGTTGTGCCAGTGTGATTATGTCAACAAAAATTAATAGACAAGTTGTGCCAGTGTGATTATGTCAACAAATATTAATAGACAAGTTGTGCCAGTGTGATTATGTCAACAAAAATTAATAGACAAGTTGTGCCAGTGTGATTATGTCAACAAATATTAATAGACAAGTTGTGCCAGTGTGATTATGTCAACAAATATTAATAGACCAGTTGTGCCAGTGTGATTATGTCAACAAATACTAATAGACAAGTTGTGCCAGTGTGATTCTGGCAACAAATATTAATACTTAAGTTGTGCCAGTGTAATTCTGGCAACAAATATTAATAAATAAATGGTGCCAGTGTGATTCTGGCAACAAATATTAATAGGTAAGTGTGCTAGTGTGATTCTGGCAACAAATATTAATAGATAAATGGTGCCAGTGTGATTCTGGCAACAAATATTAATAGACAAGTTGTGCCAGTGTGATTCTGGCAACAAATATTAATACTTAAGTTGTTTCAGTGTGATTCTGGCAACAAATATTAATAGATAAGTTGGGCCAGTGTGATCCTGTCAATACATATTGATGGATAAATGGTGCCAGTGATTGTCTCAACAAGTGTTGTTGGATAAGTGGTGTCAGTGTGATTGTCTCAATAAATGTTGCTGGATAATTGTGTCAGTATGGATAGATAAGCAAGATTCCAAGAAGTGTGGATAGGTATATGGTGTCAGTGATTATCTCAACCAGTGTAAATAGACAATATGAATTGGAAACAAATAGGTATATTAAGCTCCTGCGAGAGAAGAAACGTACTAAACATCAACACGTTGCACATACCTTACAAGGAGATCCATCGTATCCCGAAATACAGGTGAAAATCCTAAATCAGAAGCACTCAATAAATATATAAAATGAATAATAAAATAAAATACACACAAACGGATACAATACGACACACAGGAAGGCTGACGTTTCGATTCTCAGAATCTTTGTCAAGGACAGGACAACACGGATAGATAGGACAACGAAATATAAAAAAGCACAAAACAAAAAAGCACAACCACTACGTATCCATGTGGGAGCAGAAAAAGGTTGTGCCAGTGTAGTTTTCTCACTTGATTTTGATGGATAAGATTGGTGATCTCTGTAATGCCTCTGTAGTTCTCTTAGCAGTTATGATTGCTTGGACACTTGTTAATGTATAATTTGTGCATGTGATTACCTGAGCCAGTGCACACATTGTGATTATATGAATAAGCTGGAGCCAACAAATATAGTCAATAAATTGTTTTATTCATAAGCATTTTGTCTTCATTTCCTTAGAAGGTTATGTAAATGTATTATTATAAACTAGCATTATCATAACATTATTTTTGTACTGTTGTAAGCTGTTTATTTGGGATAACTCGTAGATTGCATCCTGCCAAATCACCTTCTTTCACCTTTATCCCCATTGGGGCATCTTCTTCTTCTTCTTCTTCTTCTTCTTCTTCTTCTTCTTCTTCTTCTTCTTCTTCTTCTTCTTCTTCTTCTTCTTCTTCTTCTTCTTCTTATTCTTCTTCTTCTTCTTCTTCTTCTTCTGCGTTCATCTGGAGAGTTTTTTCGGACGTGATTGTGTTGTGCCTGTTTACAGCAGAGCTGCATTCTTGCGGCGTTAGGCCGACACATCCGACTTCTGTGGGCATTTGTTGACCGGGTTAACCTTCCCGGGGATTGGGGCATCTCAACCCACTCACTCCAAGCCATCCCTTTAATTATCCCATGCATCTGCATCCATGCCCTCCACATATTATTCATTTCTGTCTCTACCTCTCTTCTCCAGGTGTTTTTAAGACTTTCTCTTTTTATCTTGTGGATTCCAGACAAAGACCTTTCTAGTTATGCTATTCTCAGGTTTTCTTAATGTATATCCTATTTAGTGCCATACTTTTTCTTCATTTATTGATTCACTGTTATTTGTTTAGTTCTTCCCATGAGTTCCACATTGTGATTCTGTCATAACCATTTAGTCTTTCTATTTTACGCAGCACTGCATCATCACTTGTGTATATACAATGGTGTGAATTGCTGACCTTTAACATTAGAAAACTTTGATGTGATAAGTAAGCGTAGATTTTGTCTTTATTCTTTTGGTTGAAGGTTTTATAAGTTTGTCCTTTTTTTATTTTTCAGCACGAAAGTTTAGACTTATTTAAACATTACTTTCATGATGTCATAGGGTAAGTTACTTTTGTCTTTTTCACTTCTATACTTAAAACATTGCTTGCTGACTTATTGTGTATAATTATTTATTAAATTGTGTGAATTTTATGAGATATATATTGACTACTGTCATTTATTATGTTAACAGTTTACATTAAAAAGAATATATATTTAACAATTTTATGAGATATATATTGACTACTGTAATTTATTATGTTAACAGTTTATATTAAAAAGAATACATATTTAACAATTCTCTTAGGCAGATTATCTTGCACAAATAACTCTTCTATATGCATTGTCAGGTAGAAACTACAGTAAAGTATGTTAAGAATAGGAAAGTAGAAAGGATTCGTAGCAATGTCATCTGCATAAGTATCAAGCAGATGAGACCATCCATAAAGTTGTAGCTTGTTGTTTGACTGCTGCCAAGAGGGGGATTTCTCAGGTGTACGGAATGTTATTTTACTGCTGCCATGAAAGGGATTTCTCAGGTGTACATGTTATTTGACTGCAACCAGATTATGGGAAGAAGAAGAAAAAGTGAAGGAGAAAGAAAAAGAAATAGCTCAGTTATTCTGAAAGAGCCTTAAGAATTATTATAATGCTCGGCAGACCAGTAAAATCTCTTTACATGCCAGTCTTAGAATGTGATGAATGCTTCATATTTAAGCTCACATTAATTTCTTTCTTCTGCTTATGTACTGTTTCAATTCTCCATCACAGTTACAGGGTAGGGAAAGATATCTAGACAAAGCTGTGCTTTGTTTACTATGGTTATGATGTTTATTGCTATAGTATAGATCCAAACGCTTGAATGTGACTTCTTGCTCCTCTTTCATTCTGTCAAGGGATATTACATTGTGTGAAACACTGTCTAGTGGTAACCATGTTAGTATTTGATTATCATTGAGATAAATAGAACTGGTTACTTGCGTTAGAAGTTTACAGCCCACATTATTTGGACATGATATATAAATAGAAAACATGAATGTCTCTGAACAGGAAAGTTGGAGAAGAAGAGAGACAGGGAAAGACCAAGGGAAGCGGTGCTAAAAAACTTGACATAATAGAGAAACTTTTGTGTTGGAAATAATTAGCAGTAAGTGACACAGAAGTCTATGGACATAAATGATGACCAAGTGGAAATATTATAAGAAGAAGATATACTTAACTGTGTATGATGTTAGAATAATATTTTTGTAGCATGTTTTTTGAGGGTATAATTTTTATAAATAATAATCTCTCCATTCTTTAACTTCCTGCCAGTTTTTTTGTTGTTGAAGACCACATTCTCCATACCTCCCAGGGATTGGTCACACGGTCACACATGGATGAACTGTGGGAGAAAGCAGTTGAGAAACTGTGCTCTACACTGCGATCCACCTCAGTGAGTATCTGGCTCTTGCCACTGTTATATATGAGCATGTGGTTTCAGAATGTGTGCAACTGACACTAGACTTCAGATGTTTTTGTTTTTGTGTTTTCGTTGATTGGTGTTGAGTAGCACATTAATTGTAACATGCTGTGTTTTTATTGTTGCTGTATCATTAGTAGATTGTGCTTTGCCATTTTGTGCTGGCTTTAGTATTTACAGGTGTGTAGTTTTAATTTGCTTCACAAAGCTGGAGTTGTTAAATGTTCTAAAACATTCAGTTAAGCTGTTAAGTGTGTTTTAAATTTGCAAACAAATATTATATTACATGCTTGGAAACTTATGGTTGATTTGATCCATTAGTAAATGACTTTCATGTGTATTGTAATTGTTTTTTGTGACTAAGTTTAGTTCTGTTTCTCCTTCTAGTTATGGAGAGAAGAGGAAATAAATAATTAAAGAACAAAAATTGTGGTCAGGCATTATTTTCCAGGTCTGCCAACAAGGCACTTAATGGAAGAGCAGTATGAGGAGGAAAAGAACATAGTTGTGCAAACTGGGATTGATAATAGCCGTGTCTCACTCTCTCCACATGAATCTGCCTGTGGTTTTCATTCCCTTCCCCCATCTTCCCTACTCTCTGTGTTTCCCTCTCTCTTTCATGTACTTTTATCTGTCCACATATACTATTAGTGCTTATAGGTAATGTTGCATTAATCTTGATAAAAGTGGTATTCAATTATTTTGTATTCCTTGTATTCTGCCATGTTGCTTCTTTATGATGATTATGTCAAAGAATACATGATTTTGCAAGTACTATCGTGCATTACTAACAATAACATAAGAGTTTCTTTGGGCTGGTTTTCCCTTGATATCTTTGTGTGTATATATATATATATATATATATATATATATATATATATATATATATATATATATATATATATATATATATATATATATATATATAGCTCATTCTCTTGGTATGTGAATTATTTGTGTCCAGTTGTTCATAAAATGGTGGTATTTGCTGAATTCTGTTAGATTTAATTTCCATGCTTTTGTTTACACCGCTACATAACGTCTGCTTTTTAAAATCACACAGTGGTAATCTTAGTTGTTTGATTGAAACATTTACTCTTTGCAGGCTAGATTGGTCTATGTTCTGGGCAGGTCACCTGAGGTACTTAGATATTTAGTTGAACTAATCAATTACTTAAAGCACATTTTAATGAAACAAAAAATGCTACCTTTGTATTTCATAGCAAAATATGTTTTTCTCTTTTATGCACCAATTATGAATGCTCTATGAGTATTTAAATCTTGGAAAAGATGAAGTGAATACAAAGATAGCATTACTGTATTCTGGCTAACATGCATGTTTCCATAGGTGATGGTTTTGGCTACATTAATTGTCTTCTGGAAGAAGCAGCTAACTCTTTATGTAACTCAGTACATATACAATCTGTCTGATGATCGTTCATTTTCAGTGTAACCATCTCACTGGTTGCATTGCATTACTGGTGCTGGTTGCATCATTTGTAACTTGTTGTACCTCAAATTCTAATGTTGTATCATATTTGTTGATTACTGCATGATTCTTAGTAACTGTATGCTGTGATATATATATATATATATATATATATATATATATATATATATATATATATATATATATATATATATATATATATATATATATATATATATATAAAATAACATCATCATTTATTCTTGTTACATTAAAGTAAATTGACAAATACTTTTCAGGTCAGCATTGGCTTCGAGCAGCATTTACTGTGTGGGGTATTATATTTAAAAGCATTATATTTAAAAGGGTGTCAGCAATTTTAGATGTTTGGTGCAGGATTACTTTTCTCCCCCATTTGAGAACTCTTATGGTGCTAAAGTTTCAGTATCAGTTGTTTCCTTTTTCATTTTCTAAGCTACGTTGCTGCCTAAGTAGATGTATGATTCCACATCTTTATCAGTTACTGGTCTTGAATATTGGCCTCTCGTTACAAATGCTTTGAAATATCACTCCCTAAAGTGTAGGCTCCTTGTCGTTTAGGAAGCTTGGAGGAAGGATATTAACTCCTAAGGGCCTAAATGTTTCCCCCAAAAGTCAGTATGATAATGTGATATTATTATACTGCATTTAATAGGGACTTAATGGACCTTGCAAACAAAGCGCATTATCTTATATTTATTACAGACCTAATAGGCTTAGGGAGCTGTTGTTGTACCGGCTATCACTTTTGTTTGGCAGCCTGATGATCATGTGTTCGAATCCCCTCAAGGCCGGGATTTAAAACAAAACAATGGCCTAGGCTCCCAAGTCAACCCAGCCTCAAGTGGGTACCAGGAAATGCTCAGGAAAGCAAAGGCAGCTGACATGATATTGACACATCTCCCATTAAGTGACTATTGATCTATAAAGATATGGGACTAACCCAGTGTACACAGTGCGCTTCGAAGTGTGGAAAGGGTCCTTTACTTACTAACTTGCCTAATGGAGCTGAGAAATTATGGGTTATAGGTACGTGAACCGTGTCTCATATTTAAAACAGACTTAATGGACATTACTAGCAAAGAACATTGCTTTACATTTATTACAGACCTAATGGGGGATTTTTACTAGATATGCTTCATAGAAGTGAACAGTATCTCACATTTAATGCAGTCTTGTTGGGCCATCATACAGCAACAATAGTTCTCTTTAGAGAAGCACCTGGCGTTTCAATTATATCACTGGCTTGTTCACTATCGTGTCACAGTATTTAAAGCAGAGAAATTATGGGCTATGTAGAAATGAACAGTGTCTTTTACTTAATGCAGGCATAATGGACTTACGTTGTATTCATCTTATATTTCAAGCTTCATATTGAGTTTAAAGCTACCCTGTTTGCAGGTCAAGCAGTTAGACACCCATGGAAAGCCAGACTCGGTCAAAGAAAAACCTAAAGATGTGGATGGTCACATTTCTGAGGAGGATAGTGAACCAGAAGATGAGGTTAAACAGATTAGTTGCAACCTGTTTACCCACAGTCCTACATTTACTTTCCACTCAGAACACCTTAGCATGACTTAGACTGCAATGAATTTCACAGAATCATATTGCAGTAATCATTGCTGAGACTGAATTTCACTCCAGCTTTATACACAAAAACCATTCTTATTTGGCATGGCTATACAAGTCTATATCACATAAGCACCACTATAGAATCTGCGGTATAAATACCATTAAGAAAATAGCTGTCTGGTCTTACAGCAGTAAATTAGTTGTATAACTGAACATGTTCGTTACTCAGGTGTATCAAAATATAATAGTTGTGAATGTAATTAAGTGTTATAACATTTGTATCTGTTAAATAAACGATTACGTTTCATTTATCCTAGCTGTTAATTTATACAAACACAGGCAATTTAAAAAATGCTTAACTCTGTTTTCCACACCTTCAATTGCTACTTTAAAGTAACAGCTATCTGACTCAGGTGGAATAAAAGTTAGAGGAGTAAGCGATTAAATTGAAATGGGCTGGTTTAAAGTAACAGTTGTATTAAATAGGAGGAGTTAATAACTAGGAATGAGTTTTGTAATTTAAACAGTTGGCTGGTAAATACAGAGTCAAACAGAGTTGTTACTGTTTGTATTTCATGCTAGGACACTGTTACAGATCTTTTAACCATATGTGGTTTACAAACTTCATTCACAGAAACTTTAAAAAAAAAAATAAATAAATAAAAGTCTGTGTTCTGCAGGGTATATGAAAATTTTCTGCCTATGCTTGCTTCTTCCGCTCACTCCAGCAACTGCCATCCTGAGAATGTTACCTGAGATCATTATGTCCCAGTTTGTTTTTAAAATAGAGAATATAGGCTCTTTCAATCTGGTGTTGATTTATTGTTAGATTTATCATTTTCAGATACAGTGGACAGAATACTTTTAGATTTATGAAGGTTAAGTACAGTGGGCATATTTTTCACATTTGCCTTAGGTTACATATTGAATTCTTTTTAGACCAGTCGTGAAATACATGAATCGCATAACTCACAAAGATGATAGCGACATATGGGAAAAATAAAAAATGAATATATATATATATATATATATATAAATTGACAGCGTTGTCCTGTAATAGGATATGTGGGGAAAAATATATATATATATGAATAAATCAGCTATAATCTTTTTTCAAGGATAACAGATTACATATACTAATGTCTATAAAATATGTGGAGATAACAATTAATAAAAAAACCAGTCATAAAACCAATTTTACATAGATAGTCTTGATTAAATATGGGAGTGTCAGTAAAATATTGTAGAGTTGAGGTGAACGCAAACATCTGTATAATGTCGGCTTCGCTGTCTACAAAATCATAATATATTATGATATAACCAGTATGCACACTAATATCAGATTTACAATCACACACATTGTGGTGCATCAAAACGAATGTCACCAATAGACAAGTATATTCTCTAAATGCTGACTATGATGGTGATACAGTTGAGAAATGTTACCAGTCTTTGGATCAAAATATAAAAATCTCTGTTGGTATCTATTTACTTGTATAGGTGTTTAAGCTGTGAACACTTGTTGCCAGTCATTTGAGAAATAACTAGAAATAAGGAAACCACTTTGAAGTCCATATTAAGTTACAATTTTTTATAATAATTTTTTCTAATGGTTTGGAGTGAAAGGCTTACACATTTTTTAAATGGGTAAAAACTACAATTTGTGGAAAAGCAAAATATGCAGAAATCTGACAAGTCATATTTACGTGAAAAATACATAACTACAGGATTTACTTAACTATGTACAAAAATAAGATGATTGATAACAATAAAAGAGTGGTAATGTGCATCACATTTTATTTTGTAAATGTATCACTTCAGATTGTGGTGACAAATCTGAGTTCCTTAATGAAATGCTCAGAAATTCCAAAAATAACATTGCTCATCTCAGTAATATAGCCACCGTCATGTGTCTGTGCCTCTAGAGAAACTGGTAATTTACATATATTCTGTGATGTTGCCACAATGACATAGCAAGCTCATCAGAGTGATAGTTGACAAACACATATGAAGCCATGTACACATGTGGATTGGCGTCGCAGACAGCAGAGCACATACTCCAAGACTGCCCAAAATACAACGTATCTAGGCAAACCTTCTGGCCTAGAGAGACGACAGTGGAAGATAAACTCTATGGACCGCTGAGTGAACTAAAAAAAGACAGTTAAATTCATACAAGAGACAGCATTGTAGTTTTAGACATATTTCAAGCGAACGAAAGAAGAAGAAGAAGACAAACACATACAACTGGTAGTTTTATTCATGTAATTCTGAAGGATTTAAGCCGCATATTCATTTTGGTATTAGAGTACAAAAAAAGTAGACATCTGAAGAATGGCTTCTATTGAAATATTTATTAGAAAATAGATAGTAAGATGCTGTTGAAATCCTATGTGCTAAAATATATATCTTTGCTGCTAATTTCTTTAAAAGTATGAATTCAAATGAATCCTTAGCATTTATGACTATATTTTGAATATTTTAAACTTTTATTTTATGGTTCACATGCACTTCTCTCCTACTTCCCCCTGCCTTCCCCCCCCCCCCTTCTCTCTCTCTCTCTCTCTCAACAGTCACTTTTTTGTGTGCTGCTTTACTGCTTTTATGTTTGTATCTGTGATTTAGCTTCACCTGGAGGTTGGGGGGGGGGGGGGGTGGACACGTTAATATAATCTTTAGGAAGCTACATACATGAATGCAGTCCACAAAGGTTTGCCAAATGCATTCATGCTCTGCTAAGAGAGGGAAAGACCTATTCCTCAATGCATTAGGGTCTACAAATTGTGATGGTTCTAACACATCACAGATCCATTGTAGGTTCCTGCTTCAGGACTTTGTCTACAAATTGTGATGGTTCTAACACATCACAGATCCATTGCAGGTTCCTGTTTCAGGACTTTGTCGTGTTAACTGTTGATGTTGTTAATTGTCTATGTAAAAAAAAAAAATAGAAGAAGCTAGGGTGGCCCCAAAAAAATCTGCTCTATGAGGACCATTCATTGTTATCACAGTGGACTGATTGCATGATTTGCAACTTGGAAGCTAATCAACTCTATCTTGCATATGCTTGAATGAAAGCCTACAAGCACATGTAAAGGTAATCATGTGGCAGATGCAGCAGTAGCAGGTGAAGTGCTGGACCTTCACATATACTAGGTCGTGGCATCATGAGGTGGTGATCATCCCTATTCCCTTCAGCCTTTGCAGAAAATGTTGAATTGCTTTTCTAACAATTTTGCCAGGGCTGTAGCCTTACGACCTGCAGTTTGTGATTTCTAACTGCCATGGGATGTTTAACATGTACATCTTGCACGTGGGACCTCCTGTTTACTGCCCTTATCTGAGAAAGCTATGTATCCAGTCTGACTACCCAAGAGATCACGGGGATGTGTGTTATCATTAGATACCAATGCTTCTGAAAAAAAAAATGCAGAGTCCTGTGCTAAGTTTGAACCCTGCACCTTCTGAGCCTGTGAAGGACACTGGAACCTCTCATCCATGGCTCCTCCCTGGTAGCCATTTTCCAAGGCTGGATTAATCCCAGAGCTGTGCTGGTCAGACAATCTTGCTTCTACAGTGGATTGAACCCAGACCATTGTTGATAAGAAAGCACATTAATTGCTATGCCATCACAGCTCCAAGCACATATCATCATCATATGCCATGCCAAAAGGTGCAGGTGCTCATGTCTCTCCATAGATCTCGATCCTTGGTTATCTGGATCAGTTCTACTGCTGACATTCCCTCATGCCACCGTCTGAGACTGTCAAGCATAATTGTTCTTTGTCTGCCTTAGTCTTTCTAGTCTACAGCTTATCTTTCTACAGCCTATCTTTCTAGTCGTCACAATATTTTCCAATGACTCTCTTCTTCTAATATGACCAAACAACACTTTTTGTTTCTTTCTTATAGTTGTATATGATGTTCTTCTTTCATTACATTCCTGTATTTGGTTATATGTGGCTTTACATCATTAAATGTTATTGCTTTGCGTATATGTCCTCAAACAATAGCATATTTCCACTGTTCATAGCCCAGACTTCGCCATTTACACCACCTCATTGATGCAGCATGGGTTTTTGATTGATCATCTTGTATATATATTTATGCACAAACACACAACCACCCATAATGTGCTGAAGTTATAATGATGTATGTGGACAATTTGTGAGATTAAGTTAAAATTTGATTGAGACCTGCAGATTTGTTGCCTTTATATCCTTTCCCATTGCCCTCTTCACACCACACTATTTTAACTATTCCTTACCATTTTAGAGAGGAAAAAAAACAACCCATATAATTTTCACATTATATGTAGATTTGATTTATAAACCTGATAGTCATGTTAACGTGTTTGAAAACTAATTAATCATATTTTGTCAGAATTTTAGCTATTCAGTTTTTATTTAAGAATATTTGCTGTAGTAAATTACCTGGAGGGACATTTTGGAGTCGTCAATAGATAATCCTTATTTGTTTGTTACATAACTACAGTTTATATAGTAATATTGGCCAGAATGCTTGCTGTACTTCCAGTTAACTTGTTAGTACTATTTACTGTAGCAACATACCCAGTCAACTTAGTTCATCATGTTGACATGGTCCATATGGTGCTGTGTTATTAGACTACACTTGATGCACTGCTAGAAATAAGTCCCATGTTATTAGACAACTCATGATGCACTCATGATGCACAGCTAGAAATAAGTCCCATGTTATTTATTAGACAACTCATGACGCACTTTGTTAGAAATAAGTCCCATGTTATTGATTAGACAATTCATGATGATGAGGACTGCATTAAAATTAAGTCCTGTGTTATTTATTAAACTCCCGATAATGATGCACAGCATTAGAAATAAGTCTTGTGTTATAATTAGACAACTCATGATGAACGGCATTAGAAATAAGCTTATGTTATTATTAGATAACTCATGATGCTCTTCATTAGAAATTATGCCATGTTATTATTAGACAACTCTTAATGATGGTGCACAGCATTAGAAATACGCCCAAGTTATTATTAGACAATTCATGATGCACTGCATTAGACATAAGTCCATGCTATTATTATACAGCTTTCATGGATGTGCATCATCATAAGTAAGTCACATATAAATGGTTGCATTTGCAATACAAATACATATAATCCTGAGCTATATCTGTTGTAGATAGCTGTATTTTGAAAGGGATTTATTGAATATATTGTTGCAAGAGTATATATATATATATACCTTTGAATATAAATATAGACGAGTTCTAAGAATATTTTGGGTAAAGAAAAGAATAAATGCATCCATACTTCAAGAGCTGAATATTGAAGAAGGTTGGCTATTAAAGCCGATAAAACAAAGAAAATTGAAATATTTTGGTCACTTGAAACGTCGCGAAAGTTTGGAGAGAACAATAATGGAGGGGTAAATGCCTGGGAAGAGAGGAGGATGAAGGCCAAAGAGAAGATGGGTGCAGGATGTGGCGGATGATCTCCAGATGGGTGTATCTGACGCGAGACATCTTGCTTATGATTGAGAGGTTTTCCGGAAAGTTGTTATTGGGAGCGTAGTTGTTGTTGGAAGCGTAGTTGTTGTTGGAAGTGAGGTTCTGCAATGGACATGCTACTGAATGAATGAATATATAGGTGTATCTGTATTTGAATATATGCATGGCTAGAATGATCGTTGAGGAAGGGGAGGGTTGTGTAAAGACCATGTTTAGTTGGAATCCACATTGTAGCATGGTATGACAGAATGTGTTTGTATATTAAAAGAAATGTAAAGAAAAAAAATGTTCCATGTCTTCAGATGTGTTGGGTATATGGTGCTAGTGCTATATTTGTATAGGCCAATCAACACTTGATGGGAGGTGATGTGGTTGGTATCAAGCCTGTTTGTACAGTAGGAAAATAAGAAATTGACTTTTCTCATAGTTGGAGAAACAACAGTGTAGAAGAAAACTGACAATTCACCTTATAATGACATGATCTAGTGCATATGAAATACTTAGCATGTCTTGCTTGTAAAGCAGAATCAGTTATGGGATTACATTTATTGTGTTTAATTTCTGCAAAATGTGATGTCTGAATTGAGAGGTTGAAAAAAAAGGGCCAGCTGAGGACAACTCAGCAGTAATGTACTTACTCCTTGGAGTCTTAACTTGGGTAAAAACAATATATGAGTGTTCGTATACTGGCAGTAATATATGCTTGCTGACAGGTTGCACATGGCCTGTTCTTCTGTATGAATGTGAATGGAATGTGAGCTACATAAGTAGAATAAAGATCTCTTAGCCTGTAGGGACATTGGGCATATTTGTATAGACCAGTCGGCACACAGTGGGTGTTGTGGTCAGTGGGTATTGTGGTCAGTGGGTGTTTTGGTCAGTGGGTGTTGTGGTCAGTGGGTGCTGGTCACCTTCCCTAGACATTTTCTGGTACTCAGTATTGGCCAGATCGACCTGTGAGCCCAGGTCAATAATAAAACTGGAATCTGTCCCAATGTGGATCGAACCCATAACTATCGGGCTGTCATATGAGTCTCTAGCCACAGAGCTTCAGCGATACAAACCATATATTTGACTTTATTTAGATTTGTAGAGTACCAATTACGGGAGCCACTCTGATTGGATTCTGGTGAATTTGAGATTATTCTTTATCCACTTCAAGTGGCACACTTTATACTAAGAAAAAGTTTAATATCAATCTTTCATTGTGTTGAACAAGGTAGAGTATTTAAGGTGTCTGGTAGGTCATTGCTGCTATTAAGTACACTTTTAAAATAAATAATATTGCCTCAAAGATTATTTAATATAAGCATATTTGAATGATTCGAACTGGGTAGAAAATTTAGTCTGCTAAATGTATGTATGTGTTGCAGTAGTGTACATGTATTACAGTAAGCCTAGAGGGTCATGTAATATATAGCTTGTGTTTTCCTCTCTGGCGTTAGGTTGGAGTGTTTTGACAATGAAGTTCCTAAAACCAGCGGGCGAGACATTACCAACCAATGTCTACTCCCAGCTGCATGATAGCCTGGTTACATCCTAGTATGCCCCTCTACAGATCTGTAGTTCTAGTACCATTCTTGCACATCACCCTGGGGAAACAGACATCTGTAACAGTTCCCATGCAGAAAATACTTTAGCCAGGTCGGAAGAGAAGTCTCAAAATCAGCCTCATTATGATAGATACAAGAGCATTGTAGGGCACTGACCATCATCAGTGCATCTAACTTAGAAGTTAGAAGTAATTTTCCAGAGAATTCATAACCAACCAGCCAAATGTGATGAAAAAAGAGTTGCATGGGCCTTTACAGAACATTGCTATCAACCCCAGGTTGATTTCTTAGGCAGTTTTACTTTCAGTAGTTTGCCATTGCTTTCTGAAATACAAGTCAACATTTAAGTCCTACTGATTGGTGCAGGAAATGAACCCACTACCTGACATCAGCACACAGAAAGTTTAAGAGCAAGTGCTTTTAACCTTTCGACCATGCTTCCTCTATTCTTGTGATAATTTGTAATAAAACAAGGTTAAGAGCGGTAAACTGGGAGTGAAGCTAAGTAACACACTTGGTGAAGTCAGCAGTGTTGTTTACATGTTTGTGCATTATGCATAGCTGTTTATTCCTGCTGCTTATTAATTAAAAGTAATCAGGAGGAAACAGGGTAAATGAGAACAAATGTGAATGTCATACAGACAAGGTTTGTTTGTAAGGTTTGTTTGATAAGTGTTTATTTTTGGATCAGGGGAAATTAGTGAAGAAAATCAAAATTTCATATCTAAATAATATAATACAATTTCAGCAGTATGCTGGCATCTTTTTGTTCGAATGTAATAGCTGTGATGAAAATTGTTTTGTTTTCCATTTTCCTCACATTCATTTGTTGGGTTAGCATCAAATAAGTAGAAATGTGTATGTGGGGGAGGGAGGGATAGATAGAGACAATGGGAGTGGAGAGAGAGAGAGAGAGAGAGAGAGAGAGAGAGAGAGAGAGAGAGAGAGAGAGAGAGAGAGAGTTTACTATGAAAGATAAGTTTACTATTACATATAAGAGACATAAGAGTTTACTATGAAAGTTTGCTATAAAGTTTACTATAAAAGATAAGAGACATAAGAGTTCATTATAAGAGATAAAATCACCATGCGAGAAAGGGTTAACTATGAGAGATAGAGTTAACTATGAGGAGATAAGAGTTCACTGACAACACTATCGAAGTTTATGTGTATACAATTATCATCAGATACACAAGAACAGTTTGGTAGAAAAAACAAGCAGTAGTGTCATCACGTGTAGTCAAATGTCCTGTTTTGTGTATACATGCTTGAAACAATGCTTTCTTTCCTCTTTACAGAAATCCTGTAAAATAGCAAACCTTATGCTGGAGGTGAAGAAGCTGATTGTGCTGTTTTGTCACACTTTGAAGGTGAGCTAATGCTTTTTTATTTTTTAGTTGTTGTTGCGTGTCTTTGAAAACTTGTCTGGTTGATAACAATGTATTTTTGCCTGACAATTTTCAGTCAGTCAGTTGTGTTTTATTTTTCTTTCTTGTTTGTCTTGAAAAGCATGTTGATTTCATTGTGTTCATTTAAGACAGAGCCATGATATCTGAGCCTTTTAGAGCTGACACACCAAACTTGAGACAGACAGTTTTTTTAAAAGCCAAGTTTGTGTTACCTTTTTTTAAATACATACTATGCAGATCTTGCCGTGAGTAGTTTTCCAATATTTGTCGTTTTGCCAGAACAGTGCCTTATGCAGCCTTCTTCTTCTCTATCTTTCATCTCCCAATGGGCATATGTCCTCTACCAACTGACACCATGCCCTTTATAGACTTGTTCATGATTGGTTGGGTGCTACAGCTAAAGTTTTCCCATGGGATGAGGTAGCCAGTCTCACTCCAACCCACCTTTGTTGCCTCTTATGACATGCATGGCAGTTAGCAGTGCTACTGTTCTTTGCTTCCCTTATGGGTCCTTTTAGCGCATGGGCACTTATACAGTGTATTCTTGATTATATTTTCCAATTGTTGGGATTTTGCATCATCATTTTAACACAGGTTACATTGCATTATTTTATGTTGTTTGTAGCCCAGTGCATCCGGTTTCAACAGGCATTTTTTTCCAGCTTTGCCTTCTCTAGCCTTTGACTGACACCAGTCTACCTACAAGTAGATTTGTGTATCTCCTTTGTTACTTGTCCAGTGTAACTTGGGAGACCCTGTCATTAGCAATGCTTCTGTTGGCATAGTTGTAGGGGAAATTGGACACTCAAACTCTACTGCAACAAGCTTGAGACATGAACAGGAGAAGAGTAGATTTTTAACATGCACATTTTACATGCTAGAGAGACTAATCATTGAATCCCACTGCCTTGAGAACATCATTGCCTTGAGGGTATTGATTCCAGGCAACAAGCTGGCCGCAGGGGATCCCATCCTCACTTCATTGTTTTGTTCTGATATTCTCTAATTTCTGATAATTTGTTTTAGCTGTTATAGCCTTTTGTTTATGTTCTGTGTTTTAATTCTCTTCATTCTGTTCCTGATTCCTTTATTTATGTCTGTACTTCATATTTGCTATTTCTGTATATATTCAGAGGTTTCAGATTTACACATGAACCTTTTTATTCTGTGGGTTCATGTTTTTCAGTCACATATTCATATTTCTGATTGATTTAAGTAAAATTGGTTTCTTTGGTTCTTTTGTCTAATTTAGCGTTTTTGCTTTGCGCCCGCATATATATATATATGTGTGTGTGTGTGTGTGCGCGTGCGTGCGTGCGTGCATGCGTGTGTGTGCACGTGCATGTAGATGTGAACCAAATGTTCTCCACTCCAAGGCACTGCAAAACCAATCATTATAAAATGAGACAAGATGATTAACTCTCTTTCCTGCCACATTACCTCCCCAGTAAAATCTCCTGCTCTTGTCAACTTACTGAGAATTGAAACTCACCACTGTGTTGGTAAACAAGTGGACTAGCCACTTCACTACCTCAGCCACTAAGACACTGCAAGAGGCTGAAATTTCTTCTTCATACACTTTCAGATGTTAACTTGAATATATTTAAAAAAAAAAAAACAGCAGTCAGCTTGAACTTGTTTATATCTCCTTAGAATTTTTCCTCAAATGATGTGGGGTGCATGCCATCATCTAAAGTGAGTTAGTTGTGCAGTTAATCAAACCTATGGCTCAGTGCATCTGACTTCGATGAGCATTTTTTGGGTTTGTTTTCCTTAGTCTTTGCCAGTAACCAGCCTACCTACAAGGCAGCAGTTGGCTGAAAGTAAAAAGCACCATCTTTTTACCTTTTCATCTTGTAGACTTTTAGATTCAAATCACCAAAGAAGGAGCCTGATGATGGTGTGCTTGGTGGTAGGGAATTGGATGCTTAACATCTTCAGATGATACAAGGGTGCAAAATGAGTTCTACAAGTTAAAATTCCTCCACGGCTAAAAGGAGTTGGCAAAATGGGCTGCTGCACAGGCTAAATTGTTAAAAAAAATTGGAAGACACACACACAAAATAATCATGTGTAACTTCTGATATAAACCCATTGGCATATAAGTGAAAACGTAAAAGATCCTTTTCCATGTCTTGAGCTGAATGTGGTATAGGATGCTAGCATAATTTTTGTATAGACTAATCAACACTTGATGGGTCATGTGGTCAGTATCATGTTGGCTATCTTTACTTCCTATACCATTTTCTGGTACCCATTTTAGGCTTGGTAGACCTGGGAACCCAGGTCAATGTGGGGGAAAAACCCCACCGTTCTGAGGGATTTGAACACAGGACCAGGCAGTCGCTCTAGCCACTGCTCTACCACAGTACACTGCATTGGCTTGCGCACACACATGTACTAGGCTCATAAAATACAGATTATGCATATTCTCACAGCCAAATCACATCAAGAAAAAATTTATTATAACCTCAAAGTAAAAGACCATTGTGTATGCTTTTAGGCATATTAAGTAAATGTGTTAGCCTAATATTTTTATAGGCCAATCAGCACTCAATGGATGCGTGGTTGGCATCATGCCAGCCACATTTATTTATCAGGACATTTCCTGGTACTCATTTTTAGATCGGGTCTATTCGGGTTAATTTTTTTAAATCCACCGCATTGGGGGTTCAAACACATCACTGCTAGGCATACTATTCACTGCACTACTGCACTTCCCAATACTTGGTATAGAATCAGTTAAATAAGGTTAATGATAATGGGTTAACACGATGAATGAAAACAGTACATTTTCACTATCTTCTTCAGGGCTATGGTTTCAGTGTTGGTCGATTGTTAGAGTTGTTACTGGAAATGAGGTAAGTATGTTACTGTGGGAGAGATTCGGTTTGTCACATGTGATGTCTTGTATAGTTTGAAGATCAGTGACATGCTGGGTGGCCTCTGTTGGTGCGTGACTGACATGTTAGGTGACTTCTGTTGGTATATGGGATATGTCGTGGGGGGGGGGGGGGGGGGGGCTACTTTTGAAGTGTGACCTACATGTTGAGTGCTTTTCTGCTGAGACATGGCTGAGATATTGAATGACTTCTGCTGATTTAGTTCTTGGATGAAACATGGACAGGAGAGAAGAGTAGGGTAAGTATGAAGAGGAAGACACCGTTACAAGTACGTGGACAGTATGAAGAGGAAGACAGTATGAAGAGGAAGACACCGTTACAAGTACGTGGACAGTATGAAGAGGAAGACAGTATGAAGAGGAAGACACCGTTACAAGTACGTGGACAGTATGAAGAGACAAACTATAGAAGCTAGTCTATGGGTACCATGAAGATTCAGGACTGGCAGCTTTGGTGACTCCTTATATCTGACTTTCAGTGTGCAGATGGCACAGGATGATGTATTGCAATAGCAGTAGTGAACATAACATTGTTCCTGAAATGACATCCTGTAATAAATATTCCTGCTAATATAAAGTTTTGAAGCCTACAAATTAGAATTGGAAACAAAATGAACAAATACACAAACTTTATATTCAAGCAGTTCAGTATTGGGTAGCTTAACATTCTGTTCTTCCTATTGCTTCTCATATATTTGACTTTTTCCTATTAATTTCATTTATGATTAAGACAATTACATAAACACTAATGATAGTATAATGTGTATCTAAAAATTATCTGTTACCCATTTCGTGAAATTGGCTCATCACTAGATCTGTAATGGTTAGATCTGTAATGGTTGTGATTGAATCAAGACCATTGTCTTGGTAAACACAAACACAGACTGTTTTGCCACCATTGCTCCTAAACACTGGTCCCCTTGGTGAAATGGTCAAGCCACCTACCTAATGCTGTGAAGGCAGCAGGTTCATGTTTTGACTGCATTGTTACAGTAAAATTCATACAAGAGACAACATTGCAGTTATAGACTTATTTCTTCTTCTTCTTCTTCTGCGTTCATCTGGATTTTTTTTTTTTAATGTGACTGCGTTCTGCCTGTTTACAGCAGAGCTGCGTTCTTGCGCCATTAGGCCGACACATCCGACTTCTGCGGGCATTTGTTGACCGGGTTAACCTTCCTGGAGACATATTTCAAGCGAATGAAAGAAGAAGAAGACTGCATTGTTCAGACCATGAGTGTCATTTTTCCGGAGCCTATGAGGGTTCATTGCTGGAGTTACATAATTCATGCTGTCTTCTATGCTCTTGGCAGGCGGCTTGCTGTTCTACTGAGAGAGACCACGCCGGGTGGATAAAACTCGATGCAATGAAGTTGATCTTCTTGTGTTTAACCTTTAACATGCTTCTAAACAATTGGTACACATGGTCAAACTCACTTTCAATACTTTTAATGATGAAATGACGGGTTGTTAAAATGATGAAAGTTGACTTATGATTTTGTTGCAGTAATGAATAACACATACTGAAAAAAAAAAACTTTTGAGATAGAATGCCATAGAAAAATTCTTGGAATGCCCTGAACCAAGAAAAGGAAAAACACAGACTTTATACAGGTCATGAACTTTGAAAAAAAAATGGTGTCATAAACAATATTATGTCTCAGAAGCTAAATTAATTTATCCATATCACTGTGGTTTTGAAAGTGCAATAATGGAAGATGTCGTTCTTGAAAGAGGAGGTATGAGTCAACCAATGGACCATCGACATTAAAGAAACCTTGAATACAGTATATGAGTCTGGGAATCTGATGCAGAGTCAAGTTTTAAGGTGGCTGTGATGGCAGCGACATTCTGGAAAGGTCATGGTACTTATCATGAATAAATAAAATGTTTTGACATTGCATTGGACTAAGCTCAGTTAAGTCTCATATATATAAACAAGTGCCCACAAACAGAGAGAGAGAGAGCGAGCGAGCGAGCATATGGGGAGGTCTATTTTATTACATTGTGCATCATGTATTAAAAATAATCATTATCATATTAGGATTTTATTTTGTGTTGAAAAACTTGTTTACTCTTGTAATGTTAATGGTAAAGGATTTTGTTATGGAATGAATAACTTCTTACTTTAACTAAATTGAACAGAGACCGCTACAGTGTGATATTATCAGAACAGTGGGTGGAGATATTCAGTGGTATATTTGCTGAAGACAACTACACTCCAATATTCTGTGATAATCCAGAGGACTACTTGGTCATTACCAGCCAGTTCCCATACAAAGATAAAGATTTGGAGACCGTAAGTATGTCTTTTTTTTCAGATTTAGAATAGTTGCCCCCCCATGTGTCTCCACCTTGTCGCGGTGGGGGGGGGGGGGGGGGGAGGCTTGCGTGTCCCAGTTACCCCAAAAGCATTGTCGACGGAAGCACAACTACATGTCGGACAGGCCTTGGGCTAAGGACCAGACCAAGAGAGACACAACCTGCTGCTCTGCAGGTAGACTGAGAATAGCAGTCAGAAGATCAAATCGGGCGCACAAAGCCACAAATTCTTGGTCCAGACACATACTCAGACTCCCACCTGAGGGATATGGCTGAACGCCACTAAGCCATTAAATCTTGGATGTGAGAGCCAGGCCGATACTCACGTACTGCAAAACGGAAGTGAGCATGCTACATGCTTAGTTTGGATACGTGTACGAAGGCTCTCAGCTGGGGGATATGAGGGATCCCCGGATGAGAGGGCCTGGCCATTTTCTCGCTCACAGATACACGGAGGTAAGGTGCTGAGCCGGCGGCACATGTAGCCTACCTCGTGAGCGAGAACCAAAGGAAAAAAGTGCCCCAGTTGCACGAAATGGTTACGAAAAATGTTTGTATCTATACTCATAGAGTGTATTCAAAGGTGAAAAAAACATCTAAATGGCAAGAAATGGAACGCTTGGCTAGCGAATCCGTTGCGTGGTCCGAATTCCGAAGCGAAAGTGTACATAGTGGATGTTGACCGCAGACTGACCGTTTCTGGTTTGTGCTTGAGGGACCAGTGACAAGTGAAATGCCCAATACATGGAAGTGAGGAATTAAAGCAGCCATGAGCAGGACGTGGCAATCCCTCGGGTGAGCCCATTCTCAGAGCAACATGTGCCAGCTCTGCAATTATGGAAGCCTCCTTGGATTGCGGGGGAATACCAGTGGTCTGCCCCTGCCTTCCCTTGAGGGTTGACCGTGATGTCACTGACCGTTCTACCTTGACCAGCTGAGATGTGGGCGGCACCACAACATTAAAAATCCTACGTGCCTCGAAACCCGAGGAAGGCTAACCTTATTAAAAAATGCCCGCTGAAGTCGGAAGTGCCGGCCTACAGGTGGCAAAATAAAAATTGGCACTACGCAATTACGTTTGAGTGAAATGTCTTTCGTGCTAGGAACAGCTCTGACTACCTAGTTTTCCGAATGCCCCTCATGGCCGGAATAGCTCTGACTAGGTAGTTTTCCGAATGTCTGTTGTGCCCGGAACAGCTCTGACGGGCTTATCGACAAGCACATGTCTGAATTGAAAATTTGCTGAGTGGATACCATCAAAAGCCATTTTGAAATACAAAGCATAAAACCCACAAAACCGGGAAGGTTAACCCGGTCAAGAAATGCCCGCAGAAGTCGGATGTGTCGGCCTAACGGCACAAGAACGCAGCTCTGCTGTAAACAGGCACAACGCAATCACGTCCGAAAAAAGAACTCCGGATGAACGCAGAAAAAGAAGAAGAAACCCACAAAAACTATAAAACAATTCCGTTAAAATTCAAAGTACATGCTTGCAAATGGCGGCCACGTTGTCAAGCTGTTGACGAAACCGAAAGTAGACAATCGGAAGTCTCGGAAAGCCGAGAGATCGCGTTTTTACAATGCATAATAGTCACGGGTGCTTTCAGACGGTTTGCCCGTTCGGGGGTAGAAACGTTCCCGGACGCTTTGCCTGCTAAAGGGTTAATAAATTTATGGTTTTCATTTTTTTTTGTAGTGTATCGAATTTTCTGTCCGTCCATGGTATTCTTTGCATTTTCCTCAGAAAATCTGTAGATGTTTCTCATCTTGTCTGCTTAGTGTCCATGTTTCACTTGCACATAACAGTAAAGGTTGTATATATAGCACTTCAGCACTCTTTTTTTCTCACTTTGTGATTACGAAGAGCCATTGCAATGTGTACAATCATAATCTAATATTTTAACTTAAAATATGTGCGTGTGTCAAATGCCCTGTGTCATGTTAGGGGCTTCTGTCTGAACATTGATATATAGTTTTGTGAACTTGTGACTGCATGTGAAATCTATCTTTGTGACTGATAAATTTATAAGTAATGTGATGATTTCCACTTTACTTTGACACCTCATAAGAGGTAAAATGCTATTAATAATTTATTTTTGGTGGCTTTGAATTAAAAAAAATATATATAATGTTGAAATGCTGCCATGTCTATGGACAATTCTGGCCTACTTGTTACAATTTCCAACTGACCAAGGGTCTTTGAAGTGCATGGTGCACATAGAACCTCCTTTTCTTGTTACTCTTATCTGAGAAAACAGCAACCAATCCTCTGTCTCATGGGAAAATATCCACTGCTGTTGGAAATTGCCTAGAACACTGTTACAAATTCTTAGAGGAAAAACTTGTATTTGGCAGAATCCTGCATGTGCTTCTTCTCTCTCAAAAGGTGTCCATGAGTATAATTCCAGTAGCCAGTTGATTACCCGTGCCTCTGCTTTGTGAACAAAATTCTTCATCTATGTTTTAAATGTGTCACACAGTTATGTTAAAAAGTGGTTAGAAAAAACTTTTATGCATAGATATGTAGAACCTCTGAGCTTGGATAGAATCTAAGAGAAAGCAAACCTTATGCATATATGTATTGGAGCTGACACACTGACTTATGAATTAGATAGGCGCATAACTGTGTAGGGAGCTATTGTTGTGCAGTGGTTAGCAAGCCTACCTGCCATCCTGGGATTATCTGTTCAAATCCTCAAGGAGATGGATTTTTAACAAAGATAGATTTTCTGGCTTTCAGGTTGACCCATCCTAAAATGGGTACCAAACATGTCTTAGGAAGTAGTGGCCATCAGCATCAAGTGCAGATTGGTCTATAAGACTATGGGTTTATCACTGTATGCCTGATGCGCCTTAAGGCCTGAAAAAGATTCCTTTACTTGTACTTTCTTTAATCATATACCCACTATGCTCAAGATTTGGAAAAGAGTTTGTTTTAAATACTAATTATAATGTGTAAATGTTGGTATTTGATACTGGACTCTTTGTTCTACAGGAAGGATACCCCAGACAGTTTCCATTCTCCCAGTTCGTACCTAGTATATATGTGCAGGTGAAGGAGTACATCAATGCTTGTTTAAAGTTCTCTTGTGACTTGCACTTAAGGTATGGTCATGTTTTACTGTTGAGGCATCCTCTTAGAATTTTCACAGATAATTGGTGTATGGGAGGTGATAAATTGTATTTCAAACACTGCCGTGGTATTTTTCTGTGGGCTGAGCTGATTTGAACTCATCTGGCATTCCACAGTCACTGAATAAGAAAATCAAAGGTTTTTGAACTTAAATTTACAGAAAAATTCTTAGAATGTCGTGGAACAAGGAAGAAAAATTCTGACATACTACAAGAAATAAACATTGAATACAACCGGATCGTAAACAGCATAATGTTTCAGAAGCTGAAATACTTTAACCATATTCAGTGTCACACTGGTTTAGAAAGAACTCTGATAAAGGAAGATGAGGCATTGGTTAACCAACACGACAGTAGACACAGGACATTAAAGACACCCTGGGCAGAACAATTCATGAGGCAGGACAACTGGTGATGGATTGAGAATCTTTCTGTTTGCATTCTGCAAAAGACTTGTCACATGAAGATGATGATTTTATGGTATTTGGGCAGCCATTTATTTTTGTTGCTTTGGATTATTTCATGAGAACATAATGACCTGAACAAAAGTTAACATTTGGTAAGTGAATGAGTAAGAAGAGACACAGTCGTGGGATTTTCTTTCTTCTTTTTTACTTGTTCAGAAATCATCTTAATTGCACATAGATTAATCTATGTGATACAGTGTATACTTTTTTTGATCACACAAGGAGTCTCTCACATAGCTCACAAGCTCAGTTGCATCTGCAATGGTCCTGAAGTATATATATATATTAAAAAAAATCATTCTCTTAATGTTTTGTAATGAGTTGGTTTACTAACATTTTGTCATTAAAGCAACAGCATGGTCTTCCTTTGTCTGCTGCCCTTTATACATATCGGATCAAAGGCCCTCAGCCAGCTCAGGCCAAGCTATCCTATCTTTGGCTATCTCCTGCAGTTCCATATCCCCATCATGTTATTCATCTCTGTCTCTAATTCTTTTCTCCGTTATTTCTTCTTTATTTTGTTTGCCCCGTTTCCTGAGAAGGGAATGTCTAGTTAATAGTATTTTTTGTGTCTGTCTTTCCAGCACCAACATCTTTTCCTCACTTCTTGGTTCGCTGGAATCAGTCTAGTTCTCTCCTGTGGCTCTGCATTAGTGATTCTTTATACCAGCTAGCTGTGGATTATTAGAACCTAAGGAACTTGTGAATCTTATAACCCTCCATAAGACTGGAGTGGTAAATCAGATGCGTAGCCTTTTCAGATTATGGCAGACAAATATAATAACTTATGTACATGTTGTGCACTTAAAAATTCCTTGATAATTACATAACCAATCCACCAATCCACTATTTATTGTATGTGTTCTGGTGTACATCCATTTTAATTCTCACTGTGCTGTGGAGCTTGTGTATTTTGTTGAGATTCTTCTGTGTGAGAAGACTGAAGCACTTCAGGGGGTGGTATGGATGCACAGTGAAGGTGATCATTTACAAACCAAATCAACCTAGGATTCGTCTGTTGTGTTTCTACATCGGTTGTTGTGAAGTGCATATTCAGAAAATGATGGATGACTAGTTGCTGGCACTCCAGCGACTGCCTTATGCGATAATGCACATGCAATCTGTGTTTATTCGGACTGCTGTCTTCTTAGACAATGAACTGCATATTCAAGTGAAGTATGACTTCTTGATGGTGCTCTGGTGATTTGGTTTGTCGAAGTTACTGTTTCCTTCATGAGTTTACAAGGGATAATGATGAGCATTTCGTGTGGTTTTAGCTGGCAGGAATAGAGCAAGTAAGAGGTGACATGTTTCTATAAAGTTGAAACTACAACTGCAGCTACTACTACTGATAGTTATCCATTTTGTATTGAAAGCAGATTCTACTACAACTAGTACTACCAATAGTTATCTATTTTGTTATGAAAGCAGCTCTAATGCACAAATGTTCACACCATTGTTTACTGTCTTAGGACACTGTGGTATATTACAGATTGTGATATACTTGAAATTTATTTTTAGAGTAGTATTACAGGACTCACCTTAACACACACAGGCTAACATGTTTGCCTCTCACCCCACTGGTCAGGTGTTCGAGCCCCCTTCAAAATTGGGATTTTCCCCACAGATCTGGGCTCCCAGGTTGACCTAGCCTAAAAGAGGTGCCGGGAAATGTCCTGGGAAGTAAAAACAGCTGACATAATATTGACCACATGACCAGTTGACTCCTGATTGGTGTAAAATATATGGAGCTAACACTAGATACCCAGCACACCTCATGGAATGAAAAGGGGTCCTCTGCTTGTTACTTTGATTATGCTTACATCTGTTTAATTTGATCTGCATATGTTAGTGTATTTTGTTTCTGTTATTTGTCAGTCATACAGAAATAGATGACATGATCAGAAAATCTGCCAATCAGTTGCTGACGAAAACCTTAGGTGGATGTCTTTCAAATCTCATCAAGAAGCCTAATCTCAGCTTGTTACAGGTACAGATTTATGTAAATATAACATATTATCACATGACCAGGCTTGGAAATATATTGTAAGACACAGAATTTTTTATTGATTATTTTAAAAAAACTGGTCCCAAATCTGTGCACATAACATGTGCATTCAGTAACCAGTATGTTTGTTATTGGTGACAACAATAACTGCCACCAGAAATGGGATTCATCGGACCCTGACAAGGCAACCTGATGTTTTGAACCTCACCGATGACTACATGCCTGTCACAGACACAAAATCAATAAATTTCTCTTGAAATTCGCACTTATTAAGAAATGATGTTATCAAACAAACAGTGGGATCAACACTTTGTGCCATATATATTGAAAGGCAGAAAATCAAATGGTTCGGCCATCTCATTAGAATGCAACAACATCAGTTACCAGCACTGGTGTTACACCAAAGATCTAATATAAGAGCAAAGGGTTCTCAGACAAACAGTGGGATCAACACCTTGTTCCACATGTATTGAAAGGTAGAACATCAAATGGTTTGGCCATCTCGTTAGAATGCAACAGCATCAGTTACCAGCACTGGTGTTACACCAAAGAAGATCTAATAAGAGAGCAAAGGATACTTGAGAAGGAATGGATTGACAACATCAAAGAAATTATGCAATCACATGGAGTGGCACTATTCAGTGACACCTATCAGGCGCTGGACTGGCAACCATTCCTCCCCATATTCTGATCCTGGTGTATATATATATATACACGCATGCAGGCAGGCAGGCAGGCATGCATGCATGCATTAACATATAACCAGATGGACATTTAAGAATGTCATTATATGCATGCTCATGGGTCTTTCTCTTAGTTTATGTAAGTCATCCACCAATGGATTTATGGTGTGTTTAATTCTTCCTCCACCTGTGGCTAGACAGTGGGGAGAAGTTTTCACTTATGCACTAGTTGCTTGGTTGATGCTGTAAGACAAAATATCTATAGTCTCCTTAACAATATCAATCCAATTCATCTTTATTCTTGGACTTCATCTTATCCTAAAACACGGGTTCTGCTTTCTCCCATTGGGGCAAGGGTCCTCAATCAACTCATGCAAAGCCAACCTATCTTTTGCAATCTCCTGCAGCTCTGTCCATGTTCTCCCCATATTTTCATCCCTGTCTTTAACTCTCTTCTCCATGTTTTTAGGTCTTCCACTATTTTGTTTACATTGTGGGTTCCAGGCAAGAGACTTTCTTGTTCTACGATCCTAATTTTTTCTCAATGTGTGTCTTATCCAGCAGCAGTGCCATTTCCTCCCCTCTTGATTCACTGGAATTCGTTTAATTCTCTTCATGAGCTCTTCTACATTGGTGATTCTATCACACCATTTTAGGACCACTATTCCACGCAGGCACCAATTAATGAATATTTGTAGCTTATTAGTAAATTGTTTTTATTCATTCTCTATGTTCCTGATCATTATAGCAGTACTGATATAACATTGGAGTTAAATATTCTAAGCTTGGTGCTAAGTTTAATTACTTTAGACTTCTACAAATTCCCCAGTGCTATGAAAGCTCCTCTTGCCTTTTGTATTTTTATTTTAATACCTACATCTGCTCCCCACCTTTCTCTACACATGCTACCTAAACAGGTGTATGATTCTGTCTCTTGAAGTGAGGTTTCACCAAGGAAGATCAGGTTGTTTGTTTTTATTGATCTAATCTCATTATCTTTGTTTTTCCCCCTATATATTTTTAGACCTAATTGTTGTGACCTCCCACCAAGCATGTTTAGTTTATCTTACATCTGATTTCATGTGTGTGACAGGCATGCAATGTCATGGCATGGACTGGATTTTTACAAATAGGAAAATAAGAGAAGAATGATATCAACCAAAAATTGCTTTTGGAGTTTCAGTTAATGACGTACTCTGTCTTTAAATCAGCTGGAATTTTTACTATGGTTCTATTTCACTGCCGTCAGAAGTGCAACTATTATTATTGAAGTGTAAAACAGTGGAACTTCATTCGGCATTGCAAGATCAAGAGACTTCCATTCTAGAGAATACATAGAAAATTCTTAAAATTATCTGACATCCATTGTATGAGACTTGGTTGACTCCCATAACTACATTTGTTTAAAAATTCCTGGCACTGCTGGAAAATGAAAACAAGTTACTGTCTTAGTAAGTAAATACGCTAACCACTATATCACTCAGGCTCTTTAGCAACGCTTGTTTTTAAATTGTTAGAAATAACAATAAATACACTTTTTCCTTCCCAGCTGATCCAGATTTCCATTAATATGAATTACCTGGAGAAGTCCTGCGAGTACCTGGAGGATTACATCTCTAGTATCACTGGGTAAGTTCAAGGTTTTGTGGGTTTACACCAGTTGTCAAGGTCCACTTTATAGGGAATAGATCAAATAGAATGACTGTAGATGGTTGGTTAATTGGCTTGTTATTGTGGGTTATCAAAAGATGCAGTTAAACAGCCCACTAGTAGATATGAGTAGTTATCAGGGGTAGAAACGGGAGATGTCTGAATATCAACCCAACCAAACTATGTTATACTACCAGAATGATTGTAAGAAATTGTAATTCAAACTTAATAAACTGTTAGGTCTGAGTACCATTAGGAAAGAAGTCTTTGCTGAAGTTGTTTTAAACAACAGCTGTATGTTTATGTCTAGCCACTTTAGTAACATTTTAAAAATTGCTTTTTAATTAAAAAACCTGTATAGTTGGATACCTCTTGAAAAAAAATCCAACGGTACCTTATTCAAGTCTGTAGGTCATTTTTAAGCCAAGATGTTAAAGTTTGTGTGTCAGTTTATAATTTAATAGATCATTTAATAGGAACATATAGAAGAAAACGGTTTTGACTTTTTCACTTTTTGTGACCCTACCTATACACTCACACAACTGTTGGTTACACTCGTCAAGATTTAACACTGCCACTATCTAATTCAAGAACAGATAACTCTGCCAGTTTATATATATTATATATATATATATATATATATATATATATATATATATATATATATATATATATATATACACACACACACATACACATGCACATGCACACAAATATATACATCTCGGTCATGCTGTGATGACGTCAGACGTAACGCGTGGTCTTGTCAACACACAGAATAATAACATCACATTGGAGAAGTAATCCAGAAATAATGAACAGAATAATAATGTGACATGGGAGATGTATCATATAAATAATGAACAGAATAATAATATCACATGGGAGATGTATCACAAAAATAATGAACACAATAATAATGTGACATGTGAGATGAGATGTATCACAGAAATAATGAACAGAATAATAACATCACATGGGAGAAGTAATCCTGAATAATGAACATAATAATAATGTGACCTGGGAGATGTATCACAGAAATAATGAACAGAATGATAACATTTCCAGTAAAAGACTGACTTGTTGAATGATAACATGTCCAGTAAAAGACTGACATATCCAGTAAAAGACTGACTTGTTGAATGATAACATTTCCAGTAAAAGACTGACATTTCCGGTAAAAGACTGACTTATTAAATGATAACATTTCCAGTAAACGACTGACATTTCCAGTCAAACACTGACTTATGAAATGATATTTCCAGTAAAAGACTGACATGTTAAATGATAACATTTCCAGTATAAGACTGACTTGTTAAATGATAACATTTCCAGTATAAGACTGACTTGTTGAATGATAACATTTCCAGTAAAAGACTAACTTGTTAAATATAACATTTCCAGTATAAGACTGACTTGTTGAATGATAACATTTCCAGTAAAAGACTGACTTGTTGAATGATAACATTTCCAGTAAAAGACTGACATTTCCAGTAAAAGACTGACTTATTAAATTATAACATTTCCAGTAAAAGACTGATTTGTTAAATGTTAACATTTCCAGTAAAAGACTGACTTGTTAAATGATAACATTTCCAGTAAAAGACTGACTTGTTAAATGATAACATTTCCTGTAAAAGACTGGCTTGTTGAATGATAACATTTCCAGTAAAAGACTGACTTGTTAAATATAACATTTTCAGTATAAGACTGACTTGTTGAATGATAACATTTCCAGTAAACGACTGACATTTCCAGTAAAACACTGACTTATGAAATGATAATATTTCCAGTAAAAGACTGATTTGTTAACCTTTTACAGGGCAGACGCTTGTCCGTTTTGTAGCCCTGAACGAGCAAGATTTTTTCAGGTTCGGTAAAATTTCGGGTCACGTTAGTAAAAACATCACAAATAAGGTGTTAGTCAACCGATTTTAGTTAAATAAACAATACAATGAAGGGAAAAGCATGCAGAATATGTTACTCACGTGATTGTTGTCGGTAATCCATATATGAACACAAATATTTACGAAATACGGCATGTTGTTTGTGATTTTCCGTCATCTATACGGCATTACAAACACATTTTCAGAATCATAATCACTTTCTTTAAAGTCCGACTCAGACTGCTAATGCAAAGTAACGCTTTGCACTGATATCTAGCTCCGATTAATAGTCAACTTCGTGCCCTTTAATGTCATTTAAATTGAACCTAGCGAAATCTCGGCTATCACTTGAAGAATCGCCGAAATCCATTTTGAAAAACAGCGTAAAAATCCCTAAAACTATCAAAAAAAGTCTGTAAAAGTCCGTTCAAATTCATACTATTGCGCTTACAAATGGCGGCCACGTTGTCAAGCTGTCGGCGAAAGCGAAAGTAGCCGTCGGAAGTGTTGGAAAGCCGAGAGATCGCGTTTTTACAATGCATAATAGTATCGGACGTAAATGGCCGCTATGCGCGTTTTATGGCATCGGCCGGAAATGGTCGCTGTGCCCTGTAAAGGGTTAAATGATAACATTTCCAGTAAAAAACTGACTGGTTAAATGATAACATTTCCAGTATAAGACGTTTTGAATGATAACATTTCCAGTTAAAGATTGACTTATTAAATGATAACATTTCCAGTAAAAGACTGACATTTCCAGTAAAAGACTGACTTATTAAATGATAACACTTCCGTAAAAGACTGACTTGTTAAATGATAACATTTCCAGTAAAAGACTGACTTCTTAAATGATAGCATTTCCAGTAAAAGACTGACTTGTTAAATGGTAACATTTCCAGTATAAGACTGACTTGTTGAATGATAACATTTCCAGTAAAAGACTGACTTGTTGAATGATAACATTTCCAGTAAAAGACTGACATTTCCAGTAAAAGACTGACTTATTAAATTATAACATTTCCAGTAAAAGACTGATTTGTTAAATGATAACATGTCCAGTAAAAGACTGACTTGTTAAATGATAACATTTCCAGTAAAAGACCTTGTTGAATGATAACATTTCCAGTAAAAGACCGACTTGTTAAATATAACATTTCCAGTAAAAGACTGAATTATTGAATGATAACATTTCCATTAAAAAACTGATTTGTTAAATAATAATGCTTCCAGTAAAAGACTGACTTGTTAAATAATAACATTTCCAGTATAAGACTGACTTGTTGAATGATAACATTTCCAGTAAAAGACTGACATTTCCAGTAAAAGACTGACTTATTAAATTATAACATTTCCAGTAAAAGACTGATTTGTTAAATGATAACATTTCCAGTAAAAGACTGACTTATTAAATATAACATTTCCAGTATAAGACTGACTTGTTGAATGATAACATTTCCAGTAAATGACTGACTTGTCAAATGATAACATTTCCAGTAAAAGACTGACTTGTTGAATGATAACATTTCCAGTAAAAGACTGAATTATTGAATGATAACATTTCCATTAAAAGACTGATTCGTTAAATAATAATGTTTCCAGTAAAAGACTGACTTGTTAAATAATAACATTTCCAGTATAAGATTGACTTGTTCAATGATAACATTTTCGGTGGCCCATGACACACTTTGATTTTTGCGCCCTAGGACTTGGGTGTTTCCAGGACTTAAACTGACTTTTTTGTAGTTTGTTAAAGTAGTTGTATCAGCATCCTTCTGGTTTTGTGTGCTGATGAAGGCTTTTAAACCACATTGTCTTTTCTGCTACTTATGATCGTGTTATTTTACAGCTGACTCATTCCACATTCCATGTTTATTGATTTACTTATTCTTTACCAAGATGACATTAAGTATATCATCTGTAAATATGATGATAATGCAAGTTTGCATTTATATTTAATGTTGTATACCATTATCCAATATGTGAGTGGTATTTTCTTTATCCTTAAATGACAGTGCTGAAAAGGATAGTGTCCACATAGCCAGATTGTATGGCTCCTCAATGTTCAAGGTAAGTCATTGTCTTATAGAAGATCATGTTATATTTCCAGTAATATTGATAAAATAATGTGTTGTAAAGTCATGATTCAATTAATGGCTAGCGGTAAGTTGGTTATATCTAATGTAATGTTCACTATAATAGTTTCTGTGACATGCATGGCCCTTAAGATCTGTCATGCGGGATGAAGGAGGTGACTATGTCTAGCTACAAATATCTGTTTAGCCAGCTTTTGATAGTTCAGCCAGTTCTTGATAGTTCAGCCATTGATTATCATGTTTGTAACTCTGCCAACCTATCCAACATTGTCTCCCTGTGTCATTGGGATAAAATGCTGAATTTTTGCCTGTTATGCATATTCATATATTTAAATAATCTGTATGAAAACAGTGTTCACACATACAGAGACCTTTTTAAACAAAAATTCCAAAAGATTTTGTGTATTTTGTTTCCATAAGTTTTTATTCTGGCATGTGTACCATTGCTGGTGTGTGCTGGAAATGTGTTTCTGGGCGGAGGAATATATAGGTTGCTTGCCCAAGCTGTCGCCACATATCACACTGTCATCTGAGAAGAATTTTGAAGCAAGAGGATTACCTTCATAGTCTAGACTTGATCCCACATGGCTCAGTCTTTGTCTGCAGGGTGGTCTGCCAAAAGTGTCGCTCAGAGCATGAACTCCGCAGCTCCAGCGCCAACCCCCAGGAGTCTCATAAAAAATAATTTTCTTAAACCGGATGATGGAGTGTGAAAATTAATCCACAACCTTCAGCTCATTAAGTCAATCAGCTTTAACTTGAAGACCCTCCATCTTATGAGAATGGGGCCTGCTAGCAATTATATTGCATCTAACAATATAAAAGGATCAGGTTTTTTGGCTAGAGAAAGACCAAAAAACAGATGGACAGATGCTACCACAGGAATTCTTCAGATTAAATGCAGTTACAGCAACAGTCTACATTTAGCTCAAAATGTACAGTGTTAACTACCTTCTCTCTCCCTCTTAACACACACAAGCACAGGCAGACGCATACATACACAGGGAAAAAAAGGAGGTAGAGAGAGAGAGAGAGAGAGAGAGAGAGAGAGAGAGAGAGAGAGAGAGAGAGAGAGAGAGCATATAATGATCCTGCAGAAAATAACATTAATGTGAACTCTACATACTATACTCATGAAGAAGATATTGACATCAATTATGACAATTATGATATCAGTGGTCTTATGATTAGAAAGATATTAATATATATTTCATGGGAGTTTGTGTTTATCGTTTATGCTGCAGAACCTGTACCTTCTTGATTTCTTACATCTTATATTGATCGAGTGAGATGGCAGAACATGACCGCCCACGCTTACCGGCATGGCACATGATGGATGGATATTGTGCTAACATGTCTAATGGCAATAGTGGATTGGAGTAAATAGAATGCAGAATACATAAAGTTATAAAGTGGTAGAGAGATTTTGATGTACATATTGCTAAAATCATAGTTGAGTTATGGATATCTACAGGATGCCAGAAGTGATGCAGAACAGCACATCTATCAGCAGTTGAATCTAAAAATAGATGAATTCCTTGATCTGGGTGAGTTAGTGTTTGTTACATAATTTATACATAAATCCAAGATGTTTCAAAAGTGACTTTATTGAGTGTATCTCCTGGAGCCCCAGTCCCATAGTAGCTACGACGACTACCTGCTGGCAATGTGTTTGAAACCCCATGTTTTAAAATTGACCTGGGCTTTCAGATCAACCCGGCCTAAAATGTGAACAAATCCAGGTTTACATCCCTAAAATAGGAAATCTCCTAGCATGTAAATCTAGCTAGCATTGTGTTGACATCACCCACTGAGTGCCGACTGGACTATACAAATACTGGTCTAGTCCCTTATACTCATAGAGTGCAGAAGGGTCCTTTATTTCATTTATATAGTGTTATTAGGTAGTTTGTCCGGTTCCAACCCATACGTTGGCTATTTTCCAGATTACTTTTTTGCACCTGTTTTACACAGCAGGGTCGTCTCCATCTTTGTGCTGTGAAGACAAATCCCTCCTCAACTGGAGTTGTCACCCGGAGCCCAGTGTGTAGTATAAAGCATATAGTATTCATCTTCTAGTCTAACGTTCCATTTGTACGTTAACAAATGTTTCTATGTTTCCTTTATGCACTCTTAGGAGCATGGGTTTATCATTGATTTGTTGCCATATACTTGACGTATGTCTGCAGATGTGTGTGGTTCAGCTGAATTTTTGTTTTTCCTGAGGATGTTATTAGTCCCATCACTATGAATCTCTTTATATTCTACATATTACTTTATTGAGTATCTTTTGTACTTCTTGCTGCAGGTCAGATGTTACATCTGTAACATATTCATTATAATTTCTTTCTCTAACTCGACGCTGTAAGGTACTACAACAGTGTATATAATCTGCTGTGTGACTAATGTGAGACTGACCACCCATTCCTTGTGCACTCAGACCTACAACATGTGATGGTCCTATCCGTCCTTACCACAGCAGGTTCCTGCTACAAGACTCCTCTCTCTCTCTCTCTCTCTCTCTCTCTCTCTCTCTCTCTCTCTCTCTCTCTCTCTCTCTCTCTCTCTCTCTCTCTCTCTCTCTCTCTCTCTCTCTCTCACTCTCACTCACTCACTCACTCACTCACTCACTCACTCACTGGAAGCCTGACAGAAGTTGAGACAACAAATATGTTGAAAGTAGAACATCCAACTTGCGGCAAAAGCACTAATACAGTTTAAGATGTGTACATTGAAGTACCACTTTGAGATCAGCCACCGGGAGTTTGGATGTTGATTTCAATGGGATGAAGCACCAACCATTCAGAAAACTATGGCAGACTTCTTAAATAAAATTTCCTAGTAAATCACAGCCAATAAATGCTGGGGTTGATTGCATATCCTGTAAAAGGACATGTAACTAACTTTAAAGGAACCCTTAGAAGTTCTTGAGAATTATGCTAAGCCAAGGTTTACTTAGTTCCATTGCCACCTTGTAATAAAGCATATGTAGGCGTAGGCTGCTCACTGAAAGCAAGACTGTACATAAAAGTGCTCTGAAGAATAGGAAGACAGAAAGCAGTGGCATAGTTGATCGTTGCCTCTTGTACACCAGTTCATACAAACCACATTCTGAAAACGAGCAAGGGGACAAAATGTGTACAAGAGAAACTTTAAAGAAAATTGTTATGGAAAGACAGAGATTAGTTCAGCTCAGTGTGGATTGAAGAACTATTGAAGTAGAGCAAATCAGGATCATGCCAAAATTTGACAAGAAAACAGTACAGGATTTCAATAAAGATGTAGAATTGCACGGTTACCAAATACGGTCTCAGTTTAAGCAAATATAGTATAACTTTGAGTGTTTTAAGCCATGAATTGTTTTATTATATTCTGACTAAATAGGCATGATTTTCCTACATATGTGTATTATTATGGTGACCATTCAATAATTATGAATCTTCAGCTTCCTATGATTGGATAGTACCTGAACCTCGAGGCCAGGCCAGTAGTTACCTCATGGATCTGGTTGCCTTCCTTCAGAGTACATTCATGTCTTTCACAAATCTGCCGGTGAGTTCACTAGTCAACAGTTGTATGCACATGGTTGTAGTTCATGTCCTTGTGTTGTTGCCTGGAGAAACTATCTGTTAATTTACACAATATTAAGGGCTTTGACCACTTAAAGAAGGTGCTGGTGAAGTGAATTGTCTACCCTTCCTCATAATGTGGTAACCTAGTATATGTGAATGAGCTGAGGTGGCATAGTGGCTAATGTACCTGCTTCTATTAAAGTTTAATCCCCAGCTGCGGCAGTATATTTTGCTATCAGTATGGCTCTGGGGTGACTTGGTTTCCTAAATTGAGCAGCGGACAATTTTCTGTGAAGGAATGGCATGACGAAGAAAGTTGATCATCCACTCTTAATATACTGTAACCTAATATTTATGAAGGCCTTAACTTTATACCTCTGCTGCAGTATTTCCCCATGGGATTACCTTTTTATTATATGCGTGAAATGCTTATTGTTTGATGCTCAATAGCTGCTAAGGTTTACTTGTTTTATGATAAGTTAACAATTTTCAATCTTCATTGCCTCTGTTAATGTGCTGATTAAGATCATTATTGAATACATTACTGCCTGACTATAGAGACTGCTATTGATTCACAGACTAAATACAATCCTAACGCAGATATTGTAGCCCTTTAATTATGATGGCCTTGTGTTTGATATGTAGATTTTAATCTTGTGGTTTTTAGCTTTGGTTGGTGGGATGGAAAGATAGTTCACTTATTTTCAATGTTCATGTTCTAGATTTTAGTCTCGAGATTTTTTGTTTTGGATGGTGGGAGGAAAAATAATTGTAGCAAATTGTTCAATTGCAGGACAACCTGGATCACGTTGTTTTACTTTTTAACGTGATTGTGATAAATTATATTAATTTACTGGCTTTTTAGGACATATTTTGAATGGTATTAGGAAACTTTCCTATTATTAGTATTGATTGTTAAAAAATTAAATGGCTTATGTGAATCCTAAAAAATTAACATTAAGCGAAAGAATGAGGTGGTGAAATCGTTTATATAGAGTTGCGCTGAAATAAAGAGGTAGGGAAATCGTTTATATAGCGTTGTGTTGTGAAAATGAGGTGGTGAAATAGTTTATAAAGAGTTGCGCTGATAGAATGAGGTAGGGAAATAATTTATATAGAGCTGAGAGAATGAGATAGTGAAATAGTTTATACAGAGTTGCGCTGATAGAATGAGGTGGGGAAATAGTTTATATAGAGCTGAGAGAATGAGATAGTGAAATAGTTTATATAGAGTTGCGCTGATAGAATGAGGTGGGGAAATAGTTTATATAGAGCTAAGAGAATGAGATAGTGAAATAGTTTATATAGAGTTGCACTGATAGAATGAGGTGGGGAAATAGTTTATATAGAGCTGAGAGAATGAGATAGTGAAATAGTTTATATAGAGCTTAGAGAATGAGATAGTGAAATAGTTTATACAGAGTTGCGCTGATAGAATGAGGTGGGGAAATAGTTTATATAGAGCTGAGAGAATGAGATAGTGAAATAGTTTATATAGAGCTGAGAGAATGAGATAGTGAAATAGTTTATATAGAGTTGCGCTGAGAGAAGGAGGTGGTGAAATAGTTTAATATAGAATAGAGCTGAGAGAATGAGGTAGGGAAATAGTTTATATAGAGCTAAGAGAATGAGGTAGGGAAATAGTTTATATAGAGCTGAGAGAATTAGATAGTTAAATAGTTCATATAGAGCTGAGAAAATGAGGTGGTGAAATGGTTTATACAGGTAGGCCCCAGTTAACGTCGGGGTTGCGTTCTTAGAAAACGCGACATTAAATGAAACGACGTATAGCGAAACACTATTTCTCATATAATTAAATGAAATACAGTGTATTGTGTACCACAGTAATGTTTATTTTGATGGTTGTTGACATTTATTGGCTAAATAGAGGTGGGTTGGAGGGCGAGTGGTAGAGTTATTGGGACGTAGAGGCATTAAATTCTGCCTCTTCATCTAAGGATGAAACTGTAACCTCTTCCTGTCTCTTTTCCTGGCTCTTCTCTGCTTGAACAAAAAAAATTTGTCCAATGTCTGCTGCACAGCCTGTTTCCTTTTCTCTACGTAAAGCTCCCTGTAACAGTTGATGGCACTTGTTACTGCTCTCGACACTTTGGAGCTCTGTTCTCTGTTTGGGTCATCCTTATTTATTATGTCCATTGCCACATCAATCAATTGAAAGAATTGTGACAAACATTCAACTGTCAACATTCGAGGTGTGGGGATTGCAATAGGGTTCTCCTCTTTCTGCTGAGCTCTCTGCACGTCAAATTGCATTAGGTCCTCATTAGACAAATCTTCTCCATGTGATGCAAGCAACTCGTCAATGTGAGCTTCCTCCATCCCTTCAAAGCCAGCTTTAGTGGCTGCGTTAGCGATCTGTCGTCAAATAGCATGAACGTCGTCAAATTCACATAATTATGGAGAATTACACGATAAAATCCTGGAAAAACGCACTGCATAATGGTAAAATGGTGATGTTAACGCAAAATTGACAGCAGCAACTGAGTAAGGAGACGTTCCACAGCGGTAACACTATGCGGCATTACGTAGTTCCTCCCCAAGCTAGCAAGTTCCTCCGCAAGGGCCCGGCATAGCAACACAGGTGACGACATTATGGCGGAACATAGTGATGTAAAGTGAAGTTATGTCACATTGTGACGACGACGTTATAGCGAAACGACGTAAACCAAAGCGACGTATAGTGGGGCCTACCTGTATAGAGTTGCACTGAGAGAAGGAGTTGGTGAAGTAGTTTATATAGAATTGCGCTGAGAGAATGAGGTAGTGAAATAGTTTATATAGAGTTGTGCTGATAGAATGAGGTAGTGAAATAGTTTATATAAAGCTGAGAGAATGAGGTGGTGATATTGTTAAATAGAGCTGAGAGAAGGAGGGGGTGAAATAGTTTATATAGAGTTGTGCTGATAGAATGAGGTAGTGAAATAGTTTATATAGAGTTGTGCTGATAGAATGAGGTAGTAAAATAGTTTATATAAAGCTGAGAGAATGAGGGGGTGAAATTGTTTATATAGAGCTGAGAGAAGGAGGGGGGTGAAATAATTTATATAGTATTTCGCTGAGAGAAGGAGGTGGTGAGTTGTGTAAAATGCTTTTGGTTTGAAAATAGCATTGTAAATATAGGAGGTAAACTAAATAGTCTTTTCTGTTGCTACTTTTTAAAGTGTCTTTTTATGTATAATTAGTTTTGTTATTCCGACTGAACAGATAGCAGTCGGTATGCAGTAGAGTAGGCTAGAGTTATCAATAAAATTGGTTCTATTAGAACAGTGGTTCTCAACCTTTTTTGGCCCATGTCCCCCTTCACCATATTTTCAGAATGTAATTCCCCCCTTTCGTATTTCCTACCTAAAAATTTGGCCCGTGCCCCCCTTCACCATATTTTCAGTACGTCATCCCCCCCCCCCCCTTTCGTATTTCCTACCTAAAATTTCCCCCCTTCCGCCCCTACACAGTGTATGTAAGTGTATGTAATAATGAAAGCACAAACTAAAATAAGTCTAGACGTCCACATAAAACGTGATTTGTAGGTCTACTTACTTTATAAAATGAATTTTAAAAGGGTGAGATGTACAGAACCGTAAAGTATGAAGGGAAAAACAAGATCAAGTAATCGGTTCTTGTATTAAGGCGTTTTTGAAATAATCTTCATTTCCCCCCCTGGAAACCCCAAAATTCCCCCCTAGGGGGGAATTCCCCACCGGTTGAGAACCACTGTATTAGAATGTGTCCCAGGAATGCTACCTGTCAAAAAAGCACACTAAAAGTCAGATGTGTTGGCCTACAGGTTTCGACCCAAGGGCACATAACTTAGACACACTGCAATCACATCTGAAAAAACACTCGGGATGAACACAAAGAAGAAGAAGAATGTGTGAATTAACAGGGGTAGTTACATTACAGGCCACATGTCTGTGGAATAAAATACCATGAACCAAGTTGAGAGATTATGTTGGAGAACCAATGTAGAAAACTGTGTTGAATGTTATACAGCATTTGTAGTTAATAAATTGTTAGTTTATTTATTAAACTAAACATTAGCTAGTAATATATAGCAACATAATCATCACATTATTTAATAACTCACTGTCATGTTATTGTATGTACCTCAATATATACTACACTGCTGTTATGTTGACTGTCAAATATTGTAATCCTGCAATTATGTATTTTGGCTGTTACTTTGCACTTTATTATTGTATACACCTAAATGTTGTTGATTTTTATTTTACATATCGTCTCTAAAATGTTACTGATAGTAGTTTTAAGACTAAATATAATGGTACATTACCACTGTCCTTAGATTTCAATAGAGCTTGTTTTCCTGTAGGGCTTCTGCACAAATGTTCATTGATTGATCACATTAAAGAATATCAATGCTAGCTTATGCAAACCTTAGCCTGAAAAAGAAAAGATGCTGCAGAAATAATGGCCATTAAAGTGTTATTACATTTTTGGGACTTTCTGTATGCTTGGATGTGTCAATATCTGATTTTATATATGTATACTTTATAATTAAAAGATAGGCTTTCTACCTCAGTTGAGAAATCCTGCAGCATGTTAGAAAATGTTTGTTTTATATTGAAATCGTGGTTTGTTTTAGATGGCAAGGTGAATTTTGTGCTGGGTGTTTGTGCAACCCTATAGAGTGCATCACTTTAAGAATAAAACATTGACAAAGCTTAATACGATTAGGAAAATCATGTTTTGAAAGCAGGCTACAGAAAAAAGGTTACTTTCAAGATAATTTCTTCTTGGAGAACTGAAGTAGTATTTCAATATAAAATTGATGACATTGATTTAAAAAGACATGAAATGTTTAACATAAAACCTATACAGACTCTTTACTGTACACCTTTATCTCTGAACAGAGTATTTACAAAGGGAAAGTAAGTTCAGTGTGCCTTCCGCCCCATTTTACAATCCTTACTGAAGTTACAGCCACCCTGATTCACTTTACTATAGCCGCTCTATAAAACAAATTGCTGTATCTGATATATCATGTTTGCAAGTTAAATGCATTCTTTGTGTCAGTGTAGTTAGTACATTATTAGAATACACTTCACAAATGTTTACATCCACAAATGTTGCAGTTACTTTACATCAGTGACTGTAATCTTCAATGTGATGTTTCTAGAACAACAGGCACCTTCATGCAAGAACATCAAAGCAAGGAGTCAGGTCTATATGATGTTTTCAGTAGCACCCTCCTTGCTACTTTCTTGACAACATGATGTAGTTTGTTGCCACTGCCACTATCCTAATACTACTAAGGCATCACCTTTTGATACACTAGTGCCATTGCTTTGTTATAGCTGATCCAGCGATCAGTGGAGTTAATAGTTCTCATTTGTGAAAAATGGATTAAAGATGCCCGTTTTTGAATAGGTAAATTCAAGATTATCATCAGGTAGAAGAATGTTGCTGTCATCACAGTCAACCCAAATAACTCTTGATCCTTCACCAGATTCCATGCCTCATGTATTTTAATGCCGTGAGTGTCTTTAATGTCCTGTGCACACTATCTCTTTGGTTGGCTTGTTCCTTGTTTTCAAAGGGCCATACTTTCCATTACTGTTCTTTATAAAGCACTCATGACATTTGACCTGCCCGAGTATTTTAGTTTCAGAGGCATGGGAATGTTTATGAGCCAGGTTTCTTTGGTGTTCAGATCATATAGAGTGTCACTTATTTATTTCTTCTTGGTCCAGTCTTCTTTGTTTGTCTTTTATCCCCCAGTAGCACATAAATCT